>CM069153.1:0-139631 GCA_035221665.1 Okamejei kenojei
AATTTATCACTGAATTCCTGGATCCTTTCAGGTCTAGTATCACTTGGACTACACGTGAATACTTATGCCCATCACCGGTCTATCAACTCACACACTTTACCCATTCCATTTAGATACACCCCTGACCAATTCACTATCTTGGACTTTTCGTAACCCCCAAAACAGATTTGATTCTTTATTTAACTCTAAACTTCCCCCATTATTGACTAAATTACCTAAGATATTACTATATTGGAAAACCTACCTCTTTTCTAAAATGTTAGGTACAATTAATTTCAACAAATGATTTTTCTTCCACAATTTTATATCTTTTGCCAATTTAATTCGATTATGTCCCTAACAAAATTTCTTTAAAAGTGGACTCCCTCATCACTAACTTCTTTGGGAATATACGAGACATAGCTAAATAAAAAACATTTATGTGCCCAACGCAAAAATAAATGGGGTTTAGCATCTACCAAATTTTATGTTTTCTTCACTGGGCCGTAAATATTTCCCCTATATGATTTTTGGTTAGACAGCAAAGAAACAGATCCCAACCACAGGTTAAATATGGACAACACACACAGAAGATTGTTCTCCTTTGCAAATTAGTTTTTTAATATTTGCTAATATTATTTAGCTAAGACACTCTACATAGTGACAAACCCGCTACTAGAAAGTGGAATACGTATTTTGGAAACAAAAAAAGAAAAACATTCAAACTAAAATCTATACCACTATCTCTTAATTGTAAACAACGTTTCCATTTTCAACTTCAATGATGATTAAAGCTTTTCTACACTGGAAAAAACAAAGGGAATATTAAGTGGGTGATCTCTCTAAGGAAAACTCTTTCCTTTCATTTCAAGATTTACAACAAAATTTATGGGGACTACACTTACAAGATTATTGTAGATTTTTCGAATATAGCGATCTGTTAACGCCACCACACACAGGAACTTAGAAATAGCAAGATAGAAATTTTAGATGAAGGCTTAAATCAACATTCCAAATACCGAAACACAATGATTTCATTATATATTTCTATATATATATATATATATATATATATATATATATATATATCTATATATATAATATCTATATATATTTATATATATATATATATATTATATATTATAATATATATATATCTATATTTCACACCATCTTCTTGGCCCGTGCAGTCCCCATCCACCAGAAATATATAGACAATCTTGGGGAAAAATGAACTAGGCAAATTATTAGACAGAAGTATGGGACGAAAGTTTACAACATATACACCATTGTTCGTTAAACTGTAAACACTTCTTATACAGTTTAAAATCCTACATAGACTACATTATTCAAAATCCAAAATACATAACATCTTTCCACAAGTATCTCCCTATGTGATAATGTCAAATTTAGAAAGTATCTGTCACATTCCATTTACAAATTGTGTAAACAATTAACCAAAACTTCTGGAAAGAAATATTATAGAAAATTTCGAATGTTGTTCATATAATTTGGACCTTGATTCGTAGTTTCAGTTATATATAGACATACTGGAATGACCAATTAGTAACAACAAATCAAGAATCTTTTTGGATACGGTTTTCATAATTGGAAAGAATTATATTAAACATTTGGAAAGGCCCTAAATCCCCCACAATCAAAATGTGGACTACAGAAATGTCGGCGACACTGCATCTGAGGGGATTGATGGCGTGTCCTAATGGAAGGTTAGATCCTTCAGAGGGATATGGTGTCCTATCTTAAATCTTTACCCGGGTCAAAAATCAGTGCGAGGGCTTGACTGGGCTGAATAATAGAATAGATGAAGAGTATTCATAAATAAATCATGTTATTCTCCAAATGACGGATTCATGTTAACCACTCCATTGCTGTCATTATTTTTATATTAGTTCTCTCTAACTTTTCTTACTTTCTTTAAACCCATTCACCCGTGTATAGAAGATACAGTCTTAAATGTTACTTTTAATATTATTAATATCATGAAGATGTAATACTGTATATTCATTACTGTAAACTAATGTATTTTTCATTAAATGTTTCTACCACCTATAACTATATTGATAACAAAAAAAAATCCTAATGTTTATTGGCGCTAACAGTTTTCTTATATAAGCAATAATCGGCCTCGGGTAAACCTCCATCGGTACGATAATGCCACGGCGCATACGTAAAAATGTTTTAAGAAGATATATCAGACTCATTTGAAACAAGTATAGTATTGTGGAAGAAAAAACCATTTTTTATCACATTATCTTACCTTAGATGTGAAATAGGTATTGTTTTGCCAATAATGCTTATTCTTAAAGTAATTTCTTCATGAAGGGTGGGGAAATTAGATTTAAATAAAGAGATCATAGAACATTAATTCCAGATATTTAATTTTTTTTTCATTTGCAATTTTAAAAGGGTTTGTTGTAATATATGTAAGTTTTTTCCATTATTGGCATGTTAACTTTTTGTCCATTTTATTCTTTATCTGAAAACGATCCAAATGGAGTTATTAAATCTAAAGTTAGGGATACTAAATTTTCTTTCCTCTTTTTGTGTTTCGTGATATATAAACATAAGTATACATCATTGTGTATAAAGAATTTATTTCAGTCTTCTTTCGTTTCCTACCCATATTTTCGGATGCGATCTCAAAGCTTTTGCTAGGTAGTGATTCTCTTGCAAGTTGAAACAGTAGTGGAGATACAGGGCCACCTTGTCTGCATCCTGGACTAAGTTAAATTTCGTTGTTAACCATTGGTTTATTAATATTCTCCAGCTGTTGGTAGGGTATTAGTTAATTTACCCATGTTATACACTTTCCCCACTGAAAAAATTCCATACCCGAAACTAAATAACAAAAAGGGGGGGAGGGGTGGGGGGGGGGGAACCAATTTTTCCCTTGATCAAAGCTTTCTCTGCATCCAAAACAACATCAATTGATACACTCCTTATGAATGTTTCTTTTCGAATATATAATATTAAATAATCTTTCACAGATTGTTTGCGGGACTATCGTTTTGGTATAAATCTGTTGATCTAAGTGAATTAGTTTATTAATCACTGTGTTTAGTCTTTGTGCCTAATATTTTTGTTAATATTTTGTATCCGTATTTAAAAGCGATATAGCTCTCTATGACCCTGGAATCATCAAGATTTTATTTAATTAGGTATAGGGTATATTATTTGATTCATTTAATGTTTCTGGTAATTTTATGTGTGCTAAGTGTGTTCATATAGTGTCTTAACCGTGTGTGAGTATCATATCATAAAATACTTTATAAATTCTGCTCAATCATCTGATCTGGAGTTTTACCATTTTTTAATGATCTAAGAGTTTCTTCAATTTCGTTGGTAGTTATTTCAACATTTAATAAATTCCCTATCTATCTAAAATCCACGTCCTTTCAGATTTACAATTTTTAAAATGTTTCTACTCCTATTCGATTTTCTTTTGTTTTAGCTGAATATCTAATATTGCAAAAATCTTCTCTTTATATTTTAGTTTGTATAGTAAATCCCTTTATCTGATTTAATCCTATAATTAATTTTTTCCTTCAATTTTCTTAACTGAGAGCCCAATAGTTTATGTGGTATGTCACAAATTCAATGTATTTGTTTAGTATATGGTTAGAGTTTTACAACTTGGTTGACTGTATTTTAATTTAATTATATTTCAATGCACAGATTTTATTAGGTTTTATTTAGTTGGGTTAAACAGCGTTCTCTGTATCTACTGTTTAATATAATCTCCTTCTTTCCACTGCCCTGTTGTTACCTTCGATTTCTTTATTATAAAATGCCTTGAGGACATCATAATTCCCCGAACATCCACTTTAAAAGTTTCCCCTAAGAGGATGAGGATTCTGTTGGTTGTATCATTTGTTTCAAAGAAAACTCAGATCTGTTTTGTAATATATTTTGAGATATTTTGTCTTTAAAATTTGTGGCTTAAATCTCCATTGACTTGTTTGCATTTTACAGTTATTTTCATCTTAAACGTTAAGGTGTGCATGATCTTGACATTTATAATATTATGATATTTTCATTATATTGCAAGTGGAATGAGTTTTAAATCTACCGAAAATAATCTATTCTTGACTACGTTTTTGCATGGGTGAGTAAAATGAGTATTTCTGTCCTGTCCTGTGGGCGTGTGCAATCTCCATTACATCTTAAATATTACCAGTGTCTATATATGCATTTATTAACTCACAGGAATGCGGTTTAAGTTTTCAGTTGTTTTGATGATCTATCCAGTAGATTAGTGTGCAGTTTTTAAACTCTCCTCCAACTTATTAGATTGTGTTTTTGTGAATAATTTCGGGATTGGATTGTATTAAATATTTTTTTTAAAAACACAGCGGACTCTCAAAATTTGGGCCATATACCATGACAAAAAATCACTTTTTGAGTGTCTACTTCTCTATACACTACATAGTACCGTCATATCAGTTACTTATTGAAGTTGTTTAAAAGCAGTGCTTTACGAAATTAATATTGCATACGCCTCTGGATTTGTGTGTAAAAGAAGAGTGATTTTCCTCTATCACCTCCATTTGGCCTTTTCATCTATGTTCGGCCTCTTTTTTGAAATGTGTCTCTTGGATGAATGCAACGCCTATTTTAAGTGCTTTTAAAATGCTAATCCTTACCCTCTTAATTGGTTCGTTACTACTTTCACCTTCAGCTACCAAACATATTCTCCATTCCCCGTATTCGTATGTAAGTCTTGATCTTTTATCTAAAGGAGATGTATTATCGAGCACATGGTTTACAGTTCGCCCATCCAGACCTTACACCTGAACTTCGAATAGACGACTTTCAAAACCCTTGATTTTCTTCATATCTATCTTATATCTATATCTATCTCCATTTCATTATTTATAATTCCCCTCCCTCATTAAAAATATAGTAATAATCAGAAAAATAGTATTCAAAAAAGGGATAGATTAAGAGAATAGTAACAGTGCACAACGAAAGAAAAAAAAAACTACATCTCGTATATGTGTAGTTAGTGTTCGCCATACCTAACATGGGCTCGCAATCTAAGGACTTCCGTAAAGTGACTGTTAATGTTGTCCATCTACATGATCCACTACAATTAATATTCCACAACAAAAATACTTATTATATAAACCAGGGGTTACTAAACTATGCTGTGTCAACAAGTTCATAGTCAGTATATCGTTATATATATACTTCAATGCCTATTAACCAATCTAACCATATAACACAATTACAGCACGGGGAAACGCAGGCTCGCGGCTTCCAGTCGTGCCGACCATTTGTTTCCCTAGTTCCCATCTACCTGCACTCAGGACATCCCCTCCTTCCCTTCACGTCCAGCTACCTTTCCACTTTACTTTTAAATGTTTCATCGATCCTGCTCCACCACTTCTGCTGGAAGGCTGAACCCCACCGCCCCCCCCTCTGAGTATCGAACGTTCCCCTCACGTTACCCAAGACCTCTGTCCCTTAATTCACATGTCATGCCCCTTTGTTTGAATCTCCTACCTCAATGGGAAAAAACGTTCCACCGTCAAACTCTGTCTCTCCCTTTCATCATTTTCAAGACCTCAATCAAGTCCCCCTTCTCCTTCTGCGCTCCAAAGATACCGACACTTACTTGTTCAACTGTCTCTGTAAATAGTTGCTGGACCTGGCAACATTCTAGTAACTCTCCTCTGGTACTCTCTACTATTTTGTTGAATCCTTCTATAAATAGGCGACCACAATTGTACAATACTCCAGACTTGGTCTTCCAATGCCTGTCCAATTTTCACCTTACTTTCCTACTCCTATATTCATGCTTGCTTTATAAAGGCCAGACACAAGGTTTCCTTTACCCTCCCTATCAATGTGATTCCACCTTCAGGGACCTCTGCACAGTTATTCCTAGATCCCTCTGTTCCACAGCATTCCTCAATTCCCTACATTTACCAAATATAGGCAACTATAATACTAACAATATATAATAAGAGGGAAACCAAAAAAAAATTAAATTAAAAAAAAATGACAAAAAAGAGATCCATTTTATGGCAAAAAATAAAAAGTAAAAAAGAAATAAAACTACCAGGGGGAGATAATGAGTCAAAGTTATATTTGTCTTATTTCTATTTCTATTTACTTATTTAAGTTAGTCGGTAAAATTAATGATACTCAATAATTAGCACCTTATTAACTTAATTATTAATGATACCAGTGTATTAACTTTACTATGTGTTATATTGTTAATATATGTTAATTCATTAACCTAGTAGTGTTAGTATTCAATTATTCGTAATCCTGGAAAAGTCTTCATCCAAATCTTCCTTGATTATCCATCGCTCCTTTCCCTCTGCTATAGATGAAACAAGTCCAATGTTATTACAATCTTCAACCCAATTTGAAAAACGGTTTAATATGTTCCCTTTTTCTTTGAAGGTTTCCTTCAGTGTTCTTCTGCTCCTTAATCCTTTGGGCCCTCTCAATGCGTCTCTGGAATTTTAAAATAATGTTCTTCCTGATTGTACGTGGACTCTCAGTGTTGCTGGGTATTCAGAGTGTAGTTTAGATTCTTCACTTCCCGCAGAATTCTTTTGGTTTCTTAACGCCTTCCATTTCTTGAGACCTCTGCTGGCTAGTCCGGTCGATACTGATCGAATCTTTTCAATTTAAGATTTTACTTTTTTCCAACTTTATTATCATATCTTCCAAAAACATAATCATACTGACTTTTACTAGAACCATATGGACATCTAACAAATTACAGCACGGACCCAGGCCTTCCGGCCTTCCAGTCCGTGGCCCATTTGTTTTCGCCTAGCCCATCTACCGCCCTCAGGCACCTAACCCCACCATTCTTCACGTCCATCTACCTATTCACTTTACTTTTTAAATGTTAAAAATCGATCTGCCTCCACCACTTCTGCTGGAAGTTCCTTCCACATAGCCACCACCCTTGAGTACTCGCAGTTCCCCCCCCTCACGTTACCCCTAACTTCTGGCCCTTAATTCTCATGTATGCCCTCTTGTTTGAATCTTCCTACCTCAATGGGAAAAACGTATCCACGTCAACTCTGTCTATCTTTCACATTTTAACGACCTCAATCAAGTCCCCCTTACCTTTGTGCTCCACCAGAATAAAGACCTCAGTTATTCAACCTTTCTCTGTTAACCCTCGTTGTGGATCCAGGCAACATTTAGTACATCTCCCTCTGTACTCTCTCTATTTTGTTGAAATCCTTCCTATAATTAGGCAACCAAAATTGTACCCATACTCCAGATTGGTCTCAACCCAATGCTTGTAATTTAACCTTACTTCCTGCTTCTTATTCAATTTCTTGATTTATAAGGCCCGCACACAAAGGCTTTTTTACCACCCCATTACATGCCATTCCACCTTCCGGGAACCTATGCCACATTGTCATTCCTAGATCTCTCTTTCCACAGCATTCCTCAATTCCCTACCATTAACCAGTACGTCCTATATTGATTTTCCCCCTGCTAGCGTAGCACTTCACCACCATTAACAGCAATTAAACTCCATCTGCCATCTTCACCCAAGCCACTTTTCCAAAGGCCCAATCCTCTCTGTAGACTTTGAAAACTACTTCATTACCACAACACCACCTATCTTTTTCATCCATTCTTACACTTCCAATTTTCCACCCATCATGCCAGATCATGATGTACATGACCAACAACAGTGGACCCAACACAATCCCTATCACCCACTGGTCACCGGCTTTCCAACCTGACAAACAGCCATCCACCATTACCTCTGACATTCTCCATTCAGCCACTCTTTGTTGAATCCATCTTGCTACTCCCCATTAACCCAAAAGATTGAACCTTCTTACCAACCTTCCATGGGAACCTTGTCAAAGGCCTTACTGAAATCCATTATAACAACATCCACTGCTTTACCCTCATCAATTTCCCTAGTTACCGCTTCAAAAAATTCAAGAAGGTTTGTCAAACATTAACCTTCCAGGCACAAATCCATGTTGACTGTTCCTGAACCATAGCAAACCTCTGTTTATCCAACTGCTTATATATATATTATATCTAAGTATCCCTTCCATTAATTTGCCCACCACTGACGTCAAACTAATAGGTCTATAATTGCTAGGTTTATTCTTTGAACCTTTTTAAACAATGGAACAACATGCGCAGTATGCCAATCCTCCGGCACTATTCCCGTTTCTAATGACATTTGAAAAATATTTCTGTCATAAGCTCCTGCCCATTTCTAACACTAACTTCCCTCAATGTCCTAGGGAATATCCTGTCAGTACCTGGAGACTTATCCACTTTTTAACCATATAACCATATAACAATTACAGCACGGAAACGGCCCCTCTCGGCCCTTCCTGTCCGTGCCACCATTTGTTTTCCCCTAGTCCCATCTACCTGCACTCAGACCATACCCCCTCCATTCCCTTCACGTTCATATACCTATCCACTTTACTCTTAAATGTTAAAATCGATCCTGCCTCCACCACTTCTGCGTGGACAGCTGAATCCACACAGCCACCACCCTCTGAGTAAAGAAGTTCCCCTCACTTACCACCCCGAAACCTCTGTCCCTTAATTTCATCATGTCATGCCCTCTTTTGTTGAAACTTCCCTACCCCTACTCAATGGAAAAACGTATACCACCGTCAACTCTGTCTATCCCGTTCATCATTTTAAAGACCTCAATCAAGTCCCCCCTTAACCTTTCTGCGCTCCAAAAATAAAGACCTAACTTGTTCAAGCTTTCTCTGTAACATAGTTGCTGGAACCTGGCAACATTCTAGTAAATCTCCTCTGTACTCTCATCTATTTTGTGACATCCTTCCTATAACTAGGCGAACCAAAATATTGTACACCATACCCAGACTTGGTCTTACCAATGCCTTGTACAATTTTAACATTACTTTCCCTACTCCTATATTCAATGCTCTGATTTATAAAGGCCAGCCACCAAAGCTTTCTTTACCACCCTATCCACATGCGATTCCACCTTCAGGGAACTATGCACAGTTATAATCCTAGATCCCTCTGTACCACAGCATTCCCCCAATTCCCTACCATTTACCATGTAACGTCCTATTTGATTTGTCTGCCAAGATGTAGCACTTCACACTTATCAGCATTACCTCCATCTGCCATCTATCAGCCCACTTTTCAAATGGCCCAAAATCTCTCTGGAAGACTTTGAAAATCAACATCAATTATCCACAACACCACTATCTTAGTATCATCTGCATACTATACTTATCCAATTGTCCACCCCATCATCCAGATCATTGATGTACATGACAAACAACCAGTGGACCCAACACAGATCCCTGAGGCACCCCACTGGTCACCGGCTTCCAACCTGACAAAACAGCCATCCACCATTACTCTCTGACATCTCCCCATTCAGCACTGTTGAAATCCATCTTGCATACTCTCTGCCATTAACACCCCAAAATTGAACCCTTCTTAACCAACCTTCCATGGGAACCTTGTCAAAGGCCTTACTGAACATCCATAAAGACAACATCCACTGCTTTACCCTCATGGGGGCAGTTTGATCGCGCGATGTCCCCTAGTTGGATGCTATATCCAAAGAGATAAGAATTTTACGTTGGTAGAGTGATAGTTTGTCAGAACATGACCTTCCACGGACAAATCCATGTTGACTGTTCCTGATCAGACCCTGTTTATCCAGATGCTTATATAATATTATCTCTAAGGTATCCTTTCCATTATTTTCCACACACTGACGTCAAACTAATAGGTCTATAATTGCTAGGTTTATTCTTTGAACCCATTTTAAACAATGGAACAACATGCGCAGTAAGCCAATCTCGGTACTATTCCCGTTCTAATGGACTTTGAAATATTTCTGTCATAGCATCCCTGCTATTTCTACACTAACTTCCCTCAATGTCTAGGGAATATCCTGTCAGGACCTGGAGACTTATCCACTTTTATATTTTCAAAAGTGTCAGTACTTCCCTCTCTTTGAATCTCAAAATGTCTTGGAGGAGCATCATGCTTTGTATAACGCCTCATTACTCTGTGTGCTCGGCTAACCAAAGGCTTTTCTTTCCCCCACCCCCCCAGAGATAAAACCTTTTGAGTAAGGTTTGCAGTAAATACTCTCTGTATCTTGATTCTTTTCCCTCCCTTCTCGAATACCCCGATCCTTAGGTTCTGCCTTCTCTGGCGTCCTTCCAGCTCAGTACACTTATCAGTAACTTTGCCCAGTAAGTCGATAATCAATTGACTTTCTTTGACGAGAGTTTTCGTAGTCTGAGTATTTGTTTGACCTAATTGTTCAAGTCTTTTCTGGATGTTGATTGTAGCTTAATTTCTTCC
The DNA here is from genome assembly GCA_035221665.1 of Okamejei kenojei. NCBI lineage: Eukaryota > Metazoa > Chordata > Chondrichthyes > Rajiformes > Rajidae > Okamejei > Okamejei kenojei. The sequence goes on from CM069153.1 coordinate 10,330, forward strand.
AGCACTGGTTCCATTTCCTTTCCCACCTTTTTTTCCTTTTTCATGCAACTCTTCCATTATACTTGCAAATTTTCAGTCACTACTTTCTGTAATTTCCTTTCGGAGCCATTTCTGATAAGTCCGTGGTCGAGAGATTAATTTTCAATTTTAACTCCTTCATCTCAATCTTGATTTTCTTCATTTCTTCCATAAAGTTCATTTTTTCCAATTCCATCTTTAATTCAGACTTCATTTCTTTCTTTAATTCTGCCATTTCTTGCACAAAAAATTTTTTTTTGAGTTCTTCCAATTCCGATTTTTTTTCCCCGATTTTTTAGACACATCTTCTAGGACTGTCCTCCTGAGGCCCAGCTTCAGTCGGGTCTTGTTCAACCATTTAAAAAAAAAATCGGAGTCCTGGATTTATCCACAGTGGGCTGCGCTGTGTTGACATTACGGTCGCACGCCTGATGAGTCCACTCACGGCAGCCGGTGTAAAGCAGCAGAAGCAGAAGCACGCAGCAGCAGGGTAGGTTTTTTTCTCCGTTTTCTCCCCGGTTTTTTCCCCATTACTTCACGAGGTGGCTGCGCTTGCCTTCCTAGTCCTCCATAGCACCACCGGAAGTCTCCATCTATTTACTTAAAGATGGATACTAAAAATGCTGGAGTAACTCAGCGGGAACAGAACAGGCAGCATCTCTGGAGAGAAGGAATGGGTGACGTTTGTGGTCGAACCCTTCTCAGATGGTTAGGGATATGGGAAACGAGAGATATAGATGATGATGTGGAGAGATAAAGAACAATGAATGGAAGATTTTCATAAAAGTGATGATGGTAAAGGAAACAGGCCATTTTGTTAGCTGTTTGTTGGGTGTAAACGAGAAGCTAGTTCAACTAGCTTGGACAGGCATAGCGAGAGAGGAATGCCGGGACTACCTGAAGTGAGAGAAATCAATATTCCTACACTGCTAACCATTACCATTCCTACCACAAATGATATCGCCCAGTCTGCGTTTGGTCTAAGCGCGATGTATAACAGTCCACATCTTGAACAACGGATACAGTAGATGAGGTTGGAGGAAGTGCAAGTGAGCCCTTTGTCCCACCCTCACCTCCTTCGCTTCCCTCCCCAACTACAATCAGACTGAAGAAGGGGTCCCGACCCAAACCTCACCAATCCATGTACTTGCATTAAACATTATACCCAATATTACACTGTGGACGGCTCGATTGTAGGACCCCTACACCTCTCCCTGTCTCCCCACACTCTGTAACAGGCTAAAAGTTTATATCACCAAGGTAAAGCAATGTTCATCATTGAAGCTAAAATGGCTTCAAATAGTGAAGATTGGTGAAGAATAGTCTGAAACAAAATGTAACATTGTTTGCGATCAAAAAAGTATGTTGTGCACAGTGGGTATAATAATTGCCCTTTTTCTTCTGCAACATTAGTGACGGCTGCATTAAAAATGGCCCGTGTTTCACTAGGAATTGTACCACAATTGACTCAATGAGTTTTTTTTACAGCTTACCACTATTTGGACAGTCATAATACGACTCGCATTTTCCAGTCTCTTCATAAAGGGAGAATGGTCAAGTTTGCTATTCGGAACTACCTCAGAGGACCCTTGTATGGAATGAAACATTTCCTAATCCAATCAAATCCCATTTCAAACAAAGAAAATGAACAAACATCTGAAACTCTCTATGAAGTAATGGGGAGGTGTCCCACTTGCCCTACGGCTACAGATATGCATGAGACGAGCCAAGGTTCTGCGAGATGGTTGGCATTATCATTCTTATGTTATTGATAGTACCATGGGACAGGCATCGCAGAAGGAATGCCGGGGACTACCTAAGTGAGAGAAATCAATATTCCTACCATTGCCTAAATGATCGCCCAGTCCTGGTTTGGTCACGCCAATGTATAAAGTCCAATCTGAACAACGGACCTCCAGTAGCTGGAAAAAAGGTGGAGGAACTGCAATTGACCTTTTGGTCCACCCTCACCTCCCTTCCACTTCTCCCCAACTCCAATCAGACTGAAGAAGGTCCGACCAAAACTCACCAATCCAGGTTACTTGCAATACACCCAATTATTACACGGTGGCGGGATTGAGACCCCTACACCTCTCCTGTCTCACACTCCTGTAACAGGCTAAAAATTATATCACAGAGGTAAAGCAATGATCATCATTGAAGGCTAAAATGGCTTCCAATAGAGGAAGATAGGTGAGAAGTAGTTTGAAATTGTAACTTGTTTTGCGATCAAAAAAGTAGTTGTGTGCGTGTAAGTATAATTGGGCCAGCTTTTTCTTCTGCAACCATTAGTGAGACGGCTGATTAAGAGAACAACAGTGTGTCGGAAAAACAGGGAAGATGTTGATTGTCTGCTCCTCGACAGGGCCAAGGAGGGCTATGTTAGAACACTTCTCCATCCGTTTCCCACATGATTGGACCTGCTGTATCTACTGGCATTTTTGGAGGGGAATGAAGAATAGACTATAGCTGCAGGAGTCCATTGCTTCTAGCCAGCCCCACCATCAATGTGATCATGCTTGAATCCCTCAGAATTCCTGTTCCGTGTCATCTTCCTCTATCCCTAACACCACTAGCTTTTAAGAGTCCCTAACAAGCTCTCTCTTGAAAGTATCCAGAAACCGGCCTCCACGCCCTCTGAGCAGAGAATTCCACCGCCGTGCACAACTCTTGTGTAAAAAGTGTTTCCTCATCACCGTTCTAAATGCTTACCCCTTATTATTAAACTGTGGCGAGTATGAACCTTTTTTGGAACTGATGGTCGGGGAGAAAGCTGTACAAAGAGATGTGTCGTGACAGGCTCCGGACTTTATAAGGAGGAGCGGGGGGGGAGGGGGCGGGGGGGGGGGGGGGGGAAGTGTCTCCTTAATTTGGAGAAGTTCCATCCTCATGTCATTGGCTTAACAATGGTGCTGTTCTTCCAGTGTTTGCGTGTCACCTAACTCTGGAGGACACGCCCAGGACAGAAAGATCAGTGTGGGAGTGGAAGGGTTAAAATGGTTGGCAACCGGGAGATCCAGCAGGCCTTGGCAGACCGAGCGCAAGATGTCGATGAAATGCTGGAGTAACTCAGTGCGGGACAGTAGCCATCTCTAGAGAGAGAAATTGTGATGTTATTCAGGTTGAGACCCTTATTCAGCATCTGTGGAGAACTGACTGTATTTTTTTTTTGACATTTACATGGAAATTTTGGGTCGGGACCCTTCTTCAGAATGACACGATTTACAGATGAGGGGATGATCAGCAGGTGAGGTTGAGTGACGAGAGGCGAGAGAAAATAAAGAGATAAAAGGTACGTGAGATAAGGATAAGAGAGAAAATGTATATGTGCAGCTTTAAGGGACATTGGTCAGGTAGCATTTTGGAGTATTGCATACAGTTCTGGTCCACTCATCTCCATTACAGGACTGATGTGGAGGCTTTGGGAAGGTGCAGAGATGGTTAACCAGAATGGTTTTTTAAATAACAAGGAACTGCAGTTGCTGATTTTAAAAAAAAGGACACAACATGCTGGAGAAACTCAGCGGGACAGGCAGCATCTCGTGAGAGAAGGGAATGGGTGACGTTTTGGGTCGAGACTGAAGAGGTCTCGACCCCGAAACGTTACACATTCCCTTCCAGCATATTGTGTCTACCTAAACCAGTGTCTATCAACGTTGCGGTGTGCCAGCAGGCTGGAGAGCAGGCAAAGGCCTCCTTTCACAGAGCGGCAGGTGAAGGGGCGCTGGCCAGTGTGGACTCGTCGGTGCTCCAGCAAGTGGTCAATACGGGTGAAGCCCTCATCAAAGGATGGCAGGGGAAGGGAACGCTCACCGCTGTGGGCCCGCTAGTGCTGCCACAGTCTGGGCATGCGGACAAAACCCTTGCCACATTCATCGCACTCAAAGGTCTCCTTTGGTTTGTATCCTTTGGTTCTCCCGCAGTCCCCGTATTGGGGGCCCCCCCCCCCACTCCATAGAAACTCTTGCCGCAGTGAGAGCCGCTGCTGCAACCCCCCGCGAGCTGTCAAACGACTCACTGCTGTTGGGCAGTCGTAGGGCTGGCCACTGGTGTGCACATGTTGGTGAGACAAGGCATGGGAGGCCCATGGATAATAAGGCTCCCCACACAATGGCTGGGAAGGGGACAGTCACTGTTTGGTTCACCCGCTGGTGGGGACAGCAGGTTGCTGGACTGGGTGAAGCCCTTTCCACACTCGCTGCAGGTGGTAGGGCCGCTCTCCAGTGTGCAGGCGCCTGTGCACCTTCAGGTGCTTGACGACTTGAAGCCTTTGCCGCAGTCGGAGCAGGAGAAGGTCCGCTCGCGAGCTGTGCACCCGCCGGTGCACCCAAGCCCAACAATGGGCAAAGCTCTTTGCCGCAGGTAGTCAACGGATAGGGCTTCTCGCCCGTGTGCACTCGCCGGTGTATCTTCAGTTCCTGCTGCCATCTTGAAGCTCTTGCCGCAGTCGGATAGCAGATTCAAAGGGACGTTTACCCGTGGTGCACCCGCCGATGCACCTGCAGCACCGACAACTGGATAAAGCTGTGCCTTTGCCACAGTCGAGCAGTCAAAGGGATCGTCCTCCCGTGTGTACCCACAGTGCACCTGCAGCCCCGACAATTGGGTAAAGGTCTTACCGCAGTCGGAGCAATCATAGGGACGTTCTCCCGTAAGCACCCGCCGGTGGATCTCCAGGCTGGCTCGGGTACTGCCAGCCTTGCTACAACACGTCGCACTCATAACGTTTCTCCTTGTTTGTGCCCCGTCATGTGATCCTCCACTGAATCTCAGTGCATCGAACTCAGCCCACACACCGAGCAGAATGGAGAGGGGGGAGGCTAACCGGCACCCTGGCCACCCTCAATGGCCGCTCACGTCCCTTTCGCTCCGCTAACAGCAACAGCTCCTAAACGCTGCAGGAGGGGAACAAAAATGGGTCAACAAGCTAGCAAACAGGACATTACTGACAATGTGAACATTACTGGTGCTTGAAGAGGGGGAAGGGATTGGGAGGAGAGGGGGGGGGCAAGGTGGAGGGTGTGGGAGGAGGAGGTGAATGGGGAGATAGAAGGGGGGGAATGAGGGGAGAGGTGGTGAGACACAAGGGGAAAGTGGGGAGCGTGATGAGGACAATGGAAGTGAGGGTAGGGGAAGAAGGAGAGGAGTTATTGAGGGGAGAGTGGGGGGGGTGGCAGATGGAGTTGAGTGGCAGATGGAGTTAGTTGAGTGAGGGGGAGGGGGTGAGGAAGCAAGTGGGAGAAGGAGGGGTTGCACGACCAGCGCACTGAACGTCACCGCCAATCCGAGGGGGACTGCCGTCCACGCACCCTGCCATTGCGCAGAGTCACGAGAGGGCAGCATGCATCATGGAAGAAGGTCACACAGTGCTGGAGTCACTCAGCGGGTCGGGCAACTTCATGTGGAGAGAGGGAATGCGTGACGTTTCGGGGTCGAGACCCTCCCCTTACCCTTAAACAGTGACCCCTTGTTCTGGACTTTCCCCAACATCGGAAAAAAAAAAAAACAATCTTCCTGCATCTAGCCTGTCCAACCCCTTAAGAATTTTGTAAGTCTCTATAAGATCCCGCCTCAATCTTCTAATTCCATCGAGTACAAGCCGAGTCTATCCAGTCTTTCTTCATATGGAAGTCTGCCATCCCAGGAATCAATCTGGTGAACCTTCCCTGTACTCCCTCTATGGCAAGAATATCTTTCCTCAGATTAGGAGTCCCAAAAAAACTGTACGCAATACTCCAGGTGTGCCTCACCAAGACCCTGTACAACTGCAGTAGAACCTCCCTCACTTGTACTCAAATCCTTTTGTTATGAATGCCAACAAACATTCGCTTTCTTCACTGCCTACTTCAATGACTGGTGTACCATGACACCCAGTCTCGTTGCATCTCCCCTTTTCCTAATTGTAAGGAAGGAATTGGTAAGTTGAAGGAAATATGTAGAATAGATCATAGTTAGTTGGGAGAAGGTAACAGGCAATAGGTGCAGGTGTAGGCCATTCAGCCCTTCGGAGCCAGCACTAACATTCAATATGATCATGGCTCATTCCATATCTAAATACCCCGTTCCTGCATTTTCCCCCATATCCCTTGATTTCCGTTAAGCCTTAGAGCTAAATCTAAATTGAAAATCTAGTCTTGAAAACATCCAGTGAATAAGCGAGTTTGGTATTCTGACTGCGATGCCCAGGTCAAAAGTCCACTCGCTATAAACATTCTCGGCTGCTGTGCTGCCGTGTGGGTGCAGGTTTGCGTTTCGCCGTGGGGGTTGGCCCGGTGTCTGGCACTGTTGAGTTGCTGCTGGACCTTCCCAGTCCCCTCCCGGGTGTCCCGTTCCCAGTCCGGGGCGTTCGGAAGGTGTCCGGTAGGCCCCGAGCTGGCGGGCGGTGGTGGTGGCCCCGGGCATGCAGTCGGTGCAGGGTGTGGGGGGGGGGGCGCACTGGCTGCAGCTCAGCTCTGCCCCTGTCCCACCTGGGTTGGTCGGCAGCCCTGGACTGGTGGGCTCTGGCCCTGAGCGGTGGTTAGCCGTGGTCTTGCAACCAGCGTTGGGGGGGGGTCCTCGCAGGCTCCGGCGCAGCTCGGCTCCAGCTCCCCCCCCGGGGAGCCTATTCCTGGGCGGGCCCGGTTACCGTCGGCTGCGCCTCTCACCTTGTCCAGTGGCTGTCGGTTGGCCACCTCAGTGCCGCGGGAGCTGATCGCCCGGCGGGAGCCGATCGCCGGTCATCGATGGGGATGCACACGGGGTGCTGTGGTGGCTCAGCGGGTCAGGCAACATCTCTGGAGAATGGTCTTGACCTGAAACGTCACACATTCCTTTTCTCCGGGGATGCTGCCTGTCCCGCTGAGTTGCTGCAGCGTTTTGTGTCCCCCCCGTTGATGACTTGTGCTCGTCTTTCACCGGCACCCGGGAAATAGTTGGCAGCGGCCTCAGGATGGGGCAGCAAGAGTGCGGCTGGTGGTCGGCTCGTCGGGGAACGGGATCCTCGGGAGTTGGAGTGGGTTGGGCTTGGGTTGGCGCTTCTTCTCCGCGCTGGTTGTGGCCTGGCACGCGCCTGCACACGCTGCTTACCGGGCCGGTGTCCCGTCACATCAGTTTCTGAGACATTTGGACCTCGGACTCTCGGCCGCCCCGCCCGCCCCGCCCCCGGGGCGCTCGGGTTCCCGGGCGTGAATGGGACACTCGGAGGGACGGGGGACGTGGACGGGTCCAGTGACGGTTCGGCAGCTGGGGACCCGGGTTTGATCCTGGCTGCGGGTGAGGTGCGGGTCTGTGGGCGCACAGCTGCAAAGAATGTCTCTCCAACTCTGTCACCCACTCGCATCTTCCTCCCCTCTCTCTCTCTCTGTATACCTCACTCTCTACTACCTGGCAGTCCCCACTCTCAGATTAAAAATATTTTTACAAATAAATTATGAATAGGAATAGAAAATTAAGGAGGAGGAGAGACAGTAGGCTGTGTGAGAGCTGGGAAGGGGAGGAGGAAGCGAGGGGGGAAAGCAAGACAACCTGAAATTGGAGAAGGAAATGTTCATACCCGCTGGGGTGATAAACTGCCCAAGCGAAATATGAGGTGCTCCTCTATTTACAATGGGACTCACTCTGGCCATGGAGGAGGCCCAGGGAAGAAAGGTCGGATTCAGAATGTGACGGGGAGTTGAAGTGCTGGGCCATGGGAGATCAGGTTGGTTAGTGCGAACTGAGCGGAAGTGTGGGCAAATTGATCGCCAAGCCTATGCTTGGTCTCACCGATGTAGAGCAGCTGACACCTAGAGCAGTGGATGCAATAGATGAGGTTGGAGAAAGTGCAGGTGAACCTCTGCCTCACCTGGAAAGACCGCTTGTGTCCTTGGAAGGAGTCAAGGGGGAGTTAAAGCGACAAGTGTAGCATTTCCTGCGGTTGCAGGGAAAGTACCAGGGGAGGGGTGGGAAGGGACGAATTGACCAGGGAGTTACGGAGGGAGCGGTCTTTGCAGGAAAGCCGAAAGGGGAGGAGATGCGAAAATGTGTCCAGTGGTGGGATGCTGTTGGAGGTGGTGAAAATGTCGGAGGATTATCTGTTGTATGTGATGGCTGGTGGGGTGGAAGGTGAGGACATGAGGGACTCCGTCCTTGTTACGAGTGGGGGGGTGGGGAATGAGAGCAGAGCTACGGGATATAGAGGAGACCCTGTTGTGAGCCTCATCTACCAGTCCAAGAGGATGAACCCCCCTTTCTCTAATGAATGAGAGGACATCTCCGATGCCCTGGGTGCAGATGCGGCAGGAATTGGGTTGTAGGGGATAGAGTCCTTACAGGAAGCAGGGTGGGAAGAAGTGTAGTGCAGATAGCGATGGGAGTCCTGAGGCAGAGAGTTTCCACAGATTTACAGCCCTCTGTGTGAAAACATTTTTCTTCATCTCAGTCCCAAATGGCCTACCCCTTATTCATTAAACTGTGACCCTGATGCCACAACATCGGGACCATGTTTTCAGCATCCTCCCTGTCCAATCCTTTAATAATTTTATATGTTTCTATGAGATCCCCACTTTTCTTTCTAAATTCCAGCAAATACAAGCCCAGTCGACCCATTTTTTAATTATATGTCAGTCCCGCCATCCCGGGGATTAACCTGTTTAAGAAAGACCTGCAGATGCTGGAAAAATCGAAGGTAGACAAAATGCTGGAGAAACTCAGCTGGTGAGGCAGCATCTATGAAGCGAAGGAATTCCTTTGTTCCATAGATGCTGCCTCACCTGCTGAGTTTCTCCAGCATTTTTGTCTACCTGCGGCAATTAACCCTGGTGAACCTACGCTGCACTCCCTCAATAAATAGAATGTCCTTCTCAAATTAGGAGACAAAATTGCACAAAATACTCCAGGTGTGGTCTCAACAGGGACCTGTACAACTGCATTAGGACCTCCTTGCTCCAAAACTCAAATCCTCTCGCAATGAAGGCCAACATGCCATTAGCTTTCTTTACTGCCAGCTGTATCCTGCATGTATACTTTCAGTGACTGATGTACAGGGGCACCTAGGTCTCGTTGCACCTCCCCTGCTTCTGGTATAGGAGGCGCCGTCCTGTACGGGTATGACTGCCCAGCCTGCAGCTGTCCGTTTATTCTCTCATTTTTTTATTTTTTAGTTACATGAGTTTTTCTGTTTATCGGAGTCCTAGCCTTTTTTATGTGGGGGTGGGGAGGGGAATGGGGAAACTGCTTTCTAGGGTCCGTACCTGGTCGGAGAGGCAGCTTTCTCCAGGCTGCACCGTCGACCCGTCTTCGCGGCCTACCAGCGGGCCTGGAGCGGTGCTTCTTGGGGGGACCGCCAGAACAAAGGCTTCAGCAGCAGCGCAGCGATGGAGCGCCATCGCGGAGCGGAGCGGGCGATGCCCTTGCCTGGGTCGCTGGTGCGGCCGGCCACGGCCAGTGGCGCTGAACTTTAACATCAGGATCCTGGGATCTCTCGGCGAGAGATCTCTCGGAGCTCCATTCAGCGCGGCCTGTTGGCGTCGAAAGCCGCGGTCTCTGCAAGGAAGCGGCCGTTACAGGCACCCCGAGCCGCTGAGAGTGTTCTCCCAACGCCAGTGCACCATCACCCGGCGAAGAAGGGTCTGTAACATTGCCCCCCGTAGCGGCGACTGTGGAGGTCTCAATAGGCCCGACTATGGGTGAAAGCTGCGGATGAGGCCTGGACTTTGTGCCTTCCTCATAATGGGAACCATTGTGGGGGGATGTTTTTTATGTTTTATGTTAAATTATTTAATGTTATGTCTTATCTTTATCTATGTGCTGCATGGCATGACAATTTTCACTAAACCAATTGGTGTATGTGACAATAATGTCCTTTGTCCTTCTCCTAATGTTGGCTCATTACCGCTCCGTGTACCGAGATACAGGTGTCAGGGGTTATGGGGAGAATGGAAGGCAAATGGAGTTTGGAGGAAGAGATAGATCAGCCATGATTGAATGGCGGAGTGGAATTGATGGGACCGAATGGCCTTATTCTGCTGCTATTCACTTTTGACCTTATACAGGGAGAAACCTTGTCTCCGCATTGGGGTCACACAGGTCTTACACTCAACGTTATTCTCTTCATCCCGTGTCCGTACACTGTGGACGGGTCGATTGTAATCACGTGTTGCCTTTCTGACGACTGGTTAGCAGCAACAACAAAGCTTTTCCCTGAACCTCGGTACACGTGACAATAACCTAAACCTGCCGCCGCCAGGTGGCGCTGCTGACAGAGGGACAAAGATGGGGCGCCACGGCCTCCCGCCGCCAGGGGTCGCTGCAACTCGGAGGACCAGAGACCGCTGCACTCGGAGGACCAGTGGGCGAGGAGCGGGTGGTGAAAGGACGCGGGGCTGAGCGGCGGCTGTTCCCACCTGAGCTCCCGGCGCTGGGCGGGGCCTCCCTCCTCCCGTCGTTCGCGGCGACGCATCGTCCCGCCTCACGTGACCGGCGGCCAGGCCCCGCCCCCTCACACTGACGGGCAGCGCCAGCGGCCAAAGGGAGAGAGTCCTGCCTCCTCATAACCTCCGGCCAATCAGAGCCGCGTCCCCGCCGCCGGTGACCGCGTCCTATTGGTCGGGCCGTAGCCCCGCCCCTCGGACAGACAGCGCCCTCCGCTAATCGGAGCCGCCTCCTCACACGTCACCCTGTTTAATATTCAGTTGCAGCCTCGGCAGTGGAGTGGCGATAAGGGAGAAGCAGTGGATATGTTATATCTGGACTTTCAGTAGGCTTTCGACAAAGTCCCACACAAGAGATTAGTATGCAAACTTAAAGCACACGGTATTGGCGGTTCAGCATTGATGTGGATAGAGAACTGGCTGGCAGACAGGAAGCAAACAGTAAGAATGAACGGGTCCTTTTCACGATGGCAGGCAGTGACTAGTGGGGTGCCGCAAGGCTCAGTGCTGGGACCCCAGCTATTTACAATATACATTAATGATTTGGACGAGGGAATTAAATGCAACATTTCGAAGTTTGCTGATGACACGAAGCTGGGGGGCAGTGTTAGCTGTGAGGAGGATGCTAGGAGGCTGCAAGATGACTTGGATAGACTGGGTGAGTGGGCAAATGCATGGCAGATGCAGTATAATGTGGATAAATGTGGGGTTATCCACTTTGCTGGAAAAAACAGGAAAGTAGACTATTATTTAAATGGTGACCGATTAGGAAAAGGTGAGATGACATGAGACCTGAGTGTCATGGTACACCAGTCATTGAAAGTAGGCATGCAGGTGCAGCAGGCTGTGAAGAAAGCGAATGGTATGTTGGCATTCATAGCAAAAGGATTTGAGTACAAGAGCAGGGAGGTTCTACTGCAGTTGTACAGGGTCTTGTTGAGGCCACACCTGGAGTATTGCGTACAGTTTTGGTCTCCTAATCTGAGGAAAGACATTCTTGCCATAGAGGGAGTACAGAGAAGGTTCACCAGACTGATTACTGGGATGGCAGGACTCCCATATGAAGAAAGACTGGATAGACTCGGCTTGTACTCGCTGGAATTTAGAAGATTGAGGGGGGATCTCATAGAGACTTACAAAATTCTTAAGGGGTTGGACAGGCTAGATGCAGGAAGATTGTTCCCGATGTTGGGGAAGTCCAGGATAAGGGGGTCACAGTTTAAGGATAAGGGGGAAGTCTTTTAGGACCGAGATGAGAAAATCGTTTTTCACACAGAGAGTGGTGAATCTGTGGAATTCTCTGCCACAGAAGGTTGTTGAGCTAGTTCGTTGGCCATATTTAAGAGGGAGTTGGATGTGGCCCTTGTGGCTAAAGGGATCAGGGGGTATGGAGAGAACGCAGGTACAGGATACCGAGTTGGATGATCAGCCATGATCATATTGAATGGCGGTGCAGGCTCGAAGGGCCGAAAGGCCTGCTCCTGCACCTTATTTTTACGTTTCTATGTTTTCTATCTTTCCAGTCAACGTTGGCCAGCTCAAACCGTTCAAAATGCGGATTTCAAATATGTCGGAAATGCTACATCTTGAAGAAATGAGATCTACTAGGCAAAGTAGACCAATTCTTAAAGATTTGGTCTCCTTTTATCGACTTTTTACAAGTATTTGGTGCAACATAACATAACCTTAGAAATTAAAAGGTTCAGAACCGTGTGATGGATGGGTAAAGATACTTCTTCTTCTTGCGTGTGGCGTGCACAGCCTAAAGTTGTAGGACAACTTGTTCTATTTGATCTTATTTGATTGTGCACGCCAGGTTGATTGCATTAGTTGAAACAGGGCGGACCACATGAAGGTTGCAATCTTCCACACCGTAAAGATACGAAATAGGTATATCTCTCCTAATTTCTTTTCTCTCTACCTTCTCTTTTTTTCCCCCAATCTTCTTAGCTTTTTATCTCTGCTCTGTCTAATTCGCTATCTGTTTCTACTCGCTTGTCTATCTATCTCGACACCCTATATTTCCCTTTTTCTTTCACTGTTCTTTTATTATCAAATTAAAAAATAGGAAGTTGTACAAAAGAATGGTAATGTGTATGTATGTATTAGGTACCACACTACTGTACTTACTTCTAAACAAAAATAAATTTTAATAAATAAATAAAATATTTAAAAAATATTTTTAAAAAACTTCGGCCATCTCTTCCCTCATGGCCCCATAGTCTCCTTTATTCAACTGCAATGCTGTCACCTCCGATCTACCCTTCTCCCTCTCCAATTGTAGATTAAACCTGACCATATTAGGGTCACTACCTAATGGCTCACTAACCTCAAGTTCCTTTTATCAAATCCGGTTCATTACATAACACTAAATCCAGAATTGCCTTCTCCCTGGTAGGCTCCAATACAAGCTGCTCTAAGAATCCATCACAAAGGCACTCTACAAAGTCCCTTTCTTGGGGTCCAGTACCAACCTGATTTTCCCAGTCTACCTGCATGTTGAAATCTCCCATAACAACCACAGCATTACTTTTGCTACATGACAATTTTAACTCCCGATTCAACTTGCACCAGGCTACTGTTTGAGGGCCTGTAGATAAGTCCCACTAGAGTATTTTTACCCTTACAATTCCTTAGTTCTATCCATACTGACCACATCTCCTGTTTCAATGTCACCCCTTCCAAGGAACTGAATTTCAATTCCTCACCAACACAGCTACCCCCTCCCCCCTGCTCACCTGTGTCTTTTCGATAGGAGGTAATACTCTTGAATATTCAGTTCCCAGCTCTGGCCCTCTTGCAGCCATGTCTCTGTTTCTGTGTAGGATAGTGTTAGTGTGTGGGGGGATCGCTAGTCGGCGTGGACTTGGTGGGCTGTTTCCGCACTGTATCTCTAAACTAAACTAAAAGAGCAGCTTGTATTGGAGTCCCATCCTGAGTCGGCAGAACATTCCCATTGAAACACTTTGATTTGTTGTTGGCCCTGTCACAACATCAAAATGAACGTGTAAAGCAAAGAACCGCAGATGCTGAAAATCTGAAAATTAAAAAGGAAGAAAATTCAAAAAACATTCAGCAGGTTAGACAGCATTCGTGAAGAAACAGTTCAGTTTCAGATCAGAGACCCTTCACCAGAGTAGGAAACAGCAGCATAAACAAGTTGTTTTTCAGTTGTAGAGAGGGGTTGTGGTGGATTGGCGGAACAAAGGGGATAATATTCTCTGATGGGGCAAGAACAGATGAGGAAACATAGTATTTGGAGTCAACAATTAGAATAAGATGATGGAGCAAGGAACTGCAGACCAGACTATACTAACAGAACAATAAAACGGACGTGGATGAGATTAAACTCACCCAGAGGGTGGTTGCAAGCTGGGACACGCTGCCTGAGGAGATGGTGGAGGCTTGAACTTTCCCTACAGCTGCAGGAGATGCTCCAGTGCAGGAGATGCTCCACAGCAGAAACTGCTTCACTGAAGGAGGGGTTTCAATGCAGGAACCGGCTTCAATGCAGGAACCTACTCCACTGCAGCAGCTGCTCCGCTGCAACATCAGCACCCATGCAACAGTTACTCCCCTGCAACATCTGCTCTGCAGCAGCAGCTCCCCTGCAAGGTACAACTGCATTGCAGGAGGTGCATCACAGCAACAGCTGCTCTCCTGCAACATCAGCACCCATGCAACAGCTACTCCCCTGCAACGTCTGCTCCTCTGCAGCAGCAGCTCCACTGCAAGGTACAACTGCATTGCAGAGGTGCATCACTGCAGCAGCTCCCCTGCAAGGTATTGCTGCATTGCAGGAGGTGCATCACTGCAGTAGCAGCTCCCTGCAAGGTACTGTTGCATTGCTGGAGGTGCATCACTGCAGCAGCTGCCACACAAGTCCCTGACGCCCTAGTTATAACTTATTTCATTAGTCCGTGGACAGCTCGAGCCCTCGGCGGAAAAGGCGCCAGAAGCCGCGTGAGCTCGCGCTGTCTCTTCGCTGTCCCGCCGCCGGGGGGAGGGGCCGAGCGTGAAAAGCGGCGCATGCGCACTGCCCGAGAAAGCCCGGGGGAGGGGCGCACGCGCGCTGACGTTGACGTCTCCCCAAGCCCCGCCCCTTGCCCCTCCCCCGGCGGCCGCAGCCCCTCCCCCTCCACCTCAGTGGCGCGGCGGCGGGAAAGCGAGGATGGGGGGAGGCGGGAGACTCGCGACCAACGGCCGGGGGGGGGGGGGCGGCAGAGGCAGAGAGGCGGCGAGTGGTTGCGGCGGAGTTTAGTCGCGGGGCGGAGTGTAGTCGCGGGGCGGAGTTTAGTCGCGGGGCGGAGTGTAGTCGCGGGGCGGAGTTTAGTCGCGGGGCGGAGTTTAGTCGCGGGGCGGAGTTGTAGTCGCGGGGCGGAGTTTAGTCGCGGGCGGAGTTTAGTCCGCGGGGCGGGTCTGAGGGCGAGGGGGTTCCGTTGAAGCGAGGTTTGGGTGCGAGGAGCAGTTTGTGTGTGAGGTTTAGTCGACGTGAGGTTGAGTTGAAGCGAGGGGTTTAATCGAAGCAAGGTTTAGTGAGTGTGGAATTTATCCTCAGGTGAGGTTTAACTGAGGTGAAGTTTGGTCGAGGTGATTGAGGGTTTAGTTGAGGTAAAGTTGAGTCGAGGCGAGATTTAGTCGAGGTGCGAGGTTTTGTAATAATATTTTTATTAGAAGTAATCCATCATAACAACGGTATAAACAACTTTTCAAATACACAACCAACTTACTTCAATAAGTATACGAATGTTATGAATAATTCTTATAACTATTTTTTTTAGAAAGTAGAAAAAGAAAAGAATAGATTTTAAATCAATAAGAAATAGTGATTAAATAATAATTTTGATTATATAGAAAGAGAAAAAGAGAGTGAAAAAATATATATGTGTATATATTCTTGTTATATATATTTTAATTAAAACAAAGGATTATATATATATATATATATATATATATATATAATATAGATTATAGTATACATCTTAATAGTGAATAACACAATTACAAATAGCATATCAATAGAGACATGCATACAAATTAAAAAAAAACATAGTTATTTTCATCTAATCCTGCCGGGGGTACCCATTGAGTTTGTGATGCCAAGAACAGCTACCCCTTCAAATATTCTGTATATGGAGACCATATCTGTTCAAAAGAGTTCGTATTTGTCCATTAGACAATTCTGATTCTTTCCAAATGCAAACGTCTCCAACATTTCCACTGTCCCACATTTTAATTGTGGGATAATGTTCCCCTTCCAAAATTTCAGTATTAAATTTTCCCTGTTATCAAACAATAATCCAAGAAATTTCTTTGGTTTAACTGTTAATAACCATTAAATTACAGCACGGAAACAGGCCCTCTCGGGACTCCCCTAACCTGCACTAAAAACCCCTAGACCATACGTTCATATACCTATCCACTTTACTCTTTAAATGTTAAAATCGTGGATCTCCTGCCTGCTGGTGTGATTCCACACAGCCACCACCCTCCCCCCTCACGTTAACCACCGAAACCTAATTCTCATGTTAATATTAAATTTGAATCTGGGACTCCGAATTTTATTAATTTTGATATCTTCAGAATAAATCTAAAGAGTTTCTGTCCAATAAAATAATTGAGTTTTATACACGTTACAAAACCTATGTGCGTTAAATTAGCTTCCAAGTTCTGACCATTTATCACAAATAGGAGAAATGCTAGGATAAATTCTATTTAATTTCGTTTTTTGAATAATGTAATCTGTGTAATACCTTAAATTGTATCAATATATGTCTAGCATTTAATGTGTCAACGATGTATACGTGTTGGCTTTCTTCCCAAATTTCCTTCGTTATAGATAAACCTATTTCATTTTCCCATGTTTGTCGATATATTTTTCCGAAGTTGGGATTTCCCTATCCAAAATAGTATTGATATTACGCTATTAATTTTTCTGTATTTGGGTGTTTATTAAACAATTCATCTAATAATCCAGGTTTTTCTATTTTTATAGTCTTGCGTATTTGACTTAATATAGTTTCTAATTTGTAATACCTAAATATGTTATTTGACTGCAATCCATGGATATCCTGTAACTCTTGAAATGAAAGAAATTTTCCTTTCTTGTAAAGGTGTTCTATCCTTTTAATTCCTAAATCATTCCAGTGTCTAAACCCCTTGTCCAATACAGAGGGCCTAAACAAGGGATTATTCATAATTGGCAAACAAAGTGACAAATTATCCATATGTAGGGTCTTAACTATTTGTTTCCAAATACGTCTATTGCTATGAATTATAGGGTTCTCACCATAACATTTTTTTTTTGTACTTCCCTTGGTGCAAAAAGAATCGAATCCTACATCAAAAGGCAGTCTTCCATTTTCCATCTTTAGCCAGCTTGGTTCATGATCTAAATTTAACCAACCAAAAAATTCATATTCTTAATCTGAACTGCCCAGAAATAATATAAGAAATTTGGTAGTGCTAGTCCACCATTTATTTTAGATTTACATAGATGTTTTTTTACTTATTCGATGGTTTTTATAGTCCCAAATAACACTATTAACTATCTTTTTTTTAAAAAACATTTAGGGAGATATAAAGGGATGACTTGAAATAAATATAACAATTGTGGTAAAAAAATCAATTTTAAC
This sequence comes from Okamejei kenojei, assembly GCA_035221665.1. NCBI lineage: Eukaryota > Metazoa > Chordata > Chondrichthyes > Rajiformes > Rajidae > Okamejei > Okamejei kenojei. The sequence goes on from CM069153.1 coordinate 27,371, forward strand.
CATATAAAACAACCAATAACCAATAACAATTACAGCACGGACAACAGGCCCTCTCGGCCCTTCCAGTCCGTGCCGACCATTTGTTTTCCCCTAATCCCATCTACCTGCACTCAGACCATACCCCTCCATTCCCTTCACGTCCATATTACCTATCCACTTTACTTTTAAATGTTAAAATCGATCCTGCCTCCACCACTTCTGCTGGAAACTCATTCCACACAGCCACCACCCTCTGAGTAAAGAAGTTCCCACTCGCGTTACCCCGCTAAACTTCTGTCCCTTAATTCTCATGTCATGCCCTCTTGTTTGAATCTTCCCTACCCTCAATGGGAAAAGCTTATCCAACGTTCAACTCTGTCTATCCCTTTCATCATTTTAAAGACCTCAATCAAGTACCCCCTTAAACCTTCTGCGCTCCAAAGAATAAAGACCTAACTTGTCAAAAACCTTTTCTCTGTAACGTAGTTGCTAGAACCCCCTGGCAAAATTATAGTAAATCTCCTCTGTACTCTCTCTATTTTGTTGACATCCTTCCTATAAATTTAGGCGAAACCAAAATTGTACACCATACTCCAGAATTGGTCTTACCAATGCCTTGTACATTTTAACATTACTTCCTACTCCTATATTCAATGCTCTGATTTATAAAGGCCAGCACACCAAAGGCTTTCTTTACCACCCTATCTACATGCGATTCCACCTTCAGGGAACTATGCACAGTTATTCTAGATCCCTCTGTTCCACAGATTCCTCAATTCCCTACCATTTACCATGTACGTCCTATTTTGATTTGTCCTGCCAATGTAGCACTTCACACTTAACAGCATTAAACTCCATCTGCCATCTTTCAGCCCACTTTTCCAAATCCCAAATCTCTCTGTAGACTTTGAAAATCGATTCATTATCCACAACACCACCTATCTTAGTATCATCTGCATACTTACTTATCCAATTTTCCACCCCATCATCCAGATCATTGATGTACATGACAAACAAACAGTGGACCCAACACAGATCCCTGAGGCACCCCACTGGTCACCGCTTCCAACCTGACAAACAGGCCATCCACCATTACTCTCTGACATCTCCCATTCAGCCACTGTTGAATCCATCTTGCGACTCCCCATTAACAACGCCTAAGATTGAACCTTCTTAACCAACCTTCATGGGTAACCTTGTCAAAGGCCTTACTGAAATCCATATAGACAACATTCCACTGCTTTACCCTCATCAATTTCCCTATATTACCGCTTCAAAAAATTCAAGAATTGTTTGTCAAAATGACCTTCCAGGCACAAATCCATGTTGACTGTTCCTGATCAGACCCTGTTTATCCAGATGCTTATATATATTATCTCCTAAGTATCCTTTCCATTAATTTGCCCACCACTGACGTCAAACTAATAGGTCTATAATTGCTAGGTTTAATTCTTTGAACCCTTTTAATCAATAGGAACAACATGCGCAGTACGCCAATCCTCCGGCACTATTCCCGTTTCTAATGACATTTGAAATATTTCTGTCATAGCTCCTGCTATTTCTACACTAACTTCCCTCAATGTCCTAGGGAAGGATATCCTGGTCAGGACCTGGAGACTTATCCACTTTTATATTTTTCAAAAGTGTCAGTACTTCCTCCTCTTGAATCTCATAGTATTCCATAGCTACTCACTCGACTTTTTTTCCCTTACCACACAGAGTTCAATATCCTTCTCCTTGTGAAAACCGAAGAAAAATAAATTGTTCAATATTTCCCCCATCTCTTTTGGCTCTGCAGATAGCTGTCCATTTCTGTTCTCTAATGGTCCAATTATACCCTCGTTATCCTTTTGCTATTAATATAGCTGTAGAAACCCTTTGGATTTACTTTCACCTTTCTTGCCAAGCAACCTCATATCTTCTTTTAGCCTTCCTAATTTTCTTTCTTAAATGTCTTTTTACATTCTTTATACTCCTCTAGCACCTCATTTACTCCATGCCTCCTATAAATTATTGTAGATATCTCTCTTTTTTTCGAAACGTGTCACAATTTCCCTTGAAACCCATGGCTCTTTCCAATTTTACTATTTCCTTTCAACCTAACAGGACATAAAGATTCTGTACTCTTACAATTTCCCCTTTAAATGTCCTCCATTTCTCTTCTATATCCTTCCTATGAAACAAAGTGTCCCCAATTCACTCCTTTAAAATCCTTACGCATTCCCTCAAAGTTAGCCTTTCTCCAATCAAAAATCTCCACCCTAGGTCCAGTTCTGACTCTCTCCATAATTATATTGAAACTAAATGGTATTGTGATCACTGGTCCCGAAGTGTTCACCAACGCATACCTCCGTCACCTGACCTGCCTCATTTCCTAACAGGAGGTCCAGCACTGCCCCTTCTCTGGTCGATACCTCTATGTACTCTGCGCTAAAACTATCCTGCACATATTTTACAAACTCCAAACCATCCAGCCCATTTACAGAATGTGTTTCCCAGTCTATTTTTGGAAAATTGGAAATCTCCCACAATCACTACCTTGTGCTTACTACTAATATCTGCTATCTCCTTACATATTTGCTCTTCCAATTCTCGCTCCCCATTTGGCCATCTATAGTACACCCCCTAAAAGTGTGTGCTACACCGTTTCCCACTTCTCAGTTCCACCCAAACTAGTCTCCCTAGACGAGCCCTCTAATCTATCCTGCCAAAGCACTGCTGTAATATCTTCTCTGACAAGCAATGCAACACCTCCCCCTCTGGTCCCTCCAATTCTATCACACCTGAAGCAATGGAAATCCTGGAATTATTTAGTTTCCAATCACAGCCCTCCTGCAACCATGTTTCACTGATTGCCACAACATCATATTTCCAGGTGTCAATCCAGGCTCTAAGTTCATCCACCTTACTTACAATGCTCCTAGCATTAAAATATATCATTTTAGAAACCCACCCTTCGATTCCCTTATTCTCTGTCTATTTATCTCTTTTCCTCTTTCTCGCCTAACATTTTGGGTCCGAGTGCTTCCCTGCTCTGCCTCTTGCCCCCACCCCTGTCCCCTAGACCCCTTCTCTGCACCCGAGTCCCTCCCCCCAGCCTTTCTAGTTTAAAGTCTATACTCCCCAGTAGCCTTGCAAATCTCCCTGCCAGGATATTGGTCCCCCTCGGGTTCAAGTGCAACCCGTCCTTTGGTGTACAGATCATGGCCTTCCCCAAAAGAGGTCCCAGGTGATCAAGAAACTTGAATCCCTGCCCACTGCACCAGTCCTTCAGCCACGCATTTATCCTCCACCTCATTTCATTCCTACTCTCACTATCACGCGGCACAGGCAGTAATCCTGAAATCGTTACCCTTTTGGTCCTTCTCCTTAACTTTCCCCAACTCCCTAAATTCTCCCTTCAGGACCTCGTCACTTTTTCTGCCTATGTCATTGGTACCTATGTGCACCACAACATCAGGCTCCTCTCCCTCCCTTATCAGAATCTTTTGGACGCGTTCTGACACATGTGAGACCCTGGCACCAGGGAGGCAAACTACCAGTCGGTCTCCCGACTGCGTCTACAGAATCGCCTATCCGACCCCCTAACTATAGAGTCCCATATTACAATTGCAATTCCCCTCACTCTCTTTTTGCTACCCTTCTGAACATCAGGGCCGGTCTCTGTGCCGGAGGCCCAGCCGCTGTTGCTGCCCCCAGCTTGGGTGAGGCTGTCCCCTCCAATCGTACTCAAACCCGAGTACCTATTTTCCAGTTGTACGGTCACAGGGTACTCTCTAGCCCCTGCCTCTTGCCCTTCCTAACCGTGACCCACTTGTCTGCCGTCCTGTGGTCTGGGAGTGACTTACCTCCCTGTAGCTCCTCTCTATGACCTCCTCACTCTTCTCCCTGACCAGACGAGGTCATCGAGCTGCTGCTCCAGGTTCCGAACACAGTCCTTTAGGAGCCCCATCTCGACACACCTGGCGCAGATGTGGACGTCCGGAGGGCTATCAGATTCCCTGACCTCCCACATCTGACATCCAGAACAGTACACACTGCCCTTGCCCCCCACCCCCCCCCTTCTTACTGCCTCCCTTACACTGGATACAATATCAACACAATACAAAGTACACAACAAACTCCTGGGATCTGACTGCCAATCAGCTGCTTACCCTAGTCCACTTCCCACCAATCAGCTGCTTACCCTTGTCCACTTCCCACCAATCAGCGGCTTCCTCAAAAAAACCTACTTCTCCAAATGGAACGTTATGGATTTAGGTAAAAACAAGCCCCGCGCTTGATTTTAAAGCTTACCAGTCAGGTGTCGCTCCTCCCCCTCCTTCTCTTCCAACGGCTCCTGTGGGCCTCTGAAAAAATTAGTCCCGCACTTGATTTAAAAAGCTTAAGCTTACCGAAACATCAGGTGGCCCTCCCCTTCTGATTCTTCTCAGTATCCAACGGCTTGGGGGCAGAGAGTTTCCAGAGATCACCACTCTCTGTGTGAAATTTCCCCCTTACATAGCCCCGTGCTTGATTTTAAAGCTTACCGGTCGGGTTTGTCATGCTCCTCCCCTTCCTTCTCTTCCAACGGCTCCTGTGGGCCAAAACTCACGCAATGAAAAAACAACCTCCCTAGCCGCCGCGCCCCATGAACCCAGGTCTCGCTGCATCTCGGGCCACCATCTTGGTTCGCAAATCCTCCTCACAGCGCCCCCAGAGGGGGGATATTGCCGGTAAATAGCTGGGGTCCCAGTGCGCCCATTAGCTTTACTCCTACTCTTTGCTTCCTTGTTTGCCAGACCAGTTCTCTATCACATCAATACTGAACCCCTAATACGGGCCTCTTTGGATTTAAGTCCAGTGGTTCTCCCTTATCCACTCTACTAGCCAACGCTCTAGCAAATAAGCCCCCCGCGGCTGGCTTGATTTTAAAGCTTACCGGTCAGGTGTCGCTCCTCCCCCTCCTTTCTTCCAACGGCTCCTGTGGGCCTCTGAAAAAAAAGAAAAAACCCTCGCGCTTGATTTAAAGCTTCCGGTCGGGTGTCGCTGCTCCCCCTCCTTCTCTTCCAACGCTCCTGTGGGCCTCTGAAAAAACAAGCCCCGCGCTTGATTCTAAAGCTTTACCTACCGGTCGGATGTCGCTCCTTCCCCTCCTTCTCTTCCAACGGCTCCTGTGGGGCCTCTGAAAAAAACAAGCCCCGCGCTTAGATTTTTAAAGCTTACCGGTCGGGTGTCGCTCCCTCCCCCTCCTTCTCTTCCAACGGCTCCTGTGGGCCTCTGAAAAAACAAGCCCCGCGCTTGATTTTAAAGCTTACGGTCGGGGTGTCGCTTCCTCCCCCTCCTTCTCTTCCAACAGCTCCTGTGGGCCTCTGAAAAAACAAGCCCCCCGCGCTGATTTTAAAGCTTACCGGTCGGGTGTCGCTCCTCCCCCCCTCCTTCTCTTCCAACAGCTCCTGTGGGCCTCTGAAAAAACAAGCCCCGCGCTGATATTTTTTTTTTAAAGCTTACCGGTCGGGTGTCGCTCCTCCCCCTCCTTCTCTTCCAACAGCTCCCTGTGGGCCTCTGAAAAAAACAAGCCCCGCGCGCGCTGATTTTTTAAAGCTTACCGGTCGGGTGTCGCTCCTCCCCCTCCTTCTCTTTCCAACGGCTCCTGTGGGCCTCAGCATTTTTTATAGCATTATCTATTCTACCGAATCAATTGATATAGGTAGTATTTTTTTTCCAATATAATTTTTTTTTTTTAGTTTATTTAAATAATTGATGGTAAATTATATTTAAATAGACAGTTATAGGACTTAGATACATTAATTTCTTCTAGATATTTGAGTTTGTGAGAATTGTTCTAATATATTAAGTAATTTTATTCCAGTTATAGGCATAATTTCACACTTTTATTCCAATTAATTCTATTACCCAGAAAATGTACTAAACTTATTTATAACATTAAATAGTATTTGGGAATACTAATCTCCGGTTTTGTAATATAAATTAAGATGTCATCTGGCGTATAGAGATATTTTATTCGTTGTAGTTTTTTGGTATTATATCCATATAATTTCTGGTTCTGATCTAATCATTTCGAGAATGGTTCTATTACCAGAGCAAAATAGTAATGGTGATAATGGGCATCCTTGTCTAAAACCCCTAAAGAGAGATTAAATTTTGCTGATAGCATTTGATTTGTTAATATTCTTGAGTTGGATTCGAGTATATGATTTTTTATACCCCAATTTGGAACATCTATCCCCCAGTTGAAATTTACTGCATTATTTAAATAAAATATGGCCAATCAACTTGGGTCAAATGCTTTTTCAGCATCTAGGATATGACAGCTAGCTCAATATCATTCACTCTTTTTGAGTACATGACATTGAATGGACGTCTCAGATTATAGGATGAATAGCGTTTTTGGAATAAAACCTGTTTGATCATGATGTATTAATTTATTAATCAACACTGTTTGAGGTGGTGGACAGAGTGCCAGTCAAGCGGGCAAACGTCACCAGGATGAAGCCGAGCTTTGAGGAGATGCTCCAATCCAGGCAACTGGAGAGCGTTGCAGCGCACCCCCCTTTACTGATAGGTGCATTGTCCGTGGTGAGGAAGCTGGGGGGTGGCAAGTGAGCCACCAAGTTATTTTCGAACCACTTAAAGCCGCCAGGATGCCTTTCCTGATAAACGGAATATTGACCGTTTGACTTCTGTTGTGAATGAGGAAGAGGATACAACTCAAACACAGTACAGGTAACACACACCGATCCAACGCAGCTGAGACATGGCGGTGGGATTGGGACAGGGAGAATTCGCCCACAGAAACGGCCCACCCCCAGACCCGATCCAGGAGAACAGTCCGCTCTGCTGGTTTGCTTGTCGCTGTTGGTCTCACGTGAAGGTTGCAACTTCCACCCCGAAATAGGTATATCTCCTCCTAATTTCGTTTCTCTCTACTTTCTCTTTTTCTTTCAATCTTCTTTAGCTTGTTATCTCTGCTCTCTGTCTCTTTCGCTATCTGTTGATACTCGCTGTGTCTATCTACTCGACACCCTTTATTTCCCTTTTTCTTTCAGTTCTTTTAGTATCAAATTAAAAATAAAAGTTGTACAAGAATGGTAATGTGTAGTACGTATGTATTAGGTACTTAAGTACCACACTACTGTACTATACTTCTAACAAAAATTAATTTAACAAAATAAATGAAATAAATAGAAAGATAACTAGCCAGCTCCTCCCATATGGCCCCCTAGTCGCCTTTATTCAACTGCAAACACTGACACCTCCGATCTACCCTCTCATCCCTCTCCAATTGTAGAATTAAACCTGACCATATTATGGTCACTACCTCCTAATGGCTCACTAACCTCAAGTTCCTTTATCAAATCCGGTTCATACATAACACTAAATCCAGAATTGCCTTCTCCCTGTAGGCTCCAATACAAGCTGCTCTAAGAATCATCCATCACAAAGGCACTCTACAAAGTCCCTTTCTTGGGGTCCAGTACCAACCTGATTTTTCCTAGTCTACCTGCATGTTGAAATTTCCATAACAACCACAGCATTACTTTTGGGCTACATGACAATTTAACAGCTGATTCAACACACCAGGCTACTGTATGGGGGCCTGTAGATAATCCCACTAGGGTACTTAGTTCTATCTATACTGACTCCACATCTCCCGTTTCAATGTCACCCCTTGCAAGGGATTGAATTTCATTCCTCACCAACAGAGCTATTCCCCTCCCCCCCCCCCCCCCCTCCCCTCCCCTCTGCTCACGTTTCTTTCTTTTCGATAGGAAGTATACCCTTGAATATTCAGTTCCCAGTCCTGGCCCTCTTGCAGCCATGTCTCTGTTTCTGTGTAGGATAGTGTTAGTGTGCGGGGATCGCTAGTCGGCGTGGGCTGAAGGGCCTGTTTCCACGCTGTATCTCTAAACTAAACTAAAATGGAGTCCCATCCCGAGTAGGCAGAACCTTCCCATTGAAACACTTACTAGTTACTTGAATCCCAGTAGATTACACCATGTATCTGATCTCCTTTGATTCGTTGTTGGCCGGTCACAACATCAAAATGAATGTATAAAGCAAAGAACTGCAGATGCTGAAAATCTGAAATTAAAAAGGCAGAAAATTAAAAAAACATTCAGCAGGTTAGACAACATTTGTGGAAAGAAACAGTTAGAATCATAGAATCATAGAAAATAGGTGCAGGAGGAGTAGGCCATTCGGCCCTTCGAGCCTGCACCGCCATTTAATATGATCATGGCTGATCATTCAACTCAGTAATCCCGTACCTGCCTTCTCTCCATACCCCCTGAGCCCTTTAGCCACATCTAACTCCCTCTTAAATATATAGCCAATGAACTGGCCTCAACTACCTTTGCTATGTAGCAATGTTACAAAATTTGAGATTTAAAAAATCAAGTCTGCAATTTTTCCCATCAGATAAAGCATAAAAATAACTTTAATTTGCCACCTAATTCACTTTCATACGTTCATATTAAAAAAGTTATGGCCATTTTTATACACAGAAATTAGCGTCTTGTCCCATTGCCTCTCCATTGACGCAACACAAAAGCTATGAATCTAGGACAGTCAAAAGCCTATAATTTCTTAAAAATTAAGAGAACTCAATGAAATTTTCAGTTATTATAGATTGAAGCATTCTGAAACAAATATGAAACAATATTACTTGGATGACCCGAAATTAAAGCATATAATTAGTTAGTTACCTAATTGTAGCTAATTACAAAATCAATTACAAGATCTAAACATCTATCCATTTTCTTAAGTAAAGATAAACTTTTTTAAAGTGCCTAAGTGTCCAATAACATTCACACAATAATTCACAATATAACATGATTTTTAAATCTCATTTTCAAGAATTTATAGGCCAAATGGAAGGAATGTTAGTGTTTAATTCCTGTAAATTAACGGCCATTTAAATCAACTTGCAAGTGGGTTTTAGTGGGGAAAGCGAAGGATTAGAACGTTGCGGTTTGTGGTGAAGTCGCATGAAAAAAATTGCTGGTTCAACATTTTTTTGTCCCCATTTCGCAACATGAAATTGTGATTAAAGGCTTCCTAAAACAAATTTTTAATGAAAAAATAAACTATGCACTATTTTCTCCCCTACGTAAAATCCTTCCCGTTGTTGGCGCTCACGGCTTTAGAAGATAAATTTTAAAATTACTAGTTAATAAATAATCTAGCGTAATTTAAAAAATACCTTCATGATGAATGAAATGTCGGAGCGATTTTTCTTCAGCTACGAAATCGCCCGACATGGATCGATTTGCCTAGTCTGTGGAAAAACGGCATTTTAAACACCCCCCCCCCCCCTGAAAGGCGCCAAAGTCACACACCCGGGGAGCGGCAGAACTGCAGCGCTGCTCAAGGTAAGTTTTGTAACATACCTATTCTGTGGCAGAGAATTCCACAGACTCACCACTCTGTGTGTGAAAAAAGATCTTCTCATTTCGGTCCTAAAAGACTTCCCCCTTATCCTTAAATTGTGACCCCTTGTTCTGGAGTTCCCCAACATCAGGTACAATCTTCCTGCATGTAGACTGTCCAACCCTTTAAGAATTTTGTAAGTCTCTATAAGATCCCCCCTCAATCTCCTAAATTCCAGTTCAGTTTCAGATCAGAGACCCTTCACCAGAGTAGGAAACAGCAACATAAACAAGTTATTTTTCAGTTGTAGAGAGCGGTTGTGGTGGATTGGTGGAACAAATGGGATAATATTTGTGAGGGATAAAGTGATTAAACCCCACTATTGTAAGGGGCTTTAAAGAGGATTCAAACCGATAGGGGCCAGGTAGAGGGTTCTGACACAGCTGTGTATAAAAGTTACCAGACCCATCCTTGAGTAAGAAGTGATAGCATTGTATAGCGGTAAAAGGGAGTGATGTAGATAGATCCCTATCAGTAGAATAGAGTGATAGATGGAACCCTTGTCACTATAGCTTAGCTTTAGTGCTGATATAGGAGAACTGAGGGTTCACTTGGAGGTGTGTAAAACTAGGGTAGGTCATGAACAACTGAGCATGCTTAATAAAATAAATGAATATTACAACACACCCCTGGTCAAGAAACTGCTCATTACCATGGACATGCGATGTATGATGTGGGAGGTACTGGGGGGACGTACCTACAGGTTGTCCACCTCAGTGTCTGATTGGTGCGGGTCAAAGGAGGGGAGGTTGGATATAGAATTGTGTGTATAAAGGGGGTTTACCCTTCTGACCGGTGTGTCTCAACTTGGAGAGGCACCCGACTCTGCAGACTCGAAAATAAAGAATCTCTTGCTTCCACGATTTAGTCTTTGAGTAGAGATTGTGAGCACATCGCATATCTCACAAACTGGGGGCTCGTCCGGGATCGCCACTCCAGCTGCTCGGTGGAGGCAAAGGAGGAAGCAGTCTCTGATCTCCTTGCTTGTCATCAGCGGTTTGAGCGAGTGAAATTCAGGCAAAAGACTCAGGAAGCAAGAGGGAGTGTCAGATAAATAAACAAGGGACGGTCGAGCGATTCTTGTGCACAAGACCCGGGCAAGAAAACTGACTATTAAGTATTGCCTGGGCGACCGGGGTTCTGTCGGACGGGAATAGTCTGATAAGATAAAGATAACCGGAACGGGAAAAGTAAGAGTCCGGGGGGAAACAGGACAAGACTCACACTGGTGAAGAGCTGCACATTCTGCCTGATAGTCCATTGGGGCGAATGTGGCAATCTTGGGGAGAAGGAAGCCCCGGGGGCAAAAAATAAGGAGACTATGATTAAGTTCTGTTATTTTGATTAACCAAAGGAACCAATAAGGGGGAGTTCAGTCTGGTGGCACTGGACTGTACAGAATATTCAGAGTATCTAAGAAAAATCACAGTGCCAAATGTTTTGAGTACGAAAAGTTAAAAAGAAAGGAGAAGCACATGAAAGACCTGGGTGTCATGGTACACCAGCCATTGAAAGTAGGCATGCAGGTGCAGCAGGCTGTGAAGAAAGCGAATGGTATGTTGGCATTCATAGCAAAAGGATTTAAGTACAAGAGCAGGGAGGTTCTAATGCAGTTGTACAGGGTCTTGGTGAGGCCACACCTGGAGTATTGCATACAGTTTTGGTCTCCTAATCTGAGGAAAGACATTCTTGCCATAGAGGGAGTACAGAGAAGGTTCACCAGACTGATTCCTGGATGGCACGACTTCCAATATGAGGAAAGTCTGGATAGACTCCGGCTTTTGTACCGCTGGAATTTAGAAGATTGAGGGGTCATCTCATAGAGACTTGCAAAATTCTAAAGGGGTTGGACAGGCTAGATGCAGGAAGATTGTTCCCAATGTTGGGGAAGTCCAGGACAAAGGGTCAGTGTAAGGATAAGGGGGAAGTCTTTTAGGACCGAGATGAGAAAATCATTTTTCACACAGAGAGTGGTGAATCTGTGGAATTCTCTGCCACAGAAGGTAGTTGAGGCCAGTTCGTTGGCCATATTTAAGAGGGAGTTGGATCTGGCCCTTGTGGCTGAAGGGATCAGGGGGTATGGAGAGAAGGCAGGTACAGGATACTGAGTTGGATGATCAGCCATGATCATATTGAATGGCGGTGCAGGCTCGAAGGGCCGAAGGCCTGCTCCTGCACCTAATTTCATGTTTCTATGTTTCTATGAAATAAATATGAGTTGTTTCACACAATCTCTTGAAGTAAGAATGGAACTAATGTGATTATGTGTGTAAAAACCCGGTTTTGTATGAATGAGGAAGTTTGTATATGTGATAGGTTTGTTTGCTGTAGGCCACATGGCTGTCAGGGTAGGTGTGGTGTGTTCCTTTAAGAAATTGTAAGCAATGGGGGAAGTTACAAACAGCTGTAAGGTAAACGGGCAACGCTTTGTATCATCGCAACTTAAAAGGGAAAGTTTGCAAAATGTAGTTGCTTGCTTTGTTGATTTCTTTTCAGTAAAGTTAATTTGGAAAATTGTTAGTCGTATGTATTTAAACTAGAATTGGAATTTGGGAATTGTATGGAAATGTTTAAACAAAATTAGAAATAAGTTAATTGCTGAACAACAAGCAGCTTTTATGGGTTTGTTAGATAAACATTCTGGTTGGAGAAGGGTAATAAATTAATGGGGCCCAGGGGAGAAAAAAAAGGAGTTGGCAGACAATGAGTTAAACATGAGTTAAAGAGGTATTCACCTTTGATCGCCCCTGTTTGACAGAAAAAGTGAAGGTTGTATGGTTTGCTTTAATATGTTGTATTTTTCCTGTTTTTAAGATGCAAACAATTGATATGGTGCACAAAGAAAGATAATACAATAAGTAAGATAACTGCAGTTGAATTGCTAAGTAAAAGAGTTTCCCTGTAATCTAAAGAAAGCACTCTGAGAACTGAGGAGAAAGAAAGGAAATTGGTGAGGAAGTGGCCCAAGGAAGATACTGTCAAGATAAATGTGTGATAAGATGGAAGTGTTAATTATGAATTATATGCCACAGATAAGTTGGAAAGGTGGGAAAACAGAAGTGAAAGGCAAAAATGATGTTGCAGGCAGTACAGCAAGGGGAAGAGGCAGAGACAGAGGACGAGGAAGAGGTGAATGGAGGGACCGAAGTTGGGGTCCCCGGGAAAACAAGGAACAAGGATCAGGAGGGTGGTACACGGGGCCATCCCGGTGTTAGTTAAAATTGGAGTCCAGACCTAAATACAATTCCAAGAATTGTGGGGACGGGAAAAGAGCGACAGCGAGCTCCGCATCATCTCCCCTTCCCCCTTGTGATTCCTACGGCTACGGTTACCAACCAATCCAAGTAAAATAAACTATTCAGGATTGCGTAGCGCGTATTCCACATATTCATGTAATTTAAACAAATGCGGGGCTTAGGTGGATCCTTGCGAGATCTTGGGAAATACATTTTTTTTTCCGATCGGGCAAAAACAAAAAAAGCATGCAGATTGCAACAAGTTACAAATTAGCAACCTAGTTGAACTGAACCATATAACCATATAACCATATAACAATTACAGCACGGAAACAGGCCCTCTCAGCCCTTCCAGTCCGTGCCGACCATTTGTTTTCCCCTAGTCCCATCTACCTGCACTCAGACCATACCCCTCCATTCCCTTCACGTCCATATACCTATCCACTTTACTCTTAAATGTTAACATCGATCCTGCCTCCACCACTTCTGCTAGAAGCTGATTCCACATAGCCACCACCCTCTGAGTAAAGAAGTTCCCCCTCACTACCCCGAAACCTCTGTCCCTTAATTCTCATGTCATGCCCTCTTGTTTGAATCTTCCCTACCCTCAATGGGAAAAATGTATCCACGTCAACTCTGTCTATCCCTTTCATCATTTTAAAGACCTCAATCAAGTCCCCCCTTAACCTTCTGCGCTCCAAAGAATAAAGACCTAAACTTGTTCAACCTTTCTCTGTAAATAGTTGCTGGGAACCCTGGCAACATTCTAGTAAATCTCCTCTGTACTCTCTCTATTTGTTGACATCCTTCCTCATAACTAGGCGACCAAGATTGTACACCATACTCCAGAATTGGTCTTACCAATGCCTTGTACAATTTTAACATTACTTCCCTACTTCCTATATTCAATGCTCTGATTTATAAAGGCCAGCACACCAAAGGCTTTCTTTACCACCCTATCTACATGCGATTCCACTTCAGGGAACGATGCACAGTTATTCCTAGATCCCTTTGTTCCACAGCATTCCTCAATTCCCTACCATTTACCATGTACTTCCTATTTTGATTTGTCCTGCCAAGATGTAGCACTTCACACTTAACAGCATTAAACTCCATCTGCCATCTTTCAGCCCACTTTTCCAAATGGCCCAAATCTCCTGTAGACTTTGAAAATCTACTTCATTATCCACAACACCACCTATCTTAGTATCATCTGCATACTTACTTATCCAATTTTCCACCCCATCATCCAGATCATTGATGTACATGACAAACAACAGTGGGACCCAACTTAAACAAAGGTAACTTTGGAGGTATGAGATGTAAATTGAGCAAGATAGACTGGCAAGTGATTCTTAACCATATAACCATATATCAATTACAGCACGGAAACAGGCCCTCTCGGCCCTTCCAGTCCGTGCCGACCATTTGTTTTCCCCTAGTCCCATCTACCTGCACTCAGACCATACCCCTCCATTCCCTTCACGTCCATATACCTATCCACTTTACTCTTAAATGTTAAAATCGATCCTGCCTCCACCACTTCTTAATGGGTTGACAGTGGATGTGGATGGAAGGTATTTAAAGACTGCATGGATGAACTACAACAATTGTTCATCCCAGTTTGGCAAAAGAATAAATCAGGGAAGGTAGTGCATCTTTTGAAGCGGTAACTAGGGAAATTGATGAGGGTAAAGCAGTGGATGTTGTCTATATGGATTTCAGTAAGGCCTTTGACAAGGTTCCCCATGGAAGGTTGGTTAAGAAGGTTCAATCTTTGGGTGTTAATGGTGGAGTAGCAAGATGGATTCAACAGTGGCTGAATGGGAGATGTCAGAGAGTAATGGTGGATGGCTGTTTGTCAGGTTGGAAGCCGGTGACCAGTGGGGTGCCTCAGGGATGTGTGTTGGGTCCACTGTTGTTTGTCATGTACATCAATGATCTGGATGATGGGGTGGAAAATTGGATAAGTAAGTATGCAGATGATACTAAGATAGGTGGTGTTGTGGATAATGAAGTAGATTTTCAAAGTCTACAGAGAGATTTGGGCCATTTGGAAAAGTGGGCTGAAAGATGGCAGATGGAGTTTAATGCTGATAAGTGTGAAGTGCTACATCTTGGCAGGACAAATCAAAATAGGACGTACATGGTAAATGGTAGGGAATTGAGGAATGCTGTGGAACAGAGGGATCTAGGAATAAACTGTGCATAGTTCCCTGAAGGTGGAATCGCATGTAGATAGGGTGGTAAAGAAAGCCTTTGGTGTGCTGGCCTTTATAAATCAGAGCATTGAATATAAGAGTAGGGAAGTAATGTTAAAATTGTACAAGGCATTGGTAAGACCAATTCTGGAGTATGGTGTACAATTTTGGTCACCTAGTTATAGGAAGGATGTCAACAAAAATAGAGAGAGTTACAGAGGAGATTTACTAGAATGTTGCCAGGGTTCCAGCAACTATGTTACAGAGAAAGGTTGAACAAGTTAGGTCTTTATTCTTTGGAGCGCAGAAGGTTAAGGGGGGACTTGATTGAGGTCTTTAAAAATGATGAAAGGATAGACAGAGTTGACGTGGATACGTTTTTCCCATTGAGGGTAGGGAAGTTTCAAACAAGAGGGCATGACATGAGAATTAAGGGACAGAGGTTTCCGGGTAACGTGAGGGGGAACTTCTTTACTCAGAGGGTGGTGGCTGTGTGGAATCAGCTTCCAGCAGAAGTGGTGGAGGCAGGATCGATTTTAACATTTAAGAGTAAAGTGGATAGGTATATGGACGTGAAGGGAATGGAGGGGTATGGTCTGAGTGCAGGTAGATGGGACTAGGGGAAAACAAATGGTCGGCACGGACTGGAAGGGCCGAGAGGGCCATTTTCCGTGCTGTAATTGTTATATGGTTATATGGTTATCTATGGATAACAAGGGACATTAGGGATAGTATAAAAACAAAAGATGAAGCATACAAATTAGCCAGAAAAAGCAGCCTACCGGAGGACTGGGAGAAATTCAGAGTCCAGCAGAGGAGGACAAAGGTCTTAATTAGGAAAGGGGAAAAAGATTGCCAGGGAACTACCAAAACTGGCAGGGAACATAAAAACTGATTGCAAAAGTTTTTATAGATATGTGAAGAGAAAGAGATTATTTAAAACAAATTTAGGTCCCTTGCAGTCAGAAACAGGGGAATTGGTTATGGGGAACAAGGACATGGCAGACCAATTGAATAACTACTTTGGTTCTGTCTTCACTAAGGAAGACATAAATAATCTGCCGGAAACAGCAGGGGCCCGGGGGTCAAATAAGATGGAGGAACTGAGTGAAATCCAAGCTAGCCGGGAAGTGCTGTTGGGTAAATTGAATGGATTAAAAGCCGATAAATCCCCAGGGCCAGATAGTCTGCATCGCAGTGTACTCAAGGAAGTAGCCACATAAATAGTGGATGCTTTAGTGATAATTTTCCAAACTCCTTAGATTCTGGAGTAGTTCCTGAGGATTGGAGGGTTGCTAATGTAACCCGACTTTTTAAAAAAAGGAGGGAGAGAGAAAATGTGGAATTACAGACCAGACAGTCTAACATTGGTAGTGGGGAACCTGCTAGAGTCATTTGTTAAAGATGGGAATGCAGCACATTTGGAAAGTGGTGAAATCATTGGACAAAGTCAGCATGGATTTACGGAAGGTAAATCATGTCTGACGAATCTTACAGAATTTTTCGAGGATGATTTTTCGAGGATGAGTGGATAAGGGAGAACCAGTGGATGTGTTATATCTAGACTTTCAGAATGATTTCGACAAGGTCCCACACAAGAGATTAGTATACAAACTTAAAGCACACGGAATTTGGGGTTCAGTATTGATGTGGATAGAGAACTGGCTGGCAGACAGGAAGCAAAGGGTAGGAGTAAACGAGTCCTTTTCAGAATGGCAGGCAGTGACTAGTGGGGTGCCGCAAAGCTCAGTGCTGGAACCCCAGCTATTTACAATATATATTAATGACCTGGATGAGGGAATTGAATGCAACATTTCCAAACGTGCAGATGACACTAAGCTGGGGGGGTAGTGTTAGGTGTAAGGAGGAGGCTGCAAGGTGACTTGGATAGGCCTGGTGAGTGGGTAAATGTGAGGTTATCTACTTTGTTGGCAAGAACAGGAGGATAGACTATTATCTGAATGGTGGCATTCTGATAGGAAAAGGGGAGATGCAACGAGATCTGGGTGTCTTGGTACACCAGTCATTGAAAGAAGGCATGCAGGTGCAGCAGGCAGTGAAAAAAGCAAATGGTATGTTAACATTCATAGCAAAAGGATTTGACTATAGGAGCAGGGAGGTTCTACTGCAGTTGTACATGGTTTTGGTGAGACCACACCTGGAGTATTGCGTACATTTTTGGTCTCCAAACCTGAGGAAAGACATTCTTGCCAAAGAGGGGGTACAGAGAAGGTTAACCAGACTGATTCCTGGGACGTCAGGACTTTCATATGAGGAAAGACTGGATAGACTCGGCTTGTACTCGCTAGAATTTAGAAGATTGAGGGGGGATCTTATAGAAACTTACAAAATTCTTAAGGGGTTGGACAGGCTAGATGCAGGAAGATTGTTCCCGATGTTGGGGAGGTCCAGAGCAAGAATTCACAGTCTAAGGATAAGAGGGAATTAATTTAAGACCGAGATGAGGAAAACATATTTCACGCAGAGTGTGGTGAGTCTCTGGAATTCTCTGCCACAGAAGGTAGTTGAGGCCAGTTCATTGGTTATATTTAAGAGGGAGTTAGAGGTGGCCCTTGTGGCTAAAGGGATCAGAGGGTATGCAGAGAAGGCAGGTACAGGATCTGAGTTGGTTGATCAGCCATGATCATATTGAATGGCGGTGCAGGCTCGAAGGGCCGAATGGCCTACTCCTGCACCTATTTTCTATGTTTCTATGAGATGCGCAGAAACGTGCCTACGACAAAATCCTGCAAACCACTTAAGACACTAATCCAAGGCCAAGTGGTTTATTTACAGACAGACAAAGGACATATCACACTGGGGTTTATCCTTGGTCCCTCAAATGAACTTCCTTCCTATGTTTTCGATGTCGGCGGCGCCATCTACAGACGTCAACACCTACTTCCAGTGAAGAAACTATGCCTCAAGAAACTATCCTGACACATGTACACTGAGCTTTAAAGTGATCGTGATACCAGCCGTTCCAGTGTCTGCAGCAGCTACTCCGTACCACTCCCCGCGTCGGTCTGCACCCTGTTCCCCCGTTGTAACCAGTTCACCGGTATCCCCGCAACAGCCTTCCCCTACGGTGTCTCCCCAGAGCCCCCGAGGCTCACCCAAGCGTGCCCTTAACTTTTCAGTGGACAAGGTTGACGAGGCAGCTCCTTATCGAACGAAGACCGACAGGTTAGTAAGCCATCTTTTAGCTAGGGCGATTATGCATAACCCCATTATTATAAGATGTTGCATTGTGCATTTATCAATTAATGACTCATCTTAGTGATAACGCTTTACCTGCTTTTCATGTTAAGAAGAAGGGATGGAGATTGGCTATAGCATGTTAGCCAATTAGAATGCTTAGTAATTATAACCCCGCCTAATTATAACATTCATAGTGTAAGATCCAACCCACATTCCAAAGGTGTGCAAGAACCTTATCCAGTCCCTTTACACACACACGCATGCACACACACGCACACACACACACACACACACAAACACACACACACACACACACACACCGCTCCCCTACTCCCCTAAAGTGCAGACCCCACAATCTAATCTTTTTTGTTGGGTCTGTTCCCCCATGCACGTTGCGGGGGGGGGTCATGTGGCGTTCACCACACAAAACATCCCCACTAACCATTAAAAAAAACCCCACACTAACTAACCCCATATCCCCCCTGCACCCCTTTATATAATATTTTCCTCTTTTTTATTATCTTTCCTCATAATTCTCAGATTTGGTCTCTCCCCTATTTTTCTCCCTCCTTTCCCTCCCCCTTTTTTTTTTACCCCATATTCGTTTATATATATTATTTCCATAGCCACTGTTTTCTTCTTACGCATAGCCCCCACTTTTTCATCATTTTATTAATTACAGGCGTATCTATTATTTCATTTTGATAGGGAGAGGTTTATCTTTCTTTTTTTTTTTCTCCGGGGTAGAGTGAGGGCGAGATTTATATTTTTATTTCTATTTCCTAAAATGAATGGGGAGAGACCTTTTATTCCTTATCTCTGATTTTCTATACTATAGTTGGCATATCATTCTCTTTTTGTCTTCTTATTTTTCTTCTCTTTTTAGGGAAAGACACAAGGGGGGTGTTTTATCTAGTTTTTTTACGGAGGGGCTATACTTTTATATCTTCTCTTTCTTTTCTCTCTTTTTCTTCTTCTATTTTTATCTCGTCTTATTTTCTATTCGAATTTGTGTTTATTATTTATATGGTTTGGGAGATCTTTATTAGAGGGGTTCTCTCTGTGCTTATTGTTTTATTTTTCTTTGTATTTTTTAGGGGAATAGATCTTGGGGGTGAGAGGAAGGGGAGAGCTCTGTGGAGGGAAGGAGGGGGAAAGGTGGGGACATATAGGGGAGGGGGGGAGAAGGGAGGGGGAAGGGAGGTGATGGTGGTGGCGGGAAGGGGGATTTCCCTATCTCCTCCATCTTATGGAGGGAGAGTGTGGTGGGGAGGGTGGGACGTTTAGTGGAGGAGGGGAAGGAAAGGTGTGAGAGAGGGAGGGGAGAGAGAGGAGAGAGGGGCGAGATGAGAGGGGAGTGCAGGAGGTGAGAGAGAGAGGGGAGAGAGAAGTGAGGAGAGTCTAGGGGGGTTATTGAGAGAGAGGTGGAGAGAGAGGGAGATAGAGGGGGCGAGAGAGAGGGGGGAGAGCGCCAGTGGGAGAGAGCGGGGGGACGACAGTGGGGAGCGCGAGAGCGGGGGAGCGGACGCGTGATAGTGTGAGGTAGAGCGAAGTTGAGTAAAGGGTCTGGTAAAGATATTGGGGGGTCCCGACCGCGCGCAGATAGAGGTGAGGAGAAAGGGGGTAGTGCGTGCGGGGGGAAGGGGTAGGGGAGGAGGTGGTGTAGGGTGAGAGAAGGTGAGAGGGGGGTGTATATTAGGAGAGAGGGGTAAGAAAGGGGCTGAGTGGGAAAGTTGGGGTGCATCCTACCGGGCCGGGCGGGAGGGGAGAGGGGAGGGGATAAGTTCATCGACGGCGGGGTATTTCCCACTCCCTACACCCCCCCACTCCCGACTGCTCCCTCTATTCCCACACACATTTCGTCCTCACCTCCCCCATTCCCCCTCTCTTCGCCCTCCATACTCCTCATCTCGCTCAATCCCCCGACCCCCCCCCCCCTTCACCTCCCCAGGATTGGGCCTTACCCCGTCGCCTTATCTCATTTCCCGATTTGCAGAGCATGCCGGCGTGAGAGTGGAGCTGTGGACTTCTGACCAAAGATCCTGCTTGTGCCCCTCTGGAGCGTGCAGGGGACTGGAGGGGCGCGCAGGCAGGCGGGGCTTCGCGAGCTGCATCAGCTTCGCGAAACTGACGCCTTATCTCTCCTACCGATCGGCAGAGCATTTTGAGAAGGTGGGGGAGTTTAAGAGGGCAGGGGGGGGGGGGGGGGGGGGGGGGGGGGGGGGGTGGGGGGGGGGGCGGGGGTGGGGGGGGGGGGGGGGGGTGGGCAGGCGCGCGTGCGATTCCAGCTGCGGGAGGCGTGGCGCGGCGCGAGCATAGTTGGAGAGGGGGAGCGCGTGGGCGATTCCAGCTGCGGGAGGCACGAGCGTAGTTAGAGGAGGGGGGAGCCGGGCTGGCAAATGAAGAGAGCTTGAGATTGGTCGGCATGTGGGATTGTGACGTAGCAGCTCGTGAGGTGCCGTTTCGATTTTAAAATGTGTGAGGGGGGTTGGGAGTATTTTATAAAACAATGTGTACATAAAAATGTCTAAATGTAATGAGTAAATCCGTGAATGTACAACCAAAATCGCTAGCGAAATGTTTAAAATAACGGAGTTTGAGCATATGATTTTGGCGGACCATGGAAACAAAGGCCAAAAATCTTACCTGGAAAAAAATGGAATGTGACATACACCCGCAAACACACATAAACACACCGCCGACAAACACACACACACACACACACACACACACACACACACACACACACAGACACACACACACACACACACACACACACACACACACACACACACACACACACACACACACACAGAGTTTTAAAAGTGGATATGTATATGGACGTGAAGGGAATGGAGGGGTATGGTCTGAGTGCAGGTAGATGGGACTAGGGGAAAACAAATGGTCGGCACGGACTGGAAGGGCCGAGAGGGCCTGTTTCCGTGCTGTAATTGTTATATGGTTATATGGTTATAAAAGTATACTAGATCAAGTGCAGACTCGTTGCGTGTTTGCGGGGGCGGGGCATGCAGGTCACACACACGAACTACCCCCCACACTAACTACCCCCTTATATTAATATTATTAATTAGATCTTTTTACCCCATAACCGTCCTAGCCACTGACGCATAGCCACCAACTGACAGGCGTGTCTAGAAATGGAGAGCGGGGTAGAGCATGAGGGCACAGAGGGAATGGGGAGAGACAGTGAGAGAAGCAGAGACAGAAGGAAAAGGGGGGGAGGGGGGGAGGAGAGGGAGAGTGGGGGTGGGGGGGGGAGGATGGGAAGGAGGGGAGAGAGGAGAGAGGGGGAGAGGGGAAGCTGCGAGGGGGGGAGAGAAGGGGGAAAGAGGGGGGTATGGGGGTAGAGAAGGGGAGGGGAGAGGTTGGGGGAAGGGAGGGGGAGAGGTTGGGGGCCAAGAGAGGGGGAGAGGTGGGGTGGAAGGGAGGGGGAGGAGGTGGGGGAAGGGTGGGGGAGAGGTGGGGGGAAGGGAGGGGGAGAGGGGGGGGTGTCCGGGGGAGAGGTGGGGGGAAGGTGGGAGGGCGGGAGGAGGGGGGCTAGGGCGAAGCCCACGGGACGGGGGAGGGGCCAGGGGGGTGAGAAGGGGGAAAGGGAGGGGGCTCCGGGGAGAGGTGGGGGTGGCAGGGAGGGGGGAGGTGGGGATAAGGGGTCGAGGGGTGGAAGGAAACGGGGTGGGGTTAGTGGAGGGGGAGTGGTGGAGGGGAGGTGGGGAGGGAGGAGGGGGTTTAGGGGATAGCTGGGGGTGAGGAAGGGGGAGAGAGGGGGGGAGGGGGAGAGGGATGGGGGGCGGTTGGGGGGCCATCTATTCCCACTCCTATCACCCCCCCAAACTCCCTCTCCTACTCTATTCCCACACTCTACCTCCTCACCTCCCCCATTCCCCCCTCTCCTTCCCTACACCGTCCTCTCCCTCAATCCCCCGACTCCCCCCTTCACCTCGCCAGGATTGGGCCTTACCCCGCCCGCCTTGTCTCTACTCTTGATCTGCAGAGCATGCCGGCGTGAGCGTGGAGCTGTGGGCTTCTGACCAAATATCCTGCTTGTGATTCTCTGGAGCGCGCAGGGGATGGGAGGGGCGCACAGGCGGAGACATTACAAAGGCCTTGAATGAACTTCTTGGGAGGGGAGCTATTGTCTCTTCCGAGCTCGAAAGAGGAAAGGTTGAGGTGAAACTAAAGACCCGGGAGGGTGTGGCCCGAGCATTGGAGCTGGGGGTTTCAGTGAGGGGGTCCACATACAGGTGGATCCGTGGGTATCCAGGGTGAGACCGGTTCTCCTGCGGAGTTGCCCCACATGTATTCCAGGCGCATCACTTATTCCACACCTGTCTAAGTTTGGGGAGGTGCGGTCTAAGTGCTTTAGGCTTATGCACCCTGGGGGGGACCCAGAGGAAAAAGGGTTCTTCAGTTTTAAGAGGAGGGTGTTCATGAAGGTGGGTGAGGGGGATGGCGCTGAGGGGAGTTTCGAGGTGGAGTGTAGCGGTCTCCCTAGAACCGTGCGTTGGAGTTGGGGAAAGGCACGGTGTCATGCATGCAGCGAATTTGGACATCTCCGGAGGGAGTGTCCTATTCGCGGGGTCACTGCGAGAAGCTCTAGCGTAGCGGCCCAGGGATGCAATGCTGGCCCATCCGGCGTGGCTCGTCAAACCTCAGTGGCGCGGGGTGGTACTGCTGACCCGGCTAGGGCTGCCAGCTCTGCCTCGGTGATCCAGGGCGGCAGTAATAGCCCATCTGGGCCTGCAGGTTCTTCCTTGGGG
Source organism: Okamejei kenojei (assembly GCA_035221665.1). Lineage (NCBI taxonomy): Eukaryota > Metazoa > Chordata > Chondrichthyes > Rajiformes > Rajidae > Okamejei > Okamejei kenojei. The sequence goes on from CM069153.1 coordinate 50,198, forward strand.
ACCCAGGGCAGCGATAGCCCCCGCCCCCCATGTCTTGAACCTGTGGTGGCGGCTGAAGGCGGGGCACAGGGGGAGGGGGGTGAGGAAGGGGGCAAATTTGGGAGAAGCAGGCAGGAGAAGAAGAAGGAGAGGAGAAAGTCCGCCCGAGCGAGTCAAACGGGATCGGGTGCGCACCTGCCGAGTTCTGATACCACACCAAGGGGCGAGCCTGGTCAGCTCCAGTGAGGTGCAGTTTGCACCTGTCGTGGCCCAGCAAGGAGCTGGGGTGGTTCAGACGGGGGCAGGGAAGCTAAAACGTGTGGGTGGTAAAGTGGCTGGGGGTAATGTGGAGGTGGAAGATACTTCCGTTATGGAGGTCACCGTACTCCCACATGCTAGCGGGACAAAAAGGAGGTTAGTGGCTGGCGAGGAAGAGCAAGGGCGTGGGTCCAAAGTGAGGGGGACGTCTTTCTCCAGACCTTCCACCACTGATGTGGTTGGTGGTCTTGAACAGGTGTCCTCCGGGTCGGAGGTTGGGCCTCTATCTCAGGGATCTTCCGCGAGTATTATAAGGCCATGTGCTGCGGTTGACTCCTCTGGTGGTGTGTCCTCGGAGCGGGAGGATGCCCCTTCGTTTCAGGGGACCTCTGAGGGAGTTATCTCATCGGGGTGGTTGAGGTTAGCTCCCCCTGGGTGTGTGTCCTCTAGTTCGGAGGAGGTCCCCTTGTTTCAGAGACCTACTGAGGGTGTTGGCACGCCAGATGATGGGGTTAGCTCCCCTGGTAGTTGTGCCCCTGGAGACGGGGGATGAGCAGAGTCAGCCCGAAGGGGAGGTTCAGGGGCATTGGTGTACCACTCTGTGCTCCTTATCAGAGCCAATGGAGGTGCTGGGGGGTGTGCTGCCTCTCCGGCTGAGTCGGCAGGGGAGAGTTTAAAGGCAAGAGGAGATTCGCTGGGTGTTGCCTGTGGAGAGGGTACTCTAGGTGCTGTGGAGGTCGGGGCTGTTTCGGGTCGTGATCCTCCTTCAGTTTCCGAGGGTGCCAGTGTACCACAGGCCCTGGGGGTGCCTCTTGTTTTTTCTTCCCCAGGCCAAGACGTGGAGGGTGATGGTAGAGTGCAGGAGCCCAGCCGCTTGTTGCGGTCAGGGGTGTCGGGACCCTTCCCTGGCATTGATCCTGGGGGTGGTGGCATGCCGGAGGAGGGGGAGAGTTTGTGTAGTGGGATTAGTGAACTTTCTGAGAGTTCTGGTCTTTCAATTTTTGATAACGACCCTGGGAGCTGCACTGGTAAGCTTGTTGTTTCAGGTGCGAGTGGGTTGGCCGAGTGCCCAGACTCCAAGGCCGTGTATCATGCAACAGTTATCTGTGAGGTGCGAGAGTTCCTAAAAACAAGTCGTACCAGCAGAACAAAAAAGGATGCTGCAAAGAAACGGTGGGAGGATTGGCCAGCTTTGATTAAGACTCTCGAGGCCATCCTTGGCAAACAAGGACAGCGATCTTCCTGACTCTGAGAAGAGACAGTTTGGGGACTTTTTGGAGTTCCTCAGAGAGAGAGTCTAGGCTGGAGTGTGAGGATCTCAATGTAGTGTTGCCTGCACATTCACAGTAGCTACATTAAATTTAAACGGGAGAGAGTTTTCGCAGATTTCAGCTTTTATCAGTCCTTAGAGAGGGGAAATTTGCGGTGTGTTTTCTGCAAGAGACGCATACTGTTGTTAGTGATGAAACCCACCTGGTGACTGGAGAGTGGAAGGGGGGGTCTAACATGAGCCATCTCAGCTCGAATTCGAGTGGGGTGGCCTTTCTGTTGGCCCCGAATTTTCTGCCAAATGTTTTAAATGTGCAAGAAGTTGTGCCAGGACGTTTGCTCCATCTGGCCGTGAGCCTGGATGGCATGCCGTTGCATTTCATTAACAGAACGTGTATGCCCCTAGCTCCGGCACGATGCAGGCCGGCCTACTTCAGGAGGTGACTGCTCTGTTGAGCACAATTGATAGGGGAGAGTGTGTCTTCCTTGGTGGGGATTTTAATTGCACACTTGAGGCGCGAGACCGTTCTGGTACTCAGTGTGCCCTGCTGTAGCGAAGAAGCTGAGAGGGTTGATTGAATCCTTTGAGTTGGTTGATGCCTGGCGGAACCTCCACCCGGATTCCACTGCTTTTTCGCGGAGGTATGAGGGTGGTGGTTCCCGCATTGATCGAATATATATTTCCCGAGCGTTTGTGTCCCGTGTCTCGGCGGCATCAATGCGGCTGGTGCCGTGCTCGGACCACTGTCTGGTGCATGTGGATTTCAATCCAGCGCGCGCTCGGGCTGGGTCCGCGTACTGGCACTTTAACAACAGGCTGCTAGAGGATCGGTGTTTCCGGGAAGCATTCAGTCTGTTTTGGGGGAAGTGGAGAGAGAGGCAGAGGTGCTTCTCTTCCCTTATGCAGTGGTGGGATGTGGGGAAAGCTCACATCTGTCTCTTTTGTAAGGATTATACGTGGGGGTCGACCGGAAGGCGGGACTCAGCGGTCGAGAGGCTTGAGAGGGAGATACTGGACGCAGAGTCTCGTCTGGGTCGGTTTTGGTGAAGACTCCTGCGATTATGGGGAGAGTTTCAGATGAAGAAGGAAGCTTTGAGGAGCCTGCTGGCTTGAGCGGGTCCCCGAGGTGCCTAATGAGGTCGCGGGTCCAGATGCTGCACGATCTGGACCGAGCTTCGCCTTTCTTTTTCTCTCTGGAGAAGGGGCGGGGAGCTCGCAAACAGCTCGTGGAGCTGCTCGCAGACGACGGCTCCTCTGTCACTGAACCCGAGAGGATCAGTGCCTTGGTCAGGTCCTTTTATGGGTCCCTGTTCACATTAGTGGATAGATTCAACAGGGAGGCTCAGCAAGATCTGTGAGAGGGTCTATCGACTGTAGATAGGGGGGTGGCCGATCTTCTAGATGGCCCCTTATCTTTGGAGGAGTTGACTCGTGCCCTGCATCAGCTCAGGAGCGGTAAGTCCCCTGGGATGGATGGGCTGACGGTAGAGTTTGTTGGAGCGTTCTGGGATGTCCTTTGGTGGAGATTACATGTTGGTTCTGGGGGAGAGCCTGGCGACCGGGGAGATGCTCCTCTCGTGGCGTAGGGCAGTTGTTGTCCTGCTGCCCAAAGAAGGGCGAAACTCCGCTTGTTGAAGAACTGGCACCCGGTCTCTCTCTATGCACAGAGTATAAAAGTTTTTGCACGGGCAATGGCAAATCGCCTGGGCTCCGTGCGTGTCTCAAACTGATTCATCCTGACCAGTCCTATACAGTCGCTGGCCGTCCATTCAGGATTGAACATCTACCTGGTAAGGGGGACCTGATTCATCTAGCCCAGGGCACTGGTCAGTCAGCTGCTTTTCTGTCTCTTGATCAGGAGAAGGCTTTTGATAGGGTGGAAACATGAATACCTTTTCGGGACGTTGCAAGCGTTTCGGTTTGGACGCATTTCGTGGCCACGGGTCCGGCTTTTGTACACTGCAGTGGAGTGCCTTGTGAAGGTTAATGGTGCATTGTTGTCTCCTTTTCATTTTGGGAGGGGGGTCGTCAGGGGTGCCCCATGTCGGGTCAGTTATACTCGGTCTGTGTGGAGCCGTTCCTGTGTCTTCTTCGGAGGAGGTTGACAGGCCTGGACCTAACCTGGCCCGGGTGGTGAGTGGTTCTGTTCGGCGCGTATGCGAATGATGTACTCCTTATGCTCACTGATCCTGGTGACATGCGGAGGATGCGTGACTATGCCAGGATGATTTTCTCGGCTGCATCTTCTGCTAGGATTAACTGGATAAAGTGTTCTGGGACTTTTAATGGGTGAGTGGCAGGTAGATCCCTGCCAGAGGAGATGGTAATGTTTTCGTGGAGTACCACGCACCTCCTCTATGATAATAATTCTGGGGGTGTTACCTGAGTCCCACTGAGGATGCTTGGCCGGCAAAACTGGCGGGAGTTGGAGACGAATGTGTGCTGCCCGGCTTGGGGCGCTGGTCAGGAAACTGCTGGAGTTTCTTTCCTTTCGTGGGAGGGGGGGGGGGCGTCTTATTTGTGTGGAAGACTCATAAACCAGCTGGCGACCTCCATGTTATGGTACCGGCTGGCTACTCTTGTCCCGCCCTCTATTTTTGCAACTGCTGTACAGAAGAAGCTTGGTAGATTTCTTTTGGGGAAAAGGAAGTACTGGGTTTCCGCGGCGGCCCTGAGTCTCCCGTTAGAGGTGGGGGCCAGTCCTTGGTATGTGTGCGTACCAGGTGCAGCTCTCCGCCTCAGGACTCTGCGGAAGGTACATGTACGTAGAGAACCCACCCAGATGGCACGCTCTGGCCACGTATTTTTTCCGTCGGGGTCGTTGTCTAAGGGGGTCTTAAGGCTCCCGGTGGCGGGTATCAGTTGACCCGCCCTAAGGGGTTTGCCTGTCTTCTACCGGGATGTGCTAAGAGTGAGGAATTTGGGTGCTTTCAGCCAGCGTGTTGCTCCACGAGGGGAGGGGGTTGTCGTGACTGCGGGAGTGGCCGGTCCTCACCCTGTCATGGTGGGTGTCGAGGAGAGGCGAGTGCCTAGAGTGGTTCTGATAGAGCTTACCCCCGCTCCGTCAGATCTGCTCATCGGGCCTAGGATCCGGGATATTTCTCGGGTACCGGTTCCACACAATCTAAGCCGCCTTTCTGAGATGACCAGCATGCCATTTCGTGATGCGAAGAGACGCACACTGTACAGGATGCTCCTGCTTATTCTGCACCTCCTTACCTTCGTCTCCCGTCCCGATACACCATGGCGGACGGTGTTACCACCTGAAGGCGGGGGAGGTCCTCAGTGGGGGTCCTTCTATAAGCGAGTTGTTCCCCTTTACATTGGGGACCTCTGGGGTGGAGGGGAGTGTTGCAGCACAGAGCGGTGGTTTGTAATAAACTTTTGAGTCGGTTCATGGGATCGTCTGCCGCATGTATTTTCTGCGGCGAGCAAGAGACCGTGTTCCAACGTGTATATGGAGTGTGAGAGGCTACTGCCCCTGTCCAATATGGAAGGGGTTTGTTCCTCAAGTTCTGGTTGCATTTTAGTCCCACGATTCTAGTGTTCGGACACAAGGCAGGGAGTGGGAGAGCCGAGTGGGGGGGGGGGGGGGGAAAAGGGTTGGGGGGGGGAACTTCCCTGTCGGTTTGCTCCTGGGCCTGGCCAAGATGGGGGGGCCATTCGTGGTTCCAGGCAGCGGATGTGGTCGATGGTCAGGCTAGAGTCGGCTGCCTGCCCCTTTTCCGGGCCTACGTCCGTGCACGTGTGTCCCTGGAGCTGGAACATGCGGTGTCCATGGGGACTCTGGAGGCCTTCCGTGGGCGCTGGTCACTGCGTGGGGTTCAGTGTATTGTGAACAATGATTGTATTGTTGTACTATAATGTTTTTATATAGTGCCATTTTTGATTATGGTTTGATGTGTTGTATTATATGATTGTGTCAAATAAAGTTTTTGAAACATAAAAAAAAAAAAAAGAGAGAGGAGAGAGAGAGAGAGAGAGAGAGAGAGCGAGGAAAAGGAATTCATTTAATCTTAAAATGTTAATCTTAAAATACAACAATTTAAATGTTCAAGATAAAATTTATTCAGTTAAGTTCATTTTCGTTGTGTCTCTTGCTCCCTGTTTTGTGTTCTTTCTCGTTGATCCTCGACATATTCAGTTATTTCTTGTTGGGTCACTATTTTATGTTCTTTCTCATTGATCCTCGAGACATTGTTTCTCTGGTCACGGCTGTTCATTACTTTTGTCTTGAATTCCTTATTTTGGAGAAATTTCGAACGTTATTTGTTGTTGCATCTTCATTCCTTCTATGAAGCCAATGACATATGAATAAAAAGGAAATTATTATTTTTTTAGATATTTATAAACTTCTAAAGACATCGTGTACCGATCTGGCTGTATTTTGGCAACTTCCTTTCTTCTCTTGTTCACTTCTGCTCCTTACTGCTTTTCAACATCTCTTTACAGTGTACCTTGACTATCCTTCAACTCATTTGCTCCTGCTTCTGTGCATTATTTTAAAAAAAGGAGATATTTATTATAATGTAGATATTTATAAACTTCTATCAATCAATCCATCAACACGAATAAAAACATATTTGCTTTCATATACCGATTTTGGTGTTTTTTTTTAATTTCTTGTTGTGTTGCTTGTTCCCTACTGTCCTTCGTTTATTTCTCCCAAAGACATTCAGTCTAAATATCTCTGATCCAGAAATGAGGTGACAGGACAGCTCTAGACAAAAAGGCAGCATTTGAATGGTATTAGGGTATTCTGATAAAACTAAAGTAAATTTGTATAAAGGATAAAAAAAATAATGTACTGGTCCCAAATAATTTCAAATAATCACCTTTCCTCCATCTGAAGATCCAAAGTTGAAATTCACTGATGGTTACAGAATTGTCAATTCCACTGCAACTCCTGAGAAAATGCAGTCAATGCTTACAAACAAAATAACTCAACAATAGACCAAAGTGGAAAGTAACACTCATGTCAAACAACAGAAAAAGTAACTATAATTTCCCACAAGGCAGAATGTAACCACATAACCTTGATACTCAATGCCATTACCAGCACCAAATCCTCAAACATCAATATCTTGGCAATCATCATTTACTCAATAATTTCCCGTCTCTGTATCCCTTCTCATTTGTATTCTTTCTTGATGTTCCTCAAGATGTTGAGTTGTTTCTTGGTGCATCTCTCGAGTCCTTCTCTCCTGCTTCCTCTCTCGTTTATTTCCGAGACGTTGAGTTATTTCTGGCTGTGTCTCTTGAGCCGTTCTCTCCTGCTCCCTCTTTTGTTTATTTCTGAGACGTTGACTTCTTTTTGCCTACGTGTCTTCAGCACTTCTCTCCTCCTCCCTCTCTCGTTTATTTCTGAGACGTTGAGTTGCTTCTTGCTGAGTCTCTTGAGCCGTTATCGCCTGATCCCTCTCGTGTTTATTTCTGATACGTTGAGTTGTTTCTTGCTGAGTCTCTTCAACCCTTCTCTCCTGATCCCTCTCTCATTTATTTCTGAGACGTTGAGTTGTTTCTTGCTGAGTCTCTCGAGTCTTTATCTCCTGCTCCCTCTCTCGTTTATTTCTGAGACGTTGAGTTCTTTCTGGCTGCATCTCTTCAGCACTTCACTCCTCCTCCCTCTCTCGTTTATTTCTGAGACTCAGCAAGAGACATAATACAGAACAGGATTAAGTGTGTCTATAAACCATATACCATATATATACTCAATAAATAGATAAAATGCTATAGGCTGTTATTTTTCAGAGTTTGGAGTTTGGTGGTGGTAGGTCCACTCCGGTTTAAATTCCATTTGGAATATTTTTGGAAGACCAGGAAACCAAGAAGAAAGAGTTACTCCAGGGAGAGACCAGCTCCAGGGAGTGTTTCTGCGTTGATTTTCAGCGGCAGCGGCGAGGCAGCGGCCGGACAGCAATGGCGGCCAGATCTCCCACGATTTAAAGTGAGGCAGAAGTGGCCGATGCCGACCAGCTGCTGTGGCAGTGAGCATGTGCAGGCCCGCCAATGATGTGCTGGCTGTGGTTGTGCGCATGTGCACGGGTAGGACGTGCAGGCCATGGCAGTACGTATGTGCAAGGCAGTCGGCCGTGCCAGCGCATGAGGAGCGGCGGAGAGCGGAGAACCGGAAGCCAGGACACGGATGGCGGGCGGAGATGGAGAGTGACATAGAGAGAGATATAGAGAGGGGACCTGCTCAGAATTAAAAGACAGCTGTCCCTGTTGCTTGCCAAGCCGCGCAAAATGGCATGGAATTTAGGTTGCCCGGCGGCATTTTAGGTCGCCATCGGCACCCGGGCAACTGCCAATTTCGAGCCCTGAGGCCCTGTGTGAAAAAGTGCATCATCATCTCTGTTCTAAATGGCCTACCCTTATTCCTAATCTGTAGCCCCTCGTTCTGGACTCCCCCAGCATCTGGAACACATTTCCTGCCTGCCGCGTGTCCAAACCCTTAACAATCTTGGTTTCAATAACATCCCCACTCATTCTACTAAATTCTGGAGTACACAAGCCCAGCTCCATTCTTGTGAACCCACGCTGCACTCCCTCAATAGCAAGAATGTCCTTCCTCATATTTGGAGACGAAAACTTCACACAATATTTCACGTGTGGTCTCACTAGGGCCCTGTACAATTGCAGAAATGCTTCTTTGCTCCTCTACTCAACTCCTCTTGTTGAAGGCCAACATGCCATTTGCTTTATTCACCGCCTGCTGTACCTACATGCTTACTTTCAATGACCCCCAGTTCTTGTTGTGGCTCCCCTTTTCGAAACTTAACATCATTCAGATAATAATCTGCCTTCCTGGTTTTGCCACCAAAGTGGATAACCTCACATTGATCGACGTTAAACTGCAACTGCCATGCTTCTGCCTGCTCACTGAACCATTTTAAGTCACTCTGCATCCTCATAGCATCTTCCTTGCAGCTCACACTGCCACACAACTTTGTGTCATCTGCAAATTTGCAAATGTTACCTTTAGTGACTTCATCTAAAGTTTCTAAATAATTAATGTATATTGTAAACAGCTGCGGTTCCAGCACAGAGCCGTGCGGTACCCCACTGCCATTCTGAAAGGGCCCGTTAAGTCCTATTCTTTGTTTCCTGACTATCTCCAATGTGGAGCATTATCAAATGCTTTCTGAAAGTCCAGGTGCATTACATCCGTTGGCCATTTTCCTAGTTATATCCTTAAGAAATTCCAGAAGATTAGTCAAGCATGATTTCCCCTTCGTAAATCCACGCTGGCTCGGACTGATCCTCTTACTGTTATCCAAATGTGCCGCTATTTCGCCTTTTATAATTGACTCCAGCATTTTCCCCACCACCAATGTCAGGCTAACTGGTCGATGCAGACCATCAAGCCTTTGGATTGATTTCATTTAGGCGTCAAAGTGAGTGGACTTCGTGAAGAAGGATCCCCGCCAGCATGCATGCGCAAACATATGTCGACCCGCAGCGATGCGAACGGGCAGTGAGGATGCGCCTCTCATCTACTGCTGCGTCCACTGAGGTAATAGAAAAAATAACTGCCGTACTTCTTTAATTCAGGTCTGTTTACTGAGTACTCTAGGCCGCTTTCGGCACTGATGCGGACCGCGGGGGATGCGGGCAGTCTGTGGCGGCTCTAAAAAAAACAGATGAAGTCGGGAAGAGCCCGTTGACTGGTGGGGTCCGGGTTCACACTCGCCGGTCGGAGGTCGGCAGAGGCAGCCCGAACTTACACCGCAGCCGCAGGACAACGCGGGATGGCTAAGGCATGAATAAAGGAGTGGGCTTGCAGGCTCACGTGCGCAGTGGAGCGCCAGCAGAGCAGGCTGTCCGATCTACAAACGCAGCCCGCAGGACACGCGGGCTAACGGCATTAAACAAAGGAGTGGCGGCTAGCCCCATCTCAAACTCCACAGCTGCAGTATCCCTGTCTTTTTAACAGAATGGGGACTTGCAGGCCGCTGTGGGCTGACGGGCTTTACTTACGCCATTGCCCCAACTTTATTTTTACATCGGGCAGGTTGGGCAGCTCATTGACCCGGTAGGGTCCGGGCTCACCATTCGCGCAGCGACAGCAGAGAGGCAGCCCGAATCTACACCGCAGCCCGCAGGGTCACCACAGGCTGACGGCAACGCTACCCGGCAATTGGACAAGCCCGTGGAGTAGGAGTGTCCGGGTTCGGAGCCTGACATTCGCGGGCAGTGAAGGCAGAGCAGGAGCTCCGACTCAACGCCGCAGGCCGCAGGTACACCACGGACTTGAGTTGTTTAGCTTCTGTACTAGACTTTGTTTACAGAAACAATGGATGGGAAACCAGAATGAAGGCATCGAAGTATGCCTCCCAGGACCATGGGACTGCGGATGGGAATCAGCGCCCACTATTCCCGGAGATGCCCGCAACGCCGGCAGCACCCGCTCTGCGGGCCGGGATAAGAACGCGGAAACCGGGGAGCCCTGCGCAGCCAGGACCCGATTCTCCACCACGGCTGGCCATGGAGCCGTAAAGTGGCAGGAGCACCGTGCAGGAGCAGGGGCAAGACCCTGACTCCCTACCACTGTCACCTAAGCATAGGGGCAGTGGAGCAAAGGTGCGTAAACGTGTTATTCGCCTGACGGCACGTTCTCTCTCCCCGACTATGCAGGTCACCAGAGGGAGGACCAGGGGAAGAATCGCACAACAGTCGGTGAAGCCCCGCTGTAGGAGCCGGGGTCGACTTTCCACCGGAGCAGTCGCCAGTTCACGGACCGGTGAAGGATTGAGGCCCGCATGTGCGGCCGGCACAGACTAACCGCCGGCGGAGCCTGCCAGAACGCGGGCCGGTGTAGTCTCATCTCGGCCACCGCACCCTCCTTTAGCGGCAGGACGTGACCGAACGTCGGGACAGGCGGCAAGCCCGCGCGGACGTCGGGGTACCACGCTTCGGCGGCCGGGACCGACTCATCACCGCTCATGTCTTATCAGACTAGCGGGCCGCCTCCGCCCGGAAGACGGCAGGCCAGCGGCAGGTCCGCGCAGGAGTCGCTTAGCCACGCCGAAGCGGCAGGCAGCGACATCCTGTCTAGGCACCCTTGTTATCACCTCGATGAGGTGCGGGGCGATGACAGAAGCCTCAGGGATTCTCCAGAACCTGAGGAAGTCGACTTGTCATCCGCAGATGTGGTGGCGGTCGCATGGAGCTTATTCTAGAGCACAACCTCTGCACCTGGACCAGATGTCCTCCAGTCCAGGGAGACATGCGGCTGAGCCACCCCAGCATGTCCCGTCTCGGTGGGGAATGCCACGGATCAGCAGCTGGCTGACACGTAAGACGGGCTGGAGCAGGAACCTACAGTGCCTGAGAAAACCCAGGAGGAACTGCTGAATGTGGTCTCCAAGTTGGCCCAGCCGAAGCACTCAGCCCAAACCAGGGGCCCAGCATAGACTACCTCACCACACACCAGCTGCAGGAACAGGTCTTTACCGAGGTGATCAACATATACCAGGCCCAAACAACTGCATATCGTTGAATGTACCGACAGTCAACACGCCCATCTGGGGCAACATCAGTCCGGGAATAGGGCACAGGAGCTGAAGGTCCTAAAACATCCTGAAATTGCTGACGTCGGGGATTACTGCCTTTGCAGGTCGGTTGATGGCAGAACAGGAGGATGCTCTTGCAATGTTAGTCATGAAGTTAACGCTTCCCGGAGTATCGTCATCAAACCGACTCCAAACCCCATATTTGCGGGGTTGTACAAGGCATCTGCAACGCCACCACCGAGACAGCTGTTTGTTGAGGACTTGCCCAAACAGGTCTAGGACCTGGATTAGGAGGCGAAGGCAGACGGGTTGATGAACCCACCTCCCTCCAGCAGGCCGGTAGTGCGCAGACAAACACCATATGCAAGCCCTCGGGGGCCACCTGAAAGACCAGTAAGGACCTACACGCCGGCAGCACCTCCACACAATTCAACGGAACACCAGGAACCAGAACATAGAAACATAGAAATATAAAAATTAGGTGCAGGAGCAGGCCTTCGAGCCTGCACCGCCATTCAATATGATCATGGCTGATCATCCTACTCAGTATCCTGTACCTGCCTTCTCTCCATACCCCCTGATCCCTTCAGCCACAAGGGCCACATCCAACTCCCTCTTAAATATGGCCAACGAACTGGCCTCAACTACCTTCTGTGGCAGAGAATTCCACAGATTCACCACTCTCTGTGTGAAAAACGATTTTCTCATCTCGGTTCCAAAAGACTTCCCCCTTATCCTTAAACTGTGACCCCTTGTCCTGGACTTCCCCAACATCGGGAACAATCTTCCTGCATCTAGCCTGTCCAACCCCTTAAGAATTTTGTAAGTCTCTATGAGATCACCCCTCAATCTTCTAAATTCCAGCGAGTACCATATAACCATATAACCATATAACCATATAACAATTACAGCACGGAAACAGGCCCTCTCGGCCCTTCCAATCCGTGCCGACCATTTGTTTTCCCCTAGTCCCATCTACCTGCACTCAGACCATACCCCTCCATTCCCTTCACGTCCATATACCTATCCACTTTACTCTTAAATGTTAAAATCGATCCTGACTCCACCACTTCTGCTGGAAGCTCATTCCACACAGCCACCACCCTCTGAGTAAAGAAGTTCCCCCTCACGTTACCCCGAAACTTCTGTCCCTTAATTCTCATGTCATGCCCTCTTGTTTGAATCTTCCCTACCCTCAATGGGAAAAACATATCCACGTTAACTCGTCTATCCCTTTCATCATTTTAAAGACCTCAATCAAGTCCCCCCATTAACCTTCTGCGCTCCAAAGAATAAAGACCTAACTTGTTCAACCTTTCTCTGTAACATAGTTGCTGGAACCCTGGCAACATTCTAGTAAATTCTCCTCTGTACTCTCTCTATTTTGTTGACATCCTTCCTATAACTAGGCGACCAAGATTGTACACCATATACTCCAGAATTGGTCTTTACCAATGCCTTGTACAATTTTAACATTACTTTCCCTACTCCTATATTCAATGCTCTGATTTATAAAGGCCAGCACACCAAAGGCTGTCTTTACCACCCTATCTACACGCGATTCCACCTTCAGGGAACTATGCACAGTTATTCCTAGATCCCTCTGTTCCACAGCATTCTCTCAATTCCCTACCATTTACCATGTACGTCCTATTTTGATTTGTCCTGCCAAGATGTAGCACCTCACACTTATCAGCATTAAACTCCATCTGCCATCTTTCAGCCCACTTTTCCAAATGGCCCAAATCTCTTCTGTAGACTTTGAAACTCTACTTCATTATCCAAACACCACCTATCTTAGTATCATCTGCATACTTACTTATCCAATTTTTCCACCCCATCATCCAGATCATTGATGTACATGACAAATAACAGTGGACCCAACACAGATCCCTGAGGCACCCCATTGGTCACCGGCTTCCAACCTGACAAACAGCCATCCACCATTACTCTCTGACATCTCCCATTCAGCCACTGTTGAATCTATCTTGCTACTCCGCATTAACACCCAAAGATTGAACCTTCTTAACGAACCTTCCATGGGGAACCTTGTCAAAGGCCTTACTGAAATCCATATAGACATACATCCACTGCTTTACCTCATCAATTTCCCTAGTTACCGCTTCAAAAAATTCAAGAAGGTTGGTCAAACATGACCTTCCAGGCACAAATCCATGTTGACTGTTCCCTGATCAGACCCTGTTTATCCAGATGCTTATATATATTATCTCTAAGTATCCTTTCCATTAATTTGCCCAGCACTGACGTCAAACTAATAGGTCTATAATTGCTAGGCTTATTCTTTGAAACCCTTTTTAAACAATGGAACAACATGCGCAGTACGCCAATCCTCCGGCACTATTCCCGTTTCTAATGACATTTGAAATATTTCTGTCATAGCTCCTGCTATTTCTACACTAACTTCCCTCAATGTCCTAGGGAATATCCTGTCAGGACCTGGAGACTTATCCACTTTTATATTTTTCAAAAAGTGTCAGTACTTCCTCCTCTTTGAATCTCATAGTTTCCATAGCTACTCTACTTTTTTCCCTTACCTCACAGAGTTCAATATCCTTCTCATTGGTGAATACCGAAGAAAAGAAAATTGATCAATATCTCCCCCATCTCTTTTGGCTCTGCAGATAGCTGTCCATTCTGGTTCTCTAATGGTCCAATTTTTATCCTCGTTATCCTTTTGCTGTTAATATAGCTGTAGAAACCCTTTGGATTTACTTTCACTTTCTTGCCAAAGCAACCTCATATCTTCTTTTAGCCTTCCTAATTTCTTTCTTAAGATTCTTTTTACATTCTTTATACTCCTCTAGCACCTCATTTACTCCATGCTCCTATAATTATTGTAAATATCTCTCATTTTTCAAAACAAGTGTCCAATTTCCCTTGAAAACACATGGCTCTTTCCAATTTTTACTATTTCCTTTCAACCTAACAGGGACATAAAGATTCTGTACTCTTACAATTTCCCCTTTAAATGTCCTCCATTTCTCTTCTACATCCTTCCCATGAAACAAAGTGTCCCAATTCACTCCTTTAAAATCCTTACGCATTCCCTCAAAGTTAGCCTTTCTCCAATCAAAAATCTCCACCCTAGGTCCAGTTCTGACTCTCTCCATAATTATATTGAAACTAATGGTATTGTGATCACTGGTCCCGAAGTGCTCCCCAACGCATACCTCCGTCACCTGACCTGCCTCATTTCCTAACAGGAGGTCCAGCACTGGTCGATACCTCTATGTACTGCTGCAAAAAACTATCCTGCACACAATTTACAAACTCCAAACCATCCAACCCATTTACAGAATGTGTTTCCCAGTCTATTTTTGGAAAATTGAAATCTCCCACAATCACTACCTTGTGCTTACTACTAATATCTGCTATCTCCTTACATATTTGCTCTTCCAATTCTCGCTCCCCATTTGACGGTCTATAGTACACCCCTAAAAGTGTTGCTACACCGTTCCCACTTCTCAGTTCCACCCAAATAGCCTCCCTAGACGAGCCCTTAATCTATCCTGCAAAGCACTGCTGTAATATCTTCTCTGACAAGCAATGCAATACCTCCCCCTCTGATCCCTCAATTCTATCACACACCAGATGCAACGAAATCCTGGAATATTTAGTTTCCAATCACAGCCGTCCTGCAACCATGTTTCACTGATTGCACAACATCATATTTTCCAGGTGTCCAATCCAGGCTCTAAGTTCATCCACCTTACTTACAATGCTCCTAGCATTAAAATATACACATTTTTAGAAAACCCACCATCCCTTATTCTCTGTCTATTATCTTTTTCATGTTTCTCGCCTACATTTTTGGTCGAGTGCTTCCCTTCTCTGCCTCTTGCCCCACACCCTGACCCTAGCCCCCTCTACCAAGTCCTCCCCCCAGCCTTTCTAGTTTTAAAGTCTCCCCAGTAGCCTTTGCAAATCTCCCTTGCCAGGGATATTGGTCCCCCTCGGGTTCAAGTGCAACCCGTCCTTTGTGTACAGATCATGCCTTCCCCAAAAGAGGTCCCAGTGATCAAGAAACTTGAATCCCTGCCCACTGCACCAGTCCCTCAGCCACGCATTTATCCTCCACCTCATTTCATTCCTACTATCACTGTCACGCGCAAGGCAGTAATCCTGAAATCGTTACCCTTTTGGTCCTTCACCTTAACTTTCCCCCCAACTCCCTAAATTCTCCCTTCAGGACCTCGTCACTTTTTCTCCCTATGTGTACCACAACATCAGGCTCCTCTCCCTCCCTTATCAGAATCTTTTGGACACGTTCTGACACATGGAGACCCTGGCACCAGGGAGGCAAACTACCATCCGGGTCTCCCGACTGCGTCCACAGAATCGCCTATCCGACCCCCTAACTATAGAGTCCCCTATTACAATTGCCCTCCTCTTTTTGCTACCCTTCTGAGCATCAGGGCCGGTCTCTGTGCCGGAGGCCCGGCCGCTGTTGCTGCCCCCAGCTAGGCTGTCCCCTCCAATTGTACTCAAACCCGAGTACCTATTTTCCAGGTGTACGGTCAGCAGGGGTACTCTCTAGCCCCCTGCCTCTGCCCTTGCCCTTCCTAACCGTGCGACCCACTTGTCTGCCTCCTGTGGTCTGGGGAGTGACTGACCTCCCTGTAGCTCCTCTCTATGACCTCCTCACTCTCCCTGACCAGACGGAGGTCATCGAGCTGCTGCTCCAGGTTCCTAACACAGTCCTTTAGGAGCCCCATCTCGACACACCTGGGGCGCAGATGTGGACGTCTGGAGGGCTATTCAGATTCCTGACCTCCACATCTGACATCCAGAACTGTACAACTGCCCTGGCTTCATACTGCCCCCCCTTACACAGGATACAATAGCAACACGAATATAAAATCACATACAAACTTCTGAAATCTGACTGTATATCAGCTGTTTACCCCCATGGTCCACTTCCCACCAATCAGCTGCTTACCCTAGTCCACTTCCCACCAATCAGCGGCTTCCTCAAAAAAACCCACTTCTCCAAATGGAATGTTATGGATTTAGGTAAAACAAGCCCCGCGCTTGATTTTAAAGCTTACCGGTCGGGTGTCGCTCCTCCACCTCCTTCTCTTCCAACGGCTCCTTTGGGCCTCTGAAAAAACAAGCCCCGCGCTTGATTTTAAAGCTTACCGGTCGGGTGTCGCTCCTCCCCCTCCTTCTCTTCCAACGGCTCCTGTGGGCCTCCTGTTGAGTACAAGCCAAGTCTATCCAGTCTTTCTTCATATGGAAGTCGTGCCATCCCAGGAATCAGTCTGGTGAACCTTCTCTGTACTCCCTCTATGGCAAGAATGTCTTTCCTCGGATTAGGAGACCAAAACTGTACGCAATACTCCAGGTGTGGCCTCACCAAGACCCTGTACAACTGCAGTAGAACCTCCCTGCTCTTGTACTCAAAACCTCCCTGCTCTTGTACTCAAATGTCAGGTCTGCCGGTAACCATGGAGGTAAGGGGGTCTGGTTCTCTTGGAAGTGCTGCATGTGTAACCTCACAAGTTGGATGCAAGGGAGCTGATTGTCACTATCCCAGGGAACAAAGCTATAGACATAATAGAGGCATGTAACAGCCTTGCTTGTGCCAGGATACCGACTATTAGACATACTGCTAAAATAATTGCTAGACTTGTAGCTACATTCTAGCTACATAATTGGGCCGTTACACTATCTAAGCTTGCAAAGAGCAAAATCTCGGCATTAAAAGCGAATGCTGGACATTTTTACGGGTCTATGCCGCCGCCAATCAAGGCATAAATTGAGCTACAATAGTGGATTAGCTATGTTTGTGATTGTTAAATCCCATCATTGCATCAAACCCATTAGTCGTGTTACAAACCGACGCAAGCACCAAGGGCTGGGGAACTACCGACACCATTTCCAGTTGGGGTGGTAGATGGGATTTGCACGAGTCTACTTTTCTTCAATCACAAGGTATAAACTGTTTAGAAATGCTGGGAGCATGTCACGGGCTACGGGGTTAATGCACTAATCTGCAGCATACGCATGTCCGTCCACTGAGGTGGCGTATTTAAACCTTATGGGTGGTATCAAGTCAATATCTTATGATGAGACTTGGAAAATTAATTTGGCTCTAAGTGGATTGGAAGAAATATTTGGATATCAGCTACTTACCTTCAGGTTAAGCTCAATACAGTGGCGGACACCGGGTCACAAGTATTTAATAACGACATCAAGTGGATGTTGAACCTCCAAATATTTGCTAAAACTATAGCCTAATATGGAACACCAGATATTGACCTCCTTGCGTCCAGGTGGAACCATTGGATACCAACATATGTCTCTTGAGCACCAGATCCTGGGGCAGTGGCGATGGACGCGTTCTCGCTACATTGGGATGGGTTTTCTATGCTTTCCCCCATTCTGCTTCATCAGATAGGTGTTGCAGAAAACGCAACCAGATCTGCAACAGAAAGGACCATGGACATCATACAGCAGCGTGCAGAGAGAGTCCACTAGGAAGCAGTACCTTACCCACATAAGGATATGTGAGGTTTCCATGGTCGGACCTAGACCACCTACATATCTACTACGATCTCCAATGTGCTGGAATCCTCACAGGCCTGCATTATGATGAGTCCCTCAGTTACAGTGCTATATACAGTGCCAGGAGTGCACTGTCATCCTATCTCAATATTGGAGTGGGATCTCACCAGCTGGTATCCACACTGAAGGGTATGTTCTATCCCTCCCCGACCTCGATATATTACCAGAGATATAGGGGGTGGTGTTGACCCTACTCAGGAGCTGGTCGCCTTTGGCGGATATACCACTGGACTTATTCACCTTCAAAATGGTGATGGCGATGGCACTGAAGACAGCACAACGGGTCCAAACTCTACAGGAATTGCCTGGATAGAATGGTTTCGACCCACAATAAAGTGACTGTTTTATAGAAAAGTTGCTTAAACTACACAGACCTGCGACTACAGGTCTGAAAATGGGCATCAGGAGATGGCTCAAGGTGGTATTCGGTGCAGCAGGTAAGACACTAACATTTTAAAATGTCATTCTACCAGGGCTGCATCCACATCAGCGGCGAGGACCATGGAGGTGTTCATGGATCGTCCTCGCAATAGCGGGCTGGGCCAGTGAAACTACATTTCAGCAGTTTTATAACAGACCTGGGTCCGCTCCCGCAACATTGGCGGATTCAGTTTTAAGTGCTGTCCCTAAACGTTTATCCCCGAGTTCAGGGGTTTTATTGTTGTATTAACAAATGTTATTATTTTTCAGCTTGTTCAAGTCTGAAATACGTTAACATACTTCCTCCATCAGTATTATGGCAGTGTGTGAGCATGGACGTGATCCAGGGCATGTAATCACAGAGCTTTGAAATCTTCATTGTCACTGAATGAAAATGAAATAGTAAGATTAAACGAGAACTTGCCAGTTTGAAGTTTGATCTTTATTTTGTGAGGAGTTGCGATGAGGGATTTCGTGCCCTCCGCTCCCAACCCTCTACTATAAGGTCAGCTGGTAAATAGAGGCTCTTCAATCTTACTATATTAGTTAATTTCTGGTCAGTTCTGTGATTCCACACCGCTGCTTTGAAGAATATTGCGCATGCGGGCCTGGCGGGGTCTTCACGAAATCCCTCATCGCAACTCCTCACAAAATAAAGATCAAACTTCAAACTGGCAAGTTCTCATTTAATCTTACTATTTTACTTCGGAGTCACGTGAGTGACTACGTGAAGACCCCGTCCAGCACGCATGCGCGACATTAGCGTTCATGCAGTGCACCGCGACGAACGGGAGTTCAAGGCGCTCCCGCTACAAATTGAAAAGTCGGGCCGACAGGTAAGTTTACCGTGGCCGTGTGTCTTTCTCTCTGTGGTCTTGTGTTCCAGGAAGAATGAGCAAGGCCCGAGGAAAGAAGTCTGCAGCTCGCCCCCGTTCGTCCTTCGTTGAGGAATGCTCTTTGGAGGGGGGGCAAGAGGCGGCGGTTATAACTACCGACCGAGCCCAGCACCGCTAGTGCTGCTGAGCAGCGGGCTGGAGGTACCTGCAGCCGGAACCGGGCGGTAGTGTCCGACGTTTTCGGATGAAGATGCCTTACCGCTCGAGAGCACAGGCAGCCGCCTAAGCCGCATGGAACGGCTTATGGAGCAATTGCTCCAGCGGATCTGCTGAGAGAGCAGCAGCAGCCTCGCCAAGGGAGTTCAGGCACTCCCGCAGTGCCTTTTACGGCACTGGCCATTGCTTCACCTTCTTTTGAAGGCAGCATTGGCGACCAGGTCTGGGCTGGTCAAGAAGAGGGGTCACTGGCTGAAGAATTTCGGGAGTACGCAGGGTGTACAGGAACAGGAAGAGCTGCTGGGTGTGGTCAACCGCTACGTGGCCATTCCACAAGCGGGTCGGCCATTAGAGCCGAAACTTGCAGCCAGCATTAACCACCTGTCCTCTAAACCCCTACAAGAACAAGTGGTCAATGAGGCTCTTCAACTATATACAGCCCCAGGAAATTGTACATCTTTGAATGTACCTGCTGTCAATAGCCAAATTTGGGGACATTTGGGGCAGAACATCAGAAACCTGGAGTTGAAGCTCCAGAAGATCCTTAAATTCCTGACTGCAGGAATAACATCTTATGCTCGGTCCATTGATGGTGCGGACCATCTCCACAAATCAGCAAGACACATTAGCTCTGCTGTGCACAACTCAATATGAGATAAATAATTTGCGAAAGGAGATTATCAAGCCTGCCCTCAACCCTAAATTTGCGGGACTCTGCAAAACACGGGTCAGAACCTCCTATTCTGCTCTTTGGGAAAGACCTTCCAAAAAAGGTGAAAGACCTGGAAGAAGAATCCAAGACCTTTGGTCTCGTGAGGGCAGGTTTGGGACCGAGCAGACCCAACAAACCCAGGCGGCAGTACCCCATGGCGTCACCAGTCGTCGACCACACTATGGGACTGGTGAAAGCTCGGGGTCCGCAACCATTCCCCGTAAGCCTTTTTTAGGCCAGGGCCCAGAGCGGACCCCATGGAAAATGCGCCACCCCCAACAACATCGAGATCAACATCAACCCTCTGCAGCCCAGCAGACGCCTCATCACCCAGCGAAGAGGCAGAAGAAGCACCAATAACCATGGAGGGTAGGTGGGTCTGGTTCCTCTCAGCATATGTGCAGTAGGGGCTCTGTGCTAACAGGGGGGAGATTGCACTTGTTTTTGGATGCATGGGAATCCATCACTAATGACAAGTATATATCAGCAGCGTTCATGGCTACAAAATTGACTTTGTCCATAAAAATTTTCCACCAGTTCAGCATATACCCAAAAGGGTATTCACCCTCTCAGTCAAGGAAAAAACAAGAGGGTCAAGCTGAACTGATGAGGTTACAAGCTAAAGGTGTCATTGAAAGAACAAAACATGAACCTTTGGAATTTGTGTCTAATATTTTCACTAAAAATCAAAAAAGATGGTGGACGACGCATCATCATTGACTTAAACTACTTTGAACAAGTCTGTCAGGTATATACATTTCAAGATGGATACTTTTGAAACAGCCAGACTATTGGTTTCTAGGGGGTACTTTCTAGCAAGCATTGATTTAAAAGATGCCTACTACTCAGTACCCATACACAAGGACCATCGAAAATATTTAAAATTTATCTGGATGAAACAGCTATGGCAATATAAAGCCTTACCAAATGGGCTAACCTCTGCTCCAAGGTTGTTCACTAAAATCTTAAAACCTGCATTGGCATTATTGAGGAAACAAAAGCATATAGTCATGGCGTATTTAGACGATATTTTAATAATAGGGAAAACCTTGGAGACAGCTATTTTAGCAGTCGCAGCCACCAAACGTTTGTTTGAAACTTTGGGGTTTGTCATACATCCAGAAAAATCCAATCTTACACCGTCCACTGCCATGGACTATCTTGGATTTACGATAGATACTGTTCGCATGATTGTAACTCTGCCGAAGGGGAAAGCATCAGATTGGCGCTATCATGCAACAAACTCATGAATAAAACATCAGCCAACCATACGGGAAGTAGCTAGAGTTATTGGCAAAATGGTAGCAGCTTTCCCAGCTGTACAATTTGGGCCTTTGCACTATCAAAATTTGCAAAGAGCTAAAGTGCATGCACTAAAGCAAAACTCAGGTCACTTTGACCGAGCTATGAGTTTAACTGCTGAATCCATTCCAGAGTTACAATGGTGGGCGAGGAATGTAAGACTCAGCTCCAGTCCCATAATGATCACCAACCCAGTATTAACCATTCAAACGGATGCCAGTGCTTTGGGCTGGGGAGCAACTAACATGCAATCCAGCACAGGGGGCAGATGGAGTAAATTTGAATCATCTTGCCTACAGACACGGGGCATCAACTATTTAGAAATGTTGGGTGCGTTTTATGGGTTAAAAGCATATTCATGTAATACGCATCATGCACATGTCCGGTTGCAACTAGATAATACCACGGTGGTGGCTTATATCAATCACATGGGTGGTGTAAAGTCGATATCGTGTGACAATTTGGCCAACCTAATCTGGCAATGGTGTGTTGAAAGGCATATTTGGTTATCAGCAACTTACCTTCCAGGTAAGCAAAATACAGTGGCAGACACCAGGTCACGTAGATTTAATGATAACATCGAATGGATGTTAAATCCCAAAGTGTTTGCTGAAATTACAAAGCAATATGGCACACCAGATATCGATCTATTTGCATCCAGGCTGAATCACCAGGTACCAACGTATGTCGCTTGGGAACCAGACCCTGAGGCAGCAGCAGTTGATGCATTCTCGCTGCATTGGGGGAAATGTTCTTTTATGCTTTTCCTCCCTTCTGCCTCATCAGTCGGGTATTACGCAAGATTCAATTGGATTCCGCTTCAGGAATCTTGATAATACCTGACTGGCCTACACAAGCCATGGTTCCCAGTGGCTTTCGACATGGCTGTTGAAACACCGTTGGAATTCCCCAGCAGTCGACAGTTATTAATCCACCCAGTGTCAGGCATTAGTCACCCGTGCCATGACAGAGTCAATCTCCTGGCTTGCAGATTCTAAAAAGACCTCTACTGGGCCTGGGACTGTCTGAGCACGCCATCAAACATGATGACCGCATCTCACCGGGAGTCCACCAGGAGACAATACCTGACCAATATAAGAAAATGGGAACGGTATTGCTCCAAAACAGGAACTACCTACACCACAGCTACAGCCACCAGTGTTGTGGAGTTTCTGCTTGGATTACATCGGGAAGGACTCAGCTACAGCGCCATTAATACAGCCAGGAGTGCGTTGTCAGCTTATTTGGTTCCAGCAGCAGGACAACTGACTTTGGGGGTCCCATCCACTAGTGGCCAAAATCATGAGGGGCATTTTTAACACCAATCCCCCTAGGCCTAGGTACACTCAGATCTGGGATGTCAGCATAGTACTGACGTACCTTAGGGGATGGCCACCACCCAGGTCACTTACTCTGGAACAACTTACACTGAAATCAGTCATGCTCATGGCTCTAGTCTCAGCTCAAAGGGTACAGTCCCTCCACCTTCTGAGGCTGGACAGCATGACAGAGTCATTGGACTGTATCACATTTCACATTCAGGGGCTGGTCAAACAATCTAGACCAGGTACCACGGCTCCAGTTATGGAGTTCCGGGCATATTCACCTGACCCACGGTTGTGTGCCAAGACCCATCTCGCCAACTACATAGACACAACATATAACTTAAGAGGGAGAGAAAAAGCCTTATGGATAAGCCACAAGAAGCCT
Source organism: Okamejei kenojei (assembly GCA_035221665.1). NCBI lineage: Eukaryota > Metazoa > Chordata > Chondrichthyes > Rajiformes > Rajidae > Okamejei > Okamejei kenojei. The sequence goes on from CM069153.1 coordinate 73,004, forward strand.
CATGGTCAGGTGACGAGCCAAACCATTTCAAGGTGGCTCAAGCAGGTGCTTAAGTCCGCGGGAATCGATACTAATGTGTACAAATCTCATTCCACCAGGGCTGCATCTACGTCGGCGGCTAGGCAAATGGATGTGCCTATGGACCATATTCTGGCCAGAGCAGGATGGTCCTCGGAAAGAACTTTCCAAAGGTTTTATAATAAGCCGCTGGCGGAGCCTGCTACATTTGCAGACCGAATTTTTAGAGTCTGCAGATAATATTTAATTTAAGCCCGGGGGAGCTCTCTGTTTTTTGTTGTTATTAATAAACCTTTTTTGTTCACAAACAGGTTATTGTTGATTGTATAACATGCTTCCTCCCTCTAAGGTCTTCAGGCAGTGAGTGAAGCATGAGCTGGTACACGGTTCGGATTCACAGAGCTTTGAAGTCTTCACGTAGTCACTCACGTGACTCCGAAGTAAAATAGTAAGATTAAATGAGAACTTACCAGTTCGAAGTTTGATCTGTATTTTATGAGGAGTTACGATGAGGGATTACGTGCCCTCCGCTCCCACCCTCTATTATACAGATCAACTGGTAATTAAGTTCTTATTTTTTCTTTACTATATTTATTTCAATTGTTGTGTTTTCTGTGAATCCACACCGCTGCTTTGAAGAAATGTCGCGCATGCGTGCTGGACGGGGTCTTCACGTAATCCCTCATCGTAACTCCTCATAAAATACAGATCAAACTTCGAACTGGTAAGTTCTCATTTAATCTTACTATTAACCTTCATTCCTATCTGGCAACCAGTACAATTTCCTGCCTAGTGCATATTTCCTTCAGTTCCTGCCCCACGCTAGGTCCCCTGGCCGCTTGTACACCAGGGAGAAGGTTGCTGTCTTCCTTATTGAGGACAGATCAAAGCACGTGTTCAACTCGTCTGCCATTCCCTTGTTCTCCATTTCACCGTTTTCAGTCTTCAACAGTCCAACTTTTGTCTTAACTATTTTTTTCCTCTTCACATACCAAAATAAGCTTTTATTACCCTCCTTTATATTCTTGGTTACCTTACCTTCGTACCTCATCCTTTCTCCCACATTGCCTTTTTAGTTATCTTCTGTTGTTCTTTAAAAGTTTACAAATCCTCTGGCTTCCCGCTAATCTTTGCTATGTTGAACTTATTTTCTTTTATTTTTATACTGTCCCTGACTTCATCTGTCAGCCACGGTCGCCCCTTACTTACTCCCTGTAAACAACTGTACATACACTGTCTGGTGTTTAAGTCAGCTTTAATCATCAGTCATGATGGTACAGTACAATACATGTTAGTTTCACTCTACCACTAGCGTGACTACGTAAGATAGGAAGTGAGTGTTAATATGAAGTGTTCAATAGGGTGTAGTTAGTGATAGTACATTACTCTGCATGGTTCACATGCAATAACCAATCTACATTCTTCCCCATAGAGAAAAGAGTTGTTAAGCAGTTGTTAGAATACATGCGGTTAAACATAGATACATAGAAACATAGAAAATAGGTGCAGGAGTAGGCACCTGCACCACCATTTAATAAGATCATGGCTGATCATCCAACTCAGTATCCTGTACCTGCCTTCTCTCCATACCCCCTGATCCCTTTAACCACAAGGGCCACATCTAACTCCCTCTTAAATATAGCCAATAAACTGGCCTCAACTACCTTCTGTGGCAGGGAAATCCAGAGATTCTCCACTCTCTGTGTGAAACATGGTTTCCTCATCTCGGTCCTAAAGGAATTCCCCCTTATTCTTAGACTGTGGCCTCTTGTTCTGGACCTCCCCAACATCGGGAACAATCTTCCTGCATCTAGCCTGTCCAACCCCTTAAGAATTTTGCAAGTTTCTATAAGATTGCCCCTCAATCTTCTAAATTCTAGCGCGTTCAAGCCATGTTTATCCAGTCTTTCCTCATATAAAAGTTCTGACATCCCACGATTCAGTCTGGTGAACCTTCTCTGTACCTCATCTATGGCAAGAATGTCTATCCTCAGATTTGGAGACCAAAACTGTACGCAATACCCCAGGTGTGGTCTCACCAAAACCCTGTACAACTGCAGTAGAACCTCCCTGCTCCTATGCTCCAATCCTTTTGCTATGAATACTAACATACCATTTGCTTTCTTCACTGCCTGCTGCACCTGCATGCCTACTTTCAATGACTGGTGTACCATGACACCCAGGTCTCGTTGCATCTCCCCTTTTCCTAATCTGCCACCATTCAGATAATAGTCTACCCTCCTGTTTTGGCACCAAAGAGGATAACCTCACATTTATCCACGTTATACTGCATCTGCCATGCATTTGCCCACTCACCCAGCCTATCCACGTCACCTTGCTGTCTCCTAGCACTCTCCTCACACCTAACACTACCCCCAGCTTAATGTCATCCGCAAACTTGGAGATGTTGCATTCAGTTCCCTCGTACAAATCATTAATATATATAGTAAATAGCTGGGGTCCCAGCACTGAGCCTTGCGGTACCCCACTGGTCACTGCCTGCCATTCTGAAAAGAACCCGTTTACTCCTACCCTTTGCTTCCTGTCTGCCAGCCAGTTCTCTATCCACATCAATACTGAACCCCCAATACCGTGTGCTTTAAGTTTGTATACTAATCTCTTATGTGGGACCTTGTCGAAAGCCTTCTGAAAGTCTAGATATAACACTTCCACTGGTTCTTCCTTATCCATTCTACTAGTTACATCCTCGAAAAATTCTATAAGATTCGTCAGACATGATTTAACTTTCGTAAATCCATGCTGACTTTGTCCAATGATTTCACCACTTTCCAAATGTGCTGCTATCCCATCTTTAATAACTGACTCAAGCAGTTTCCCCATTACCGATGTTAGACTAACTGGTCTGTAATTCCCCGTTTTCTCTCTCCCTCCTTTTTAAAAAAGTGGGGTTACATTAGCTACCCTCCAATCCTCAGGAACTACTCCAGAATCTAAGGAGTTTTGAAAAATTATCACTAATGCATCCACTATTTCTGTGGCTACTTCCTTGAGTACTCTGGGATGCAGCCTATCTGGCCCTGGGGATTTATGGCCCTTAATCCGTTCAATTTACCCAACACCACTTCCCGGCTAACCTGGATTTCACATACTCGCTGCATCTAATCAAGGTCTATTAACCCGACCCAAGCACGTGCGGACATACACCCCCCCCCCCCCCCCCCCCCCCCCCCCCCCCCCCCCCCCCCCCCCCCCCACCATTCTGGAAAAGGGCTGGATGGTGGATAACCCGAGAATGAGAACGCTGCCGGAAACCTGGAGATGAACGGCAGGGCGAGCATACTGGACCAGGGACACTGGGGAGTGAGGGAACCGAACGTCGCGGGGAATGCATGCCTGGGTCAGGGGGTCGGGGACGGACAACAGCAGCAGGCATCTTGAAAACCAACGGCGGGGCATTAGGACCGAGAGGAGATGGTCGCAGCTCAGTCACGGGCAGAAGATGTTGACGGCTGCGCCGGTACCGAGCACTATCGACGTTGACAAGGTAGGATCGAGGTTCCTTGGATGGTCCCTCAACGAAACCGTCGGGTATGTACAACTGCCGTCTGCAGGAGTACCACTTGACCTTGCAGTAACGGTTTAAGTGGTTGGCTTGACTTGTCAGTTGTGCACTTCTGAACATCATGTTTTCCCTGAATGCGCTTCTGAACCGCAGCTGGTTTGAGCACCTGTGGCTTCAGCTGTTGTTGGGCAGCGGGGAGCTGGGGTCATGTCGTACGAGTCACCAGGCGCTGGGCGGGAGAGCCCGGGACACAATCCCTGGAGATGTGTCTTAGGTTTAACAGATCCAGGTAGACGTTGATTTGGCAAGATGTGAATGTTCCTTTAGCTGCTTTGGCTCCTGACAGCACGCTCCGCGAGTCCATTGGATTGAGGGTATTCAGGGCTGCTGGTAACATGCTGAATGTTCCATTGTCTTGCAAAGTATTTAAATGCTTGGCTGGTGAATTGTCTTCCGTTGTCAGTTTGCAATCAAACCGCTACACCGAATATGGAAAAATGTCTCTGAAGCTTTTGTATCACCATCTCAGACGTAATGGTAGGTAGCAGATCAAGTTCAAACCAATTGGAATAGGAATCGACTAGGACTAGGTAGTGTTTACCGTGCCATTCGAAAATGTCCGCAGCGAGGGATGTCCAAGATAGTGCTGGAGTGGGTTGTTGCAGGAGAGGCTGTTACTGTTGGTGGGGCGCCAAGCTGTTGCAAGTGGAGCAGGATGCTACTTTTTCTTGTATATATTTGGCCATTCCTGGCCAATACAACATGCTTTGGGCGCGGACGAGCGTGGGCTCAGTACCTGGCTGTCCGTTGTGGACGCCATAGTAGTATTCCTCTTGCAGGGATGAGGGAATCACAACTTTGTGGCCCTTGACGATGATCCCGTCTTGTATCACCAGTTCATCGCAAAATAAGAAGAATGGCTGCGCTGGATCGTTTCGTAGACCAACCCCTTTTGATAATGGCAGAGAGCAGCTGCAGCATTGTGTCAGCAGCTGTGTGCTCCGTGAGGCAAAGCAGACGTTCCGTTGGGACGAAGTCGACCTTAAGCACAGTAAGCTCGTCACACTCAAAGGGTTGTCGTTCACAGGACGCCCGTGGCACTCAAGAGAGAGTGTCGGCGAGGAGCATAACTTTGCCCTTTTTGTAGACAATTTGGAAATCAAAACCTGGAACTGCATCATCATGCGCTGCTATCGTGCAGGCGGTGCGTGAATAGGCTTGTTGAGGGGGTTGACGGTCGGTTCAATTGTGAAAGTTTTTCCGAAGATAAAGTCTCTGAACGGAACATGGAAAAACGACCGCTAACAGCTCCTTTTCGACATGGGCATATCACTGTTCGGTCTCTGTCATGAGGATTTGAGTATAGGAGTAAAGAGTTTGTTCTGCAGTTGTATAGGGCTCTGGTGAGACCACATCTGGAATATTGTGTACAGTTTTCGTCTCCTGATTTTAGAAAGGACATCCTTGTGCTTGAGGCAGTGCAACGTAGCTTCACGAGATTGATCCCTGGGTTGGCGGGACTGTCATATGAGGAACGATTGAAAAGACTAGGCTTGTATTCACTGGAGTTTAGAAGGATGAGGGGGATCTTATAGAAACATATAAAATTATAAAAGGACTGGACAAGCTAGATGCAGTAAAAATGTTCCCAATGTTGGGCGAGTTAAGAACCAGGGGCCACAGTCTCAGAATAAAGGGGAGGTCATTTTAGAGTGAGGTGAGAAAAATGCCTTTTCACCCAGAGAAGTGTGAATTTATGGAATTCCCTGCCACAGAGGGCAGTGGAGGCCAAATCACTGGATGGATTTAAGAGAGTTAGTTAGAGCTCTGGGGGCTAGTGGAGTTAAGGGATATGGGGAGAAGGCAGGCACGGGTTATTGATAGGGACGATCAGCCATGATCACAATGAATGGTGCTGATGGCTCGAAGGGCCAAATCGCCTCCTCCTGCACCTATTTTATATGATTCTATATTTCTATGTACTTGCCGTATTCTTATACAGCATTTTACATTCGGTATTGAACACCCCTCTCACACTGGCCCTGACCTTACTCTGTTATCCATTCTCAAACTTCCTTCCAATTAATTCGGGAGTCTTTTGTAACTTTCCCTGTACTGACTCCACTTTTCCTGTACTGACTCCGTTAACTCCATTTTTATACTCCCAATTTGTCAATCTCTCCCCCCAGCACACCATTTAATTTAAACCAACACTTGTAGCACTAGCACATGTGCTGGAATAATGTCGCTCTATCCCTCAGTGTCGTCGCAATTCCCTTTGGAGTTTCTCAATCAATCCCTGCATAAATCACAAACCTGCCTCACCAGGGATTTCATTTGGCTGATGTCAAATGTTTGTGAATAATGTCAAAATCTCTATTTTTTAAATCTGTTGCAACTGTACAGTCCCAGCGGTACGGAAAATGATATAAAATGTCGGCGAATATTTTGCCCCATCATTTCATTCCGAGAGCATACCGTCACTCACGGGACATGTCGCTGGACAGAGAAAATGAGGGGAAGTCTTTTAGAGTATAATAACGTGGAGAAAATCTCGTATGTTATAATTGCTGTCGTTGCTCTGGTAAGTGAGTAGAACAATTCAAGTTTCATAACTCCGTGTGTTAACAAATGATTGTCATCATGTTACAAGCTCCCCAACTGATGATCGTTGTACAAGAACATGTGAAGTATATCAATCCTCTTAATTAAATATTTTTGAATTAACGCTGTGATTTTTCTTGGAAGCATGAGAATGTTGTTCCTGCATTTCGTGAGACATGCAGCTCTGCGTGACTGTGACTGGGAAGGGTTTAAATTGCGAAGTTCACTGTGTCTGATTTATTGATAAGAATGAACACCCGCTCCTGTGGGCACGTCTCACAGTGGAGTCTGTCACAGTCGGATTCATAGAAACATAGAAACATAGAAAATAGGTGCAGGAGTAGGCCATTCGGCCCTTCGAGCCTGCACTGCCATTCAATATGATCATGGCTGATCATCCAACTCTGTATCCTGTACCTGCCTTCTCTCCATACCCCCTGATCCCTTTAGCCACACGGGCCACATCTAATTCCCTCTTAAATATAGCCAATGAACTGGCCTCAACTACCTTCTGTGGCAGAGAATTCCAGAGACTCACCAATCTCTGTGAGAAAAATGTTTTCCTCATCTCGGTCATAAAGGAATTCCCCCTTATCCTTCTACTGTGACCCCTTGATCTGGACCTCCCCAACATCGGGAACAATCTTCCTGCATCTAGCCTGTCCAAACCCTTAAGAATTGTGTAAGTTTCTATAATATCCCCTCAATCTTCTAAATTCTAGTGAGTACAAACCGAGTCTATCCAGCCTTTCCTCATATGAAAGTCCTGACATCCCAGGAATCAGTCTGGTGAACCTTCTCTGTACTCCCTCTATGGCAAGAATGTCTTTCCTCAGACTAGGAGACCATAACTGTACACAACACTCCAGGTCTGGCCTCACCAAAACCCTGTACAACTGCAGTAGAACCTCCCTGTTCCTATACTCAAATCCTTTTGCTATGAATGCTAACATACCATTCGCTTTCTTCACTGCCTGCTGCACCTGCATGCCTACTTTCAATGACTGGTGTACCATGACACCCAGGTCTCGTTGCGTCTCCCCTTTTCCTAATCTGCCACCATTCAGATAATACTCTACCCTCCTCTTTTTACCACCAAAGTGGATAACCTCACATTTATCCACATTATACTGCATCTGCCATGCATTTGCCCACTCACCCAGCCGATCCAAGTCACCTTGCAGCCTCCTAGCATCCTCCTCACACCTAACACTACCCTCACACTACCCTCCCACTACCCCCCGACCCATTCCACCGCCAGTTGGTAATAATTGGATCGATCTCCTGATGCAGTGGCCGCAGATCTACCGGCGTGTGTTGTTAACGAACTCAACTCACGGTGAAATGAATCCATTAACGGAGCCACTCTGCTGCCGGATTCGAAGTTGTCTCTGCCTTTTCTCTGGAGCCCTCCTCGTCCCCATCAGGTGCCGAGTTCCCAGTGCCCTTGTTAAACGCGGGTGTTCACGGATACATCTGTGAATCCGGCTCCATCACAGACTGTGGCAGGGTTAACGAGAGAAAGGATCATTGCGCCTAAAGTAGCGGGTGACTGCTCGACCCCTCCCCGCCATTAGCCCGCCCACCGCCTTATCTCTGCTCCCATGAAGCACGCAGACCATGCACAGTCTGGTGTAAACTTGCAGCGAACTCAAAACTCTTGATCTTCAGCTGAAAATCGAGTTGGTGTTCAGCCATGGAGAACGTATTCAGTAATGCCCAGGTTCGATTCTCTTCTGTATCCGCAGTGAATTTAGTGGCGATTGTGATCCTGTCCCGGGGAAAGTGCGGCCTCTCCACCTGCACCACTCGCTACCTGGTGGCCATGGCAGTGGCCGATCTACTGGTCTCGATCATCGCGGTCGTTTGGGATCGATTCCGATTACATTAGTTTTATGAGAGTTTCCTGTCCATCACCCCTGTGTGCAGTGTTAACTTTGTACTGGCGTTTGCAGCTACAGATTGTTCTGTCTGGTTCACCGTCACTTTCACCTTTGATCGGTTTGTCACCATTTGTTGCCAGAAGCTGAAAAGTAAAGATTGCACCGGGATAACTGCGGCTGTGGTTCTCGGAACAGCCGGCGTTCTGCTCTGTCTGAAAAACGTTCCCCGCTACTTCACATTAAAACCCTGGACAATCATCGACAATGTCCCGTGGCACTGTGACCTGATGGACAGTTATTTCATTGACCCCGGGTGGGTGGCATTTGACTGGATCGACACGGTGTTAACTCCGCTCCTCCCTTTCGCTGTAATCCTGCTGCTCAACGCTCTGATGGTCCGCCACATTTTGGTGGCCAGTCGGATCCGTAAGGGGTTGAGGGGTCAGATCAAGGGGGAGAACCGCAGTGACCCGGAGATGGAGAGCAGGAGGAGGTCTGTGGTTTTACTCTTCACCATCTCCGGCAGCTTCATCCTCCTGTGGCTGACGACAGGTGTAAACTTCGTCTATTATCAGGTCACAGGAATTGGAACAGATATGAATGATTCTGAATATATCTTTCACGACTTCGGGTATGTACTGAGGAATCTCAGCTGCTGTACAAACACATTTATTTACACAGCAACTCAGTCCAAGTTCAGGGACCAGGTGAAGAGCGCGGTGACATATCCGCTCACCTCACTGCTTCGGCTTATTAATAAATCCGCAGCCTGCGCTCCACCGGGCTCCGACTCCACATGACGACTGCTTTGGTGCTACCTCCTGCACCCACATACGGTACACTGACTTCATCCGCTTCACCACTAACTTCCATCCAGCACTCAAATACACCTGGACCATTTCCGAAAACTTTCCTACCATTTCTTGACCTCACTATCTCCATCGCAGGTGATAGACTTCTGCCCGACATCCACTATAAACCACTGACTCCCATGGCTATCTAGACTTCTCTTCTTCCCACCCTGCTTCCTGTAAGGACTCCATCCCCTACTCCCAATTCCTCCGTCTATATCGCATCCGCTCCCAGAATGAGGTGTTGCACACTAGGGCATCGGAAATGTCCTAATTCTTTAGGGAACGGGGGTTTCCCTCCCCTAGTATAGATGCGGCTCGCACCAGTGTTTCTTTCATACCCCGTAACACTGTTCTTTCGCCCCATACCCCCACTCATACCAAGGGCAGAGTCCCCCTAGACCTCACCCTTCACCCCACTCACATACAACAAATAGTCCTCCATCATTTACGCCACCTCCAACGTGACACCACCATTTGCCACATCTTCCCTGTCTGCTTTCCGCATAGACCGCTAACTTTGTAACCCCTTGTCAATTATTCCCTTCCGCACCACCGCCTCCCCCAGCAGTTTCCCTTGCAAACGCAAGAGATGCTTCACTTGTCGCTTGACCCCCCCCCCCGACTCCATTAGAGGACCTAAGCAGTCGTTCCAGGTGCGACAGAGGTTCACCTGCATCTCCTCCAACCTCATCTGTTGCATCCGCTGCTCTAGATGTCAGCTGATCTACATCAATATAACCATATAAACATTTAACAATTACAGCACGGAAACAGGCCATCTCAGCCCTTCTAGTCCGTGCCGAACACTTATTCTCACCAAGTCCCATCTACCTGCACTCAGACCATAACCCTCAATTCCTTTCCCGTCCATATACCTATCCAATTTATTTTTAAATGATAAAATCGAACCTGCCTCCACTGGGAGCACATTCCACACAGCTACCACTCTCCGAGTAATGAAGTTCCCCCTCATGTTACCCCTAAACTTCTGTCCCTTAATTCTCAAATCATGTCCTCTGTCGGAACTGAATGAGGAGCGGGACACAAATGCAGGCTCAGGCAAAGGGCAGATCCGTCTTCAGAGTTTAATCGGTCCAAGTCAGTACACAGGTAAGCAAACACAGAGGCAACAGTATAATCTAGGAGCAGGCAAAAACAGTGGTCGAAAAACAGGCGATGGTCGAGATCACGAGGTCACAATATTTCTAGAGCTGGAACAAGGTAATACTAAGTAGCATAAACAACGAACTGGCAATGAGAACTAAAACAGAAAGGGCTTAAATACAGACTAACAGGGGATAACGAGACACAGGTGAAACACATCAGGGCGGGGGCAACAATCGCATGAGGGTAAACGACCTGACAGGAAATGGGGCCTGAAACAAGAGGAGATGTGACACCAAAATAAAATAAGAATGCAAACTCAAATACTAAAAACCAATAAGAAACAGAAACTAGATCCAACTAGAGACCTCTTGTTTGAATCTTCCCTATTCTCAATGGAAAAGGTTTATCCACGTCAACTCTGTCTATCCCTCTCATAATTTTAACCTAACTTGTTCAACCTTTCTTTGTAACATAGGTGCTGAAACCCAGGCAACATTCTAGCACATCTCCTCTTTACTCTCTCTATATTGTTGATATCTTTTCTATAATTTGGCGACCAGCATTGTACACCATACTCCAGAATTGGCCTCACCAATGCCTTATACCCAATGCTCTGATTTATAAAGGCCAGCATACCAAAAGCTTTCTTTATCACCCTATCTACGAGAGATTCCACCTTCAGGGAACTATGCACAGTTATTCCTAGATCCCTCGGTTCAACTGTATTCCTCAATTCGCTGCCAAGTACGTCCTATTTTGATTTGCCCTGCCAAGACGTAGCACATCACACTTATCAGCATTAAACTCCATCTGCCTTCTGTAGTGGCCATTTGGCCTGTTTTGCATGTCATTGATGATGGCATGTGCCTTTAAATTTTCGACTGCCCGTTATATTGTGGGTAGGATTTATGATGTGTTTTTGGGCGTGTTTGGAGCTTAGATGCTTGCGCAGAAGTTTAGTTTTCAGATTAGTTTGAAGAGCCGATGGGGAAGGTTGACCCTTCTACCGTGCGGGCCATCCGGGGTACATTGGAGATCTAAAGGAGACCATGCGGGATCATGCGGATCTTGCCAGTGTTACGGAGACACGAGGAGTTTTCTAATGTTTAAAGTAATAAGGTGGAGTTCGAAAAAGATTGTAGTAACGAGTCAGAAGAAAGTTGGATGTACGTTACTGTTTTCTATCAACAATAAAACATTTATTCATCAAAATACTGTGTTTTGAAGCCATACCTGAGAAGAAGCTCTGAAGGTGGCATGCATTTAGAAGACACCCCCTTCAACCATTCTCATCCAAATAGCGGCTAGTGTGCTAATTACCGGAAAGATATGGAATCTGCCGCTACATTAAGTAGAAGGGTACCTCCGGCAGGGGGGTTTAATACCAGTCCCAGAAAGAGGAACAGAAGATTAAATCAAAGAAGGACGACCAGGCTAAGACCTCGGAGAGGTTTAGCCAAAGAAGACTGTTTCCAGTCGAGGAACTGAAGAAGAAGAAATTATAAGTCCCACATATGAAGACAAAAGATTTGCTAAAATTCTCGGAGAGGTTTTGGGTTGAAGAAATTGGTTCCGGGAGGAAGTAGATCCCGGCCAGAGAAGAACCTTGAGGTCTATCCTTGCAGGATGAGGGGGGATCTTATAGAAACATATACAATTATAAAAGGACTGAACAAGCTATATGCAGGAAAATGTTCCCAATGTTGGCTGAGTCCAGAACCAGTGGCCACAGTCTTAGAATAAAGGGGAGGTCATTTAAAACTGAGGTGAGAAAACACTTTTTCACCCGGAGAGTTGTGAATTTATGGAATTCCCTGCCACAGAGGGCAGTGGAGTCCAAGTCAATGGATGGATTTATGAGATAGTTAGATAGAGCTCTAGGGGCTAGTGTAGTCAAGGGATATGGGGAGAAGACAGACGTGGGTTATTGATAGGGGACGATCAACACCATGATCACAATGAATGGCGGTGCTGGCTCGAAGGGTCGAATGGCCTCCTCCTACACCTATTTTCTATGTTTCTATGTTTCTATTTTTCTATGTTTCTATCGACAGCGTCGAGAAGTATCTGAAGACGTATTACTAGATTTGTGAGTACAAATCAATTATTGCTCTTTGAATTAAAATCACGACTTTAATTAAAATACTTCTGTAACAGAGCTCAGAACGTGTTTTGGTTTTGAAATAAATTGTTGACAAAATAGAGCCACAGCTACTAGCAGATACTTTGTTTGATTAATTTAAAGACTTGGCAATCTGCCAAGACCTCTTTAAAATCATGAATTTAGAAGAGGAAGAATGAGCTATGCCAGATGAACCACGTGGTGGTGAAGAAAGACCCAGACAACTTAAAGAAACAGATAATACACCAGCTGCCTATTTAAGGGAAACCGAGAAAGGGAGAAATGAATTATGGTTGCAGGTGACCTGAATAATTGATACACAGAAGACACTAATGGAATCAGAGCAGAACGTGATCAAGTTGAAATCTAATATGAGCCAACTATGGAACCTCTGCGAGGAGGTTGCAAAGAAACAGAATGTACTGCTGTGTTCACAGCTGTCTCGGGAAGAAGACAAAAGACACACCCAGTGGTGGGAAGACGATTGGAAGATATTTAATGGTTTCATGGATAAGGCAGAGATGTGGTTTACTGAAATTATATCACAATTTACGAACTTAGTAGCTGGCAGTGCGACGCAAACAATGTGCCAGAATTGAAGATGAGCAGATGAATAATTCTTCCTCAATCTACAGGCAACGACGTGTCTGAAAAGTTCAGATGATGAATCTCCTGCGAAAGTCAAACCACAACAAGGTTTGTACAGTGCTGTAGCACCTCCCAAAGTTCAGAATGGAAATCAGTGACTTGTCAGATGACAACTCAGACAGCAGTGAAGAAGAGGCAACCCTAAAACCTGCCGCAACAATTGCACAGATGAAAGCTGACTCCACGCTGGCCAAGGCGGCTGCTGCCGCTCATCTCTCTCTCTTCGCTGTGCGGCCAGAAAATAACAACCAGCACCAGCTCGGACTGCGTGTCTGATTCAGAAAGTACCGAAGAATTTTCAAGCGATGAAGAGCCTCTGTTGAAGACCCCTGTAGCCCAATGACAAAGGCCAAGCCTTCATTACTGCCTGCAAAGTATGTAGCCAAAAAAGCTAGTTCAGGGTATAAATCTGGTTGCTCAGCCAGTTCAGTTTCGACAGCTTCTGCTCAATTGGGAGAAAAAGCTGATTGAGCTGCACTCTCAATAGAAGTGGATGCCATGAAGAGAAAACCAGAGATGAGGCGACGTCAAGAAGAGATGAGGCAACAAAAAGAAGAGATGACGTGACAGATAACGCGACAAGAGGGTCATATGAAGCGATGTAAGGAACAACAGGAATTAGATACGAAGATGGCGATAGCCAAAGCCAGGAAGGACATACTGGAAGGTGAGGGGTCAAGATGCAGCTCGATATCGTCGAGAATGATGAGCTCTGGGCCAAGAAGAAAAACTGCTGGAAGTGAATCAGCAGCTGGATCAATTCCGCAATCGAGATCCATCGCATTTCTTGGCTTTGGAAACCCATTGGAACAGAGGAAGATTGGTGAAACTGCATCTCAGCAAATGGAGTACCATCAGATCGAAACCAGATTAAAAAAAAAACCTTATTTATGTGGAGCGTTCTGTGAATGAGTCGAGACAAACCAATAGCGGACCTGCTTTTTTCCAGACGTGCGCCTACGGAGCACCAGGTTCAAGCAAGCCACAGTTATTGAATATTCACATAAGAGGCTGTTTATAAACAGGTGGAGCCAAGACAGAGTTAATCAGGATGGGTTATTGGCACTGTTGAAATAGGCAAACTGATTTCAGCGCGTGAGATTATAGCTCGACAAAACTACCTCTCTCATATCTACACGCACCAGTAGAAATTTCCAACGTATGGTGGAGATCACTTTGTGGCGACAGTATAGAGAAACTTCTAACGGGCACTAAGAGGAGGTAGTTAGAGACAAATTAAGGTGAAAGAGAGCGCGTACGATTTCTGGTAGTATGCAACACACACAACTGTGAGTGAGGATAATTTGTAAAAAGTTCCGTCAGGTGGAGCCCAGCGAACCAGGGCTCTTATAAAAGGCGAGAAAATTACATGAAAGAACGTTTCTGAGGTGATAGAACAAGAGGATTGCGAACGCAATACATTGAGAAGTGCCCATACACTTGGAAAAGAAATCAAGCCACAATAGATGTGGAAAATTTCAGTGAATATGCAACATTGTCCAGAGACTAACTGAATACAGCTCTATGAAAAAATCTTGAGGCTACATGGGGTGAAAGAGAGAATCTTCCGAGTAATACAGGATTCATCTTGAGGAATTTGTCCCAGACAAGATTAGAGAAAAGCGGAGAAAAATCTAAGAAGATCAGTAGTTTTTGCGCATCTATCACACGACCGTATTTGTGGAAAAGACAGATGAAAAGTGTCACTAGCTAGTCAAATCGCTATTTTGTTGTCTGTAATGTGAATGAATGCGTTGTTGGGACACATTGACTGCACATGAAAGAATATGTAAGACAAGATGGATTTCTTACAAAACTCAAGGGAAATCTGGTTTTTGAATGTTTGAAAAAAAGGACATATGGGTAAGTAAAGACTGAGAGTTGAGAAGTCGTATAATTTTGTTTAATTGAGTGTAAAACATAATCCATATCCTGAAAACCTTCAACTTTGAAGAGAGCTAGTCAGAGCACTGGAAAAGACGAGGAACTGGACACAGAACGATTTGAAATACCAGAGCCATATATAGAAGAAGAAGAACTGAACAAACATAAGATGGTGCGATAGTCCGAACTTACTAGAACTGCTGATCACCTCGCCTCAAGTAACTCGCTCATATTGGGGACCGGGATTAGAACCTCCGGAATTTTTCTATCTTGCCAGTGCAAGTAAGGAACAGCTAAGCGACGAATGCAGTGTTGGCAACATATGCTTTTCTGGGAAATGCATGCAAGTGAGACTCAAGAAGGGCTGTGATATCACAGGAGAAGAGACTAAGCTACTAAACCATATAAACATTTTACACACGGAATTCCATATATAATCGGCGGGGCCCTTCCAGTCCGTGCCGGGACCATACAACGCACGGGGTTAGCGGGGGTCTTTATGCTATTGACCCCATCAAGGCCGTTCGAGGGCGTACATGGGAGCCAGTGGAAGCGTGGGGGGGGACCCCCTACCCCTTCCTTCACGTCCATATACCTATCCACTATATTATCCAACTTATACCTATCCACTATACTAATATTACATACATGAATAACGATAAAGAGAGCACGTATCGTAGATTACGATATGAGATATACAGAGTTTGGATGAAGATAATTTTCATATCGATATCTGAATGTTTACCATGGAATATATACCATTGGGCGTCAAAATATACCGAACAATGAAGAATTAAACAATGGTCTTATCGAAGGATGTCCAAGAATTTGAAATAGATTCCAGTGTTGATCGGAATGAATGTTTTGAAGTCTTTGGAACCTATACAGTTTGTTAGGAGCCAATGCGAGGGACCGTATGCTACGAAAACCCGACTTGGATAGGTTATCTACGGCTCTTTGAAAATGAACCACGAAAACGATAATCAGATCAACTGTCCTGCCATTGCTGGTAATCAAATGACTACTGTTGAATTAGGGAAGCCGGTGATGAAGCCATACAGTCATGACTCGAATGAAAGTTCCAACAAGGAATCTGAAGAGATGTCGAATGAAGAATTGAAGTTCATGGATGTTATGAACTACTCACTGAAAACTGATGGACAATGTTGTATGGACTTACCTTTCAAACAAGACCATTTTAATCTGCCGAATAATCGTAGCATGGCAGAGCAAGGTACCCAGACTTTGAATCGCAAGTTTGGCGAGAAGAGTAAATATCATGGAAGAAGAATCTCTTTGAGGAATAACTTATATAAGGATGATTGCTTAAAATATATGTCTACTGAGCAGAAGAAATTCTACCAGTAGAACATCTGACTTCTCTTTGCAATAAGGGAGGATTTATACTTTCAAAGTGGGACAGCGACAATTGTGAAAGCATTCCACTAGATGACAGAGCCAAAGAAACCAGATATTTGGATTTAGACAAAGGCGATCTGCCAATGGAAAGAGCATTGGGAGTTTCTATTGTGGTACATCTGAAATACGTTGACACAGAAGAAAATTCTGCGAATGAAGTTTCCAGTGACAGTGAACCGTTTCAAGCGAGAAGAAATTGATCAATGATCTAAAATCTCTCAGCAAGCCAGACAGTGCATGGCCAAAGCTTGAGCTGGGATTTGAAATCTCTGCTAATGACTCAGACATTAAATCAAACTTAACGGTGAACTTTATTGTTAAAAATCAATATACACTGAGTATGGTGCCTATGAAGAATGAAAATCTCATTCACCAGTGCCTTGCATAGGTCTGGATGAAGTCTCCCTAGAGCAAGACTCTGGAATTTAGGAGATTAAGAGGGGATCTTATAGAAACTTACAAAATTCTTAAGGGGTTGGACAGGCTAGATGCAGGAAGATTGTTCCCGATGTTGGGGAAGTCCAGGACAAGGGGTCACAGCTTAAGGATAAGGGGGAATCCTTTAAGACCGAGATGAGAAAGACTTTCTTCACACAGAGAGTGGTGAGTCTCTGGAACTCTCTGCACAGTAGGGTAGTTGAGGCCAGTTCCCATGGCTATATTTAAGAGTGAGTTGGATGTGGCCCTTGTGGCTAAGGGGGATCAGGAGGGTATGGAGAAGAAGGCAGGTACGGGATTACTGAGTTGGATGATCACCCATGATCATATTGAAATGGCGGTGCAGGCTCGAAGGGCCTGAATGGCCTACCTCTGCACCTAATTTCCGTTCTATGTTTTCTTCTATGTGTCTATGAATACCAGGCAGGAGGAAACTGACCCTGAAGCTGGTGTCCCTACTATGTGTATGCAACCAAGCCAACAGCCGCGGGGGGGGCCCCCCCGGGTGATTTTTCCCGATGTACATCAAAGTTTTTTGCTATATCGGTATGGACTGGTGAGGCTATGGATGAAACCTGGCTGCCAACATTATTTGGTTTCTTACCGACTCCAAGAAACTGTTATGTCTGAAACAGTAAAAAATATATTAAAAAATATAAAAAACACCCGTCTATTGTGCCTTGCTCAGGGCGCCAACAGTAATTCAGTAATTGGGCACCCATGAGTGTAACGATGCGAGGGCAGGAAATGTGTTTCCAGCATGCTAGATAGTCAGTTGGCATCACTGCATTTGGGGAAGACATACAAGGGTCGATAATGTCCAAAACGTATAAGACATGCTTGTGTTACTCTGCAAACCCAATTGTATGATGGAAATTGCCATTTGTCCAACAATTATACCCCAAAAAAAATGCAGGACTATGTGGGCAAACAATAACCAGATTTATTATTGATGAAGATCTGCCCAAACAACTAAGGATATTTGCCTTACAAAACTTCTCATCCCTGCTCTGAGAAAACAAGCAGGTTGAATACGAAGGGGGTTTGATTCTGGGAGACCAGTAGGGGCAGGGAGATGTGTACAAAGTATTATACCCAATACAGCCCACATCAGCCCTTATATTAGGAGAAGGAGATCTTCTGGTTCATTTACGGAGGTACATAAACTTCATTCCATCACATGGAACTTCTGGGGAAGTTGGGTGTAAGATTACAATTGTTTTGTAATGCTGCATAATATCTGATCGGGTTGGTGTTTGATGCACCAGGAACTCGTCAGGTAGAAAAAATATATCCCAGATACAAGAAATGGGGGTTGCAGATTCATTCTGGGCCTCACAAACTTAAATTCATAGTTCAGTATATGCATTTTAAAAAGTACACTTTCAACACTGTAACGTAGTTGTTATCACAAGGCTGCTATATGGTTATTATAGACCTAAAAAGGATGCCTTATTAGCACTAAGTTCATTAAATTAATTGGATGGGTCAGCTGAAGGAATTACCTAATGGGTTAAATTCAGCCCTCAGACTGTTCACGTAATTATTGAAAACCAGTAACTGGTGTTAATGAGGCTCAGAATTACATTTGTAAGGAATTATCTAGAGATATGTTAAATTTAATTGTAAATGTCACTCATTGAAACAGCTGAAGAACTGGGGTTCAGCAACCATAAGCCTATTGAAAGGCTAGGGTACTGTCCATCCAACAACATTTAAGTTACAGCCATCCCAAACAATTGATTATTTGGGGTTTGTCATTAATACCGTTTATAATGTTCAGTAACCTTGCCAACAAATAAGGTTGGGGATGTTACAAAATGCCTGTACTTGTCCTTGCGGAATTACCTTATCCCCACCATCTGAAAGTAAGCTACGGTTACTCGGTAAAATTATAGGGCAGCTTCCTCTGTCCGAATATTGGACCTCTGCATTAATCAAATGTCTGCAAGACCAAGAATAAGCACTAAAAAAGCGGTGCATTTTGATAAGTCCATGCAGTTAGCAAACTAAAAAGTTTAGCTGAATTGCAATGATGGATTCTCAATGTTGCAGCAGCTACTAGAAGTAAAACAATTGTTTGTTCAGCAGCCTTCAGCGGTATTACAAACTGTTGGGAGTGCTCTCGGATGGGGAGCCAAGGACAGCGACACGTTGTGGAGGTTGATGGACTGTCCAAGATGATTAATTCTCCAAACACATGGTATCAATTATTTGGAGTTATTGGGGGCGTTTTATGCATTGATAGCTTATTGTTCTACTATAAATGACTTACATGTTCAATTATAAGTAGACTATACCACAGCTGTTGGAGAAGACAATATTGTGGCAAGAGAACGGATCACGAAAGTTCAATGACAATACAGAATGAATGTTAAATCCAGAAGTTTTCAAAAAGATTGTCAGTCGGTATGGGTACAAATATTGATCTGTTGTGTCTAGATAAAATTTCCTGTTTCCTAAATATGTCTCATAGGAGCCAGATCCAGGAGCAGTAGCGGTGGATGCAGTCTCGCTACATTGGGGAAGTATAGTCTTTTATGTTTTGCCCATTTTGCCTGATTAGGCAATGTGTCACCAAAATAGAGCAAGTCTCCGCCGCAGGCATTTGGTGGTTCTAAACTGGTATTGCTTCTCGGCTTTTTGGCTAAAAGATCAAATGTGGTATCTGTTTTCTCATCATTTAATATCTGATACGTCCCCTATCTAGGGGACCATTACTAACAAAGCCATTTGTTCCCATTGGTGCTCAGATGGATGATCACATTCAAGACAAATCCCAGGTGCAGTAATTGTTGGTACATCCAGGTAACAGCAGAAGTCATCCATTACATGACCGTATTAATTGTCCTATCTGCAGTTCTGATGACTGTCGGATAGGACTATGAGGATGTCATAAACTGCAGCTTGGAGAGATAGCAACTAAGAAACAATATATGTCACATATAAGGAAATGCAAATCTTTTGTAATACAATTAAGATATATTTTATCATATGGCGAAACATATCGGATGTATTCGGAGTTCCTTGCTATGTTAACACCTGGTTATATTGCCATTAATAAGCTCAGAGTGCTTTGTCCTCTTATTTAGGACAATTTTCAGAACGACAATTTATCAGGTATCATCCGTTAATATCCAGATTTATGAGAGGAATTTTAATAAAATCCTATCAAACCCAGATATATAGAAATCTGGGAAGTCAGTATATTTCTCACATTGCTTCGGCAATGGGCTCCAATTACGTCAATGTCTTTTCAGAAGTTAATATTTAAAGTGGTTATGCTCATGCCATTAGTATCAGCACAATGAGTACAAACATTACAAATGTTGCGGTTAGATTGTATGTAGTTGTCTGTAGATAACATTTCTTTTTATGTCTATGATTTAAGCAAGCAAAGCAAGCCAGGAAAGGCTGGAACCAAGGTATCTTTAAGACATACCCTGTCAACTAAACATTGTGTGTGGTTAAACATGTGACTCAATATATTGAATTAAGAGTCTCCGAGATTGTGAGACACCAATATTCATTACCCACAAGAAACATATTAAAAAAAGTGACAGTACAAACTATTTCTAGATGGATAAAACAGATTCTGGGTTAGCTGGAGTAGACACTGATGTGTTTAAATCTCACTCCACAAGGGCGGTATCAATGTCCGCGGTGAAGGGGCAGGATGTGCCGCTCGACCAAATTCTAAAGGCCGCAGTATGGTCTAAAGAAGAAAGTTTTCTAGAGTTTATGATAAACCTGTTGTCACAGTGCCAGGGTTGCACGTGCTGTGTTGGGTTCTGTTCAAATTGTTTGCTTTGTTGCATATCATTTGTTGTAATTTCCCCTGGGATAGAGGGGTTATTACTTTTATTTTCATTATTATTATTAAAATACTTATTGCATAAATTCAAGCAATGTTCAATATATATTATTTACTCACTACTGTGTCAACTGAAGCAGTGTGCCGTATGGAATGAATCTACGGCATCTAAATCACAGAGCTTCAAAATTTTCACGTAGTCACTCACGTGACTCCGAAGTAAAATAGTAAGATTAAATGAGAACTTGCCTGTTCGAAGTTTGATCTTTATTTTGTGAGGAGTTACGATGAGGGATTACGTGCCCTCCGCTCCCGAACCTCATAATCATCTGGTAGCTCTAGTCTTTGTGAGCCTTATTATCTTACTCCGGCTATTGGTTCTGTGTTTTTTCATGCCGCTGTTTTGAAGTATGCCGAGCATGCGCCTGGCGCGGCTACTTCATGTAATCCCTCATCGTAACTCCTCCCAAAATGAAGATCAAACTTCGAACAGGCAAGTTCTCGTTTAATTTCGATCAAGTGACATTTTCAACCTGTCACTTGCCCAAGCAGTTATCCCCACGTGCCTTAAAACTACCTCCATCATGCCAGTGCCAAAAGACGCCGCTGCAGCGAGCCTCAACGACTTCTGCCCAGTTGCACTCACCCCTATCATCGCCAAGTGCTTTGAAAGGCTGGTCATGGCACACCTCAAATGCTGCCTACCTCCCACTCTGGACCCCTACCAGTTTGCATACCGCAAGAACAGGAGCACGGAGGATGGCATCTCAACGGCACGGCACTACACTCCACCCTCTCCCACCTCGACAACAGAAACACTTATGTGAGAATGCTGTTCATCGACTACAGCTCAGCATTCAACACCATTATCCCCTCAAATTTGATCGCCAAACTCGATGACCTGGGCATCAACCACTCCCTCTGCAATTGGTTACTGGACTTTCTAACCAACAGACCACAGTTTGTTAGGTTGGATAACCACTCCTCTTCTACCCTCACTCTGAACACTGGCGTACCCCAGGGCTGCGTGCTGACCCCCTCCTCTACTCCCTCTTCACCTACGGACTGCATACCTGTACATGGTACCAACACCATCATCAAGTATGCAGATGACACGACGGTGATTGGCCTCATCAGCGACAATGATGAATCGGCCTACAGGGAGGAGGTTCAGCTCCTAACAGCATGGTGTGCCGACAATAACCTGGCCCACAACTCCATGACGACCAAGGAGCTCATTGTGGACTTCAGGAGATCGAGAGGCTGCACGCACAACCCCAACCATATCAACGGTGGAACGCGTCTCCAGCTTCAGGTTCCTGGGGGTCAACATCTCCGATGACATCTCCTGGACCCACAACACATCGTCGCTGATCAAGAAGGCTCACCAGCATCTCTTCTTCCTGAGGAGACTTAAGAAGGTCCACCTGTCTCCCCAGATTCTGGTGAACTCCTACCGCTGCACCATCGAGAGCATCCTTACCAACTGCATCACAGTATGGTATGGTAACTGCTCTGTCGCCGACTGGAAAGCTCTGCAGAGGGTGGTGAAGATCGCCCAATGCATCACAGACTCCTCACTCCCCTCCATTGAATCTGTCCATAGTAAACGATGCCTGCGCAGGGCGCACAGCATCGTCAGGGACAGGTCACACCCCAACCATAGACTGTTTACCCTCCTCCCATTCGGGAGGTGCTACAGGTCCCTCCGCTGCCGTACCAGCAGGCTCAGGAAGTGCTGTCACACTTCTCAATGCTACACCTCAATGACTGCCTGTCCTCCCCCCCCCCCCCCCCCCGGACTATCCAATCACCAGCAAATTGCACTGTATATATATATGTATTACTTGTTTATTCGTAAGTTCGCCCTTCGGAGATACCAACTGCATTTCGTTGTCTCTGTATTGTACACTGCACAATGACAATTAAAGATTGAATTGAATTGAATTAATCTTACTATTTTAAGGGATTGTTATGCACGCTACGACTTTGAATTAAACCACTGTTGTAATATGATTAATAACTATGTTGTGCTTGCTTCTAGAAGGCAAAAGTGAAGATGGAAGAGTCGATGAAGAATTCTGATTGCGGATATATAGTGCATGCTATATTTTCCTCGGTAATAGAGTGATTACTATCCCCGCCTGTCGTCGGGGTACAATTTCCCGACGAGGAGCCACAGGGTTTTATTCGCTGAACTTTTGCTTTTGATATATGTTAAGCCTTTATGGCCACTTTTTTAATGTCTATTTGTAATTACTCGGAACAATTCCTATGTTCGGTATGTAGTGGCCATTTGGCCTATTTTGCATGTCGTTGATGATGACATGTGCCTTTATGACATGTTTTTGGGCGTGTTTGGAATTTAGATACTTGTGCAGAAGTTTAGTTTTCAGATTAGTTTGGAGAGCCGATGGGGAAGTTTGGATTAGTTTGGAGACCCTTCTACCATGCGGGCCATGCTGGGTCCACGTCAACTCTGTCTATCCCTCTCATCATTATAAAGACCTCTATTAATTCTCCCCTTAACCTTCTGCGATCCAAAGGATAAAGATCTAATTTGTTCAACCTTTCTCTCTAACTTACGTGCTGAAACCCAGGCAACATTCTAGTAAATCTCCTCTGTATTCTCCCTATTTTGTTGACATCTTTCCTATAATTTGGCGACCAGAATTGTACACCATACTCCAGAATTGGCCTCACCAATGCCTTGTACAATTTTAACATTACATCCCAACTTCTATACCCAATGCTCTGATTCATAAAGGCCAGCACACCAAAAGCTTTCTTTACCACCCTATCTACATGAGATTCCACCTTCAGGGCACTATGCACAGTTATTCCTAGATCCCTCTGTTCAATTGCATTCCTCAATTCGCTACCATTTACCATGTACGTCCTATTTTGACTTGTCCTGCCAAGACATAGCACCTCACACTTATCAGCATGAAACTCCATCTGCCTTCTATGGTGGCCATTTGGCCTGTTTTGCTTCTCATTGATGATGGCATGTGCCTTTAAATTTTAGACTGCCCGTTATATTGTGGGTGAGATTAATGACGTGTTTTTGGGCGTGTTTGAGGCACCCCACTAGTCACCGGCCTCCAACCGGACAAACAGCCATCCACCATTAATCTCTGGTATCTCCCATTCAGCCACTGTTGAATCCATCTTGCTACTCCACCATTAACACACCCAACAATTGAACCTTCTTAACCAACCTTCCATGTGGAACCTTGTCAAAGGCCTTAATGAAGTCCATTTAGACAACATCCACCGCTTTACCCACATCAATTTCCTTAGTAACCTCGTAAAAATTCAAGAGGATTAGTCAGACATGACCTTCCAGGCACAAATCCACTGTTGACTGTTCAGACCCTGTTGATACAGATGCTTATATATATTATCTCTAAGTATCCTTTCCATTAATTTGCCCGTCACTGGCATCAAACTGACAGATATATAATTGCTAGGTTTACTCTTAGAACCCTTTTTAAACAATGGAACAATATGTGCAGTACGCCAATCCTCCGGCACCATTAATGACATTTGAAATATTTCTGTCATAGCCCCTGCTATTTCTACACTATCAATTCAAAAAAATAAATTCAATTCAACTTTAATGTCATTGCACAGATACAAGCATGGGTACAACAAAATGCAGTTTAGCGTCAGTTCGTAGTAATAGCAATATAGAAATAAATAGAGAATGCAGACAATGTGGACGGAGAGACTGGAGAAATCTATCGGCGGGACACCGAGTTCAGCAGTGTGATAGTGTTGTTGTAGAAGCTGTTCCTCATCCTACTAGTGCGGGACCTGAGGCTTTTGTACCGCCTCCCTAATGGTAAGAGGGCAAACAGTTCATCTTCCCTCAATGTCAACATGGATTTGTCCATGTTCAGATATGTATTTCTTCCTGTCTCAACTACCCCGTTTGGTAGCTCTCCCATACTACCAGAACCCTGATTGTACAATAGTTACCCCCTCGGGACCCTTTTAAAGCTTTCCCACCTCACTTTAACCCCAGTCCCCTGTTTCTGGGCTCCCTTTCGCTGGGCAAGAGACACTGTGCATCTACCCAATCCATTCCTCTCATGATTTTACATATCTCTATAAGACCACCCCTTTACTTTTAACTTCGGCCCCTCAAGTTCTGACAAAGTCCTCTTAAATCTTCTCTGCACCCACTTCAGCTTGAACACCTCTTTGCTGTGGCATGGTGCCCAGAACTGAACATAATCCACGAAATGTGACTTCTTATATAACTTAATCATGACCTCCCAATCTCGATACTAAATACTCTGAATGATGAAGACTGATGTTTAAAAGTATTGTGACCACCCTATCTACCTGTTAAGCCACTTTCACGGAACTATATATGTACCCGCACTTCTAAATCCCTCTGCCCTACAATACTCCCTATCTATCCATGCTTTCAGGAAACTATTTACCAGCAGTGAAAGATCTTCTGCTCTTCAACACTCCCTATCATCATGTGATACCACTTTCAGGAAACTATGCACATGCACTCCTGGCTCCCTCTGCCATGCTACACGCCCCCGCGCCCAACGTGATTAACAATTCCCACAAGTGACTGATCCGCCCGGTGTGACCTTCCTCCAGCAACCTTCCTCTTGTAATTTCCCTCGGCATCGGACGTCATTGGGTCCAGAATCTAAAGTCGACTTCACCCACCCATCCGACTCCGACACTTGAGCAGCTCCTGTTGCATCTGTTTATTTCCAGAGTTAGACTGCGCACCCTTCTCTTTTCTCTCCCCCCGCCTTCCGCACCCTTCCCGCGAAATGACGGGTACTTCTGCTAGGTCTGCAAAATAAACAAGCGGCTGGAGGAACCTCAGTTTGTGACACTTTGGTTTAAGTAGATATAGCCGAGTTTTTTCACATAGAAGCAGGTGGGTAGGAGGAACGAATTGCTGGAGAAAGTAGTTGAGACACGTACGATGACAACATTTCGACCAGTGCATGGAGAGGAGAGATTTAGAGAGTGTGGTTCATTCGTCGCCCCACGGGAATGCAGAGTGCACAGAGTGAACTGACCAAGGGTTATAAAATTATGTCAATTATAGAGAGCGTAGATGGTCACAGTTATTTCGATGGGTGGGGTAGTCTAAACGCAGCGAAGATGAATTTAACAAAGAGGGAAATATTTCAGGGGATTCTATGGGACAGTTTTTCCACAACAAAAGGCATGCAATTTTTCCATATGAGGCGATGGGAGCAGGTACAATCACATGACTTAAAAAGCATCTGACCAAATGCCTGGGTCTGATAGGAATGAGGGATATAGGTCAATACATGTAACTGAGATAGTAAGATTAAACGAGAACTTACCAAGTTTGAAGGTTGATCTTTATTTAATGAGGAGTTGCGGTGAGGGATTTCGTGTAGATCCCACCGGCACGCATGCGCGACATTCTTCAAAGCAGTGGTGTGGAATCACAGAACGCACCATGACTGGAAATAGTAAGATTAAGAACGTAGAACATACCAGTTGACCTTATGATAGAGGGTGGGAGCGGGGGGCACGAAATCCCTGCGAAAAATGTTAGTAGCTACTCCTGCTGCACACAACACTGCCCTGAGCCACCTGGCGAGAGTCTGCACAGTCACCCGGTGATGTGGAGAGTTGTGGCTGATGAGGAGCCCCTGCTCCATCTTCCAGATGGTTCGTGTAGTGTGGATGTAGAGGCGGAGATGGGTGACGATGCAGAGGGTGGCATCAGTGGGGTGCGCCCGAAACTCCAACTGCAGCCCATGAGCCCCAGGTCTGTGCTGCTTCAATAGGTCCTGGACAAAGAAATTCACCTTTGCAGGGGTGGAGACCAATGCTATCCAGCCGCAGCTTCTGTAATGCCTGTATGCTTCTGTGATTCTGTAACAGCATCACCACTTTGAGGGTGAGCTGTTTGAGTGGTAACTCTGTCATAGGAGACCAGCTCCTCAGTAGGGTCAGAACGATCCCTACGTCCCAGGTGAAGTTGTATCTGGGCCGTGGAGGGTTGGTGTTAAACACTCCCCTCATGAATTTAGACACCAGGTGGTTGGAGCCTATACCTATGTCCAGGTATGAGGACAATGCACCCCTGGCGCTGTTGATGGCACTGTAGCTAAGACCCGCATCGTAATGAAGGCCCGCTAGGAATTCCAGGACATCAGGGATTGTTGCTGAGTTGTAGGTCGTGTTGGTATGGGAGCAGAATGTCTCCCACTTCCTGACCTGCGTGAGGTGCTGCCTCCTGGCATGACGCTGAGATGAGGTCCATGGCTCTTGGTGATATGCCGGCCTTGACGAGCGGCCTCGTTAGAACCTGCAGGCCAACATGTTTAGGTGACCATGGCACGGGTGACTGTCCCCCGTAATGGGGTTAGTAATTAATCTGAGTCCATGGACGTTGCAAGATTTGGAGGGCCATCGGGTAGCATGGCTGAGTAGGCCAGTCGGGTATGATCAAATGCCAGTTGCAGAATCCAGTTGAATTTTCTGCAATACCCGACTGATGAGGCAGAATGGGGGAAATGCGTAGCAAAACCATTTCCCCCAATGGAGAGAAAAAACATCCATAGCTACTGCCCCAGGGTCTGCCTCCCAAGACACATAGGTTGGTATCTGATGGTTCAACCTGGACACAAAGAGGTCAATATCTGGTGTTCCATAGTGAGCTATAATTTCAGCAAAAATTGGGGATTCAACATCCACTCGATGTTATCATTGAACACTCGTGACCTGGGGTCCCTCACTGTATTGAGCTTCCCAGGCAAATAGGGCGCTGTGATCCAAATATTTCTCTCAATGCACCAGTGCCAGATTGTGTTTGCCAATTCATCACAAGATAACGACCTGATACCACCCATATGATTGATATAAGCCACCACTGTTGTGTTATCTATTTGGAGGCGGACATGTAAGTCCCGTGAGTTAGTACAGTAAGCCCGCAGTCCATGGAAAGCTCCTAACATCTCCAGATAATTCATCCCTTATCTCCAGATAATTCATCTGGAGGAGGATAGACTCGTGAGGGTCCCATCTGTCACCACAACTGGACATGGTGTCAGTTGCACCCCAACCTTGTGAGCTTGCGTCAATCTGTAGCACGACGGATGGGTTGCTAACAATGATGGTTCTGTGACACTCACTAATATTGTCAATTCACCATTGTAGCTCAGCTCTAGCCTGATGTGGCAACCGTATTGGTCTATCAAAGTGCCCAGCATTTGCTTTTAATGCTGCGATCTTTGCTCTTTGTAAATTTTGGTAATGTAACGGTCGGAATTGTGCAGCTGAGAATGTAGCTACCAATTTCCCAATTACCGTTTGTCGGATAGTCGGATAGTCGGAACCCTGTCGTTTCTCGGATAGTCGGAACCCTGGCGCAAGCAAGGCTGTAGCACGCTTCTTTTATGGCTAAAGCTTTGTTGGTCGGGATAGTGATCATCATTAAGGTTGTGTCAAGGGTGGAACCCAGGTAATACATAACTTGAGAGGGGTGCAGTTTGGATTTGTCTGGATGGGTTACAAACCCTAACGTCTCGAATAAAGATTTGGTCGCTGTAACTGCCAGCGTAGCCAATTGGAGGGTCTGATCCATGATAAGGATATCGCCTAAATATGCCATGACGATATAATTTTGTTGTTGGAGGAGTGCCAATATGGATTTTACTAATTTGGTAAATAGTCTGAGGCTGTGGTTAACCCATTGGGTAATGCTTTGTATTGCCACAACTGTCCCTTCCAGACAAATTTCAGGAACTTCCTGTGCGATTCTGTGATGGGAACTGTATAGTAGGTATATTTTAAATCGATGCAAGCCATAAAGTACCCCGGGTAATGCATCTGCTTAGCTGTTTCGAAGGTATCCATTTTAAATGGGTATATTGTACAAAAGTGTTCACCAGGGTTAGGTCTATGATAATCCGACACCCCCCATCTTTTTTGGTTTTTGTGTAGATGTTGGACACAAACTCAAGGGGTTCGTGCGTCGTTTTGCAAATCACCCCTTTGGCTGCTAGCCGTAAGATTTCAGCATGTCCTGCCTTTATCTCATTCGGAGAGAGCGTAAAAAGTCGCTGAGGTGCATGCTGTGTAGGGGGAAGTTGACCATCAATATATTCTATGACATAACCGTGAACGTAGAATAAACGTGTCTGTGGTGATTGCATCCCAAGCACCACTAAATGCCCGCAACCGTCCCCCGACTTGTGCGGGGAGAAGTGCTACTGCCTTAGAGGAACCAGACCCCCTTACCTCCATGGTTAACGGCGGGTCCTGGCGTATGGCGTTTTGGGGGCACGCTGCGGTGCTTGTCATGATGGTGGCCGCATCTGCCATGCGGGCCGCTGCAGGCCTTGCCCTAAAAAAGGCCGCTGCGGTAGGGGAAGTGGAGGCGGGTAGGTCCTTGGCGTCCTATCCGGCTGGCGTGGTTTCCAAGTAGTGTGTGGTTGTTGACGGTGATATGGATGAACTTTAGCCGGAGGAGGTTTCATAAGGCCCACGGTCTTGGCCTCCATGTCGAGTTCTGTGACTTGCTTGGAGAGGTCTTCCCCAAACAGCTGATGAGGTGGTGGAGTGGTGGAGGGACGGCACAACCCCACAAATTACAGGTTGAGAGTGTGCCGGATGGAGCTCTTACGAAGGCAGTTAATTTTGAACTGCGCATTGCAGAGAAGTGCCAGGGCATCCTGCTGCTCGCTGGGGACATCATCCCTATCGAGGGTGCTGGCAAATGCTGTAATGCCCGTCGATAGAAGATTGAGGATGTGCTGTAGGCGGACATCCTGCATCTTGGTGGTAGTACTCAAAGTCCCCCAAATGTGAGCATTCCCCGTAGACACACTTAAAGTGATGCAGTTGTCGGGCGGTTTGAATTTGTCCATGGTGTCAGTGCCTACCTGACCCAGAAGCTGCTGAGTGGTCAGATAGTCAATGGTTCCCGCAAGTGTGGGGTGCAGTGGCTCCCCAGTGTGGGTAGCTGTGGCAAAATTTCCCACGACATCCAGCAGATCCGCACCTAGGACTGGATCTACGGCCTCCGGCATCCCTGGTTCGTCATCGAGGTCAGCATCCAGCAACTTCTGGTACAGCTGGCTGGAGAAGGCGATATGCTGGGCTGTCTCCTGGCGTGGCTTGTGGAGGCCCGAGACGCCCGTTCATCCCGGTCCATATCCCGTCCGACTAGTTGCTCCACCAAGAGCTCCAACCTGGCAATGCGACCGTCCCCACTACTCGCGGCGGACTAGCCGACTTCCCCAGGCTCTGCAGTTTCTCTGGGGCTTCCACCAGTGGACCACACCTCCATAAGATGCAACTGGGGTCCGAAGGTAGGTTGTCGTGGGCTCCCGCTCCTACAGGCCCATACGACTCCCGCACGGACTTTCCGCTAGTCAGCTTTCGAGCGGACCGTGGTGGTCCACCTACCTGGTAGGAAGGCAGTGGCGATGAGTTGGCGCCGGCCCCCGGTACCTGGCGCCCCGAAGTCCGTGCAGGCTGACCTCCACTATCGCCCAATCTTCTTTAAAAAAAATGGAGGTGCATGGTCCGGCAGCTGCCAGAGCTAAGCTAACCGACCGGCTACTGCTGTCACCCCCCACCGGCGCCCTTGACCGCAGCCTGATGCGGCGTTATGCCGGCAGCACCTGCTCCTGCAGGGCTGCTCGACGCAGCAGTAGCTCTGCTAGCCTGCCCTACGGCAGATATCCCCGGCAGCTGTACGTGGCGTGCTGCGGCTGCGGGGCTCCCCTGTAGCGCAGCCGTTCCCACCGGCCCGGCCCCGTGGATCCACAGCAACACGGGTTGATGCCGCTTGGTCGGTGAGCGAGGCACTTCGCCACGTACCTGTTGGCTCCCCGCTTCCTGGGGGATGGGGGCACGAAGTCTGGGTCTGGAATTCCCAGCTCCAGTGCAGACATCCAGTCGGGAGATGTCGGGCGCTGGTGTAACTGAAGCGCCCGACTTCCGCACATTTACCCCCGGCCGTCTGGATGCTGCCGGCGGTTCTCGCAGCTCCGGGGAAAGTGGCCGCTGGCCTGTCGGCGTCCCGCGGCTCTTGGGAAGTCTTCCTTCCCTTTCCCGTTGCCTTCCATCCTGCAACCAACATAAGGTTAGTGTACTTACTTTGACTGCACTGTTGAAGGAGCCGTGGAGAGAGCGCACTCCCCCCCCAGCTTGTCGGTAGCAAATGCGTGCGACGATATGTCACGCATGCGTGCTGGCGGGGTCTTCACGAAGTCACTCACGTGACTCCAAAGTAAAATTAACGTATATTGGCATCTAGGTCGGCATGGACAGTCGGGTCGAAGTCATGTTTCCGTGCTGTACAACAGTACATTATAATAACCCTTTGCCACAACACTGCAATCACTGATAATGTAAAGTCTGATCTGCTCACCCAGTTGTAAACACATAGCATTGCCTGCGCAACAGTGCCGATACAGTATAGTGTGGTGATATCATTAAGGACATGGGCACATCGTTAATCTCCATTGCAAATGTCCGAAATGTACTTCACTGATCTCAAATGTAATATCCCTCCGCATCAAACACAGCAACGTGTGACTGAAGTGTGGGTCTGGTCCACCACTGAGATATACACATTGTTTCTAAAGTCCGAGATGGATTCTGAGAATATCTTATAATGGAGCCGACCAGAGAAAAGGCAATTCTGGATTTAGTGTTGTCCAATGAACCAGATATGATAAGAGATAAAGGAACCGCTTCGAGATAGTGGTCATAATATGATTAGTTTTGATCTGCAATTTGAGAAGGAGATGGTTAAATCGGAAGTGGCAGTGATGCAGCTGAACAAAGGGGATTGTGAAGGCATGAGAGAGGAGCTGGCCTAGGTAGACTGGAAAGGGATACTAGCAGGAATGACGGTGGAACCGCAATGGCAGGAATTTCTGGGCATAATCCGGAAGACGCAAAATAATTTTATTCCAAAGAGGAAGAAACATTCGAAGGGGCGTAGGAGGCAACCGTGGCTGACATGCAAAGTTAGGGATAGAATAAAACTAAATTAAAATATGTATAACACAGCCAAGAGTAGCCGGAAGCCAGAGGATTGGGAAACTTTCATAGGACAATTGAGGAAGGACACCCTTGTGATTGAGGCAGTGCAGCGGAGGTTCACGAGATTGATCCTTGGGATGGCGGGTCTGTCATATGAGGAACGATTGAAAAGACTAGGCTTGTATTCACTGGAGTTTAGAAGGATGAGGGGGGATCTTATAGAAACATATAAAATTATAAAAGGACTGGACAAGCTAGATGCAGGAAAAATCTTCCCAATGTTGTGCGAGTCCAGAGCCAGGGGCCACCGTCTTAGAATAAAGGGGAGGTCATTTAAGACTGAGCTGAGAAAAAACCTTTTTACCCAGAGAGTTGTGAATTTATGGACTTCCCTGCCACAGAAGGCAGTGGAGGTCAAATTACTGGATGGATTTAAGAGCGAGTTGGATAGAGCTCTAGGGGCTAGTGGAGTCAAGGGATATGGGTAGAAGTCAGGCACGGTTGATAGCGGACGATCAGCCATGATCATATTGAATGGCGGTGCTGGCATGAAGGGCCGAATGGCCTCCTCCTGCACCTATTTTCTATGTTTCTATTTTTCTATGACAACAGAAGGAAACAAAATGGGCAATACCGGCAGAAAAGATGAAGTATGCATGGAAGCTGGCAAGGAATATAAATAAGGACAGTAAAAGCTTCTTTAGATATGTTAAGGGGAAAAGTGCAGCAAAGGCAAATGTGGGTCCCTTGAAGGCAGACACGGGTGAGGTTATTATGGAGAACAAGGAAATGGCAGAAGAACAGGTACTTCGGATCTGTCTTCATAAGGAAGACACAAACAATCTCCCAGAAGTACTGGGGGACAGAGGATCTAAGGTGGTCGAGGAACTGAATTACATTTTCATTAGGCGAGAAATAGTATTGGGTAGGCTAATGGGACTGAGGAATGATAAATCCCCGGGTCCTGATGAACACCCAGGGTCCTCAGGGAGGTGGCCCTAGAAATAGTGGACGCTTTGTCAATCATTTTCCAAAGTTGAATAGATTCAGGATCAGTTCCTGTGGATTGGAGGATAGCTAATGTTATCCCAATTTTCAAGAAAGGAGCGAGAGATAAAACGGGGAATTACAGCCCTGTTAGCCTGACTTCGGTGGTGGGAAAGATGCTGGAGTCAATTATTAAAGAGGCAATAACGGGGCATTTGGATAGCAGTAAAATGATTAGTCCAAGTCAGCATGGATTTATGAAAGAAAAATCATGCTTCACTAACCTACTGAGAATTTTTGAGGATGTGACAAGTAAAATCGACGGAGGGGAGCCAGTGGATGTTGTGTATCAAGACTTTCAGAAAGCACGGGAGACTGGTGACTAACATTAGTGCACATGGTATTGGCGGTAGGGTGTTGACTTGGATGGGAAATTGTTTGGCAGACAGGAAGCAAAGAGTAGGAGTGAACGGGTTCTTTTCAGGATGGCAGGCAGTGGCGAGTGGAGTGCCGCATGGCTCGGTGTTGGGGCTGTAACTGTTTTGGAAGAGGGAATTAGGAGCAACACCAGCAGGTTTGCGGATGACACAAGGCTGGGTGGCAGTGTGAAATGTGAAGAGAATGTTAGGAGGTTGCAGGGTGAACTGGGCAGGTTGAGTGAGTGGGCAGATGCGTGGCAGATGCAGTATAACATAGATATTTGTGAGGTTATCCACCTTAGTGGCAAAACAAGGGGGCAGATTATTATCTTAATGGGGTTAGGTTAGGTAAGGCGGAGGTACAGCGAGACCTGGGCGTCCTTGTACACCGGTCACTGAAAGTTGGCGTGCAGGTACAGCAGGCAGTGAAGAAAGCTGATGGAATGTTGGTCTGCATAAGAAGAGGATTTCAGAATAGGTGCAGAGAGGTTGTGTTGCAGTTGTATAGGGCTCTGGTAAGATTCAAGATTCAAGAGTCAAGATTCAAGAGAGTTTATTGTCATGCGTCCCTGATAGGACAATGAAATTCTTGCTTTGCTTCAGCACAACAGAACATGGTAGGCATGAGTACATCTGGAGTATTGCATACTGTTTTGCTCTCCTAATTTGAGGAAGGACATCCTTGTGATTGAGGCAGTGCAGGCTTCCTGTCTGCAAACCAATTGCATAAGATCACATCTGGAGTATTGTGTACAGTTTTGGTCTCCTAATTTGAGGAAGGACATTGTTGTGATTGAGACAGTGCATCGTAGGTTCAGAAGATTGATCCCTGGGATGGCGGGACTGTCATATGCGAAATGATTGAAAATACTAGGCTTGTATTAACTGGAGTTTAGAAGGACAAGGGGGCATCTTACAGAAACATATACAATGATAAAAGAACTGGACAAGCAAGATGCAGGAAAAATGTTCCCAATGTTGGGCTAATCCAGAACCAGGGGCCTTAGAATAAAAGGGTTAAGACTGAGGTGAGAAAAAACATTGTCATCCAGAGAGCTGTGAACTTGTGGAATTCCCTGCCACAGAGGGAAGCGGAGACCAAATCACTGGATGGATTTACGAGAGAGTTAGATATATATCTCTAGGGGCTAGTGGAATCAAGGGATGCGGGGAGACGGCAAGTACGGGTTATTGATTGGGGACGCTCAGCCATGATCGAAATGAATGGCGGTGCTTGCTCGAAGGGCCGAATGGCCTCCTCCTGCACCTATTTTCTATGTTTCTATGTTTCTAAATGGTCTGTCAACTAATGGTTATTTACTAAACTCATGTCTGGAAATCCTAGAAATTAAACATCAATGGGTGTCGAATTGTTTCAAAGCTGCAGACTAAGCAGATAAATAATATAATTGCATGTCCCTGATCATTGAAATGTTTCTTTCAGTTTCTATGTGTACCAGATGTACACAGCAGGAAGGGAGATGTGTTCCCTTAAATAAATTGATAAATAGGCACACAACTATAGACTGAGAGCCTTTTCTGAACCTTTTTGTGGACAACCCAGATGTGGGTTTGAATTAACATCTACCTTTGAACTGGTCTGAAATAGCTCACTGCACAGCGAACTGCAATGTGAACAGAGCTACAGTTTGTGTTCACCGGCTGGCACTAATATTCCCCACTGGGCAAAATGCACAACAGAGTTACTTAACACCCCCCCTCCTCAGATCTGAATCTGCGTTTGAATTTTTCATTGTTTTCCCAATTATATGCCGCAGAGAGACAATTACTATTTCCAACCTCTGTCAATTAACACATCTGCACATGCCGTGTTTACCAAGGTGAATAGAGCAGCAAGATATAATTTGTGCCTTTTCCAAGGAGATTAAATGCATATATGAACCCGCGTTAACCGGTTAGAGTTCGACATCCGCAATAATGTAAAACTTAAAACTGGGCTTCCGGTGGCGCTATGGAGCGTTAAAGCATAGCACCAGCCAGCTCCGCAAAAATTTTGAAAAAACGGGGATTTAAACGGATTTAAAAGAACTTACCGATCGACTGCTTTTACTGTCTGCCGCTTCAACATCGACGGTACCGGCTGACGTCATCAGCCCTGCGACAAATCATGACGGCACGGAGCCCTACCGAGAAAACGAAGGGTCGAAAAACCCGGGCGAGACCGGGAGAAGGCCTGGGAGAAGCCTCGGACTCGAGTAGGGCCAGTTCCCCTGAAGACGTCTCCAGAAAGCAGACACAGAGGTGAGGACTTGAAAACTTTTATTTCTCACCAGATGGCTGATTTAAAACGTGAGTTCAAGGCAGAAATGAAAGATATAAAGAAAGAAATGAAAGAAATAAAGGGAGATATAAACGAAGAAATCTCGTCAAATTAATAATCAGATGGACTTGATGAAAAATCAATGGAGTGAATTTCAAAAAGATACAAAGACACAAATTGATAATAAGTTCAAGAAAGAATCAGAAATATTGAAGAATGAAATCATTGATATGATTAATAATATGGAACGCAAGATGGAGGCTAAACTGAAAATGTTAAAAAAGACTTTAAAAATAAGATTGACCCTATTGGCAAATGTGTCGAACAACAAGTTTGATGGCATTAAAAACCTTGAAAAGATAGCGGAGGCTATTCTGTGTCTACAGCAAAGCTGATAACAGAACAAGAAACGTCTACTGGAGTTGTTATCCAAAGTAACAGATAAATGCACGCAGCTAGAAGGCTATCAAAGAAGGCAGAACTTGAGGATTGCAGGGATTCCTGAAGTCTAGAGAAACACGAAGACACTCGAGAATTCACTGCTAAATTACTGCAAGCTGTTTATCTTTGGATGATATGCCTGTTTTAGCTCGTGCACATCGAGTCGCAGAAGACAGACCAGTGCAAACGCCCCCCCAAGAAAATCATTGTAAAGTTACAATATGATTTTCACCCTCGAGGATATTAAGCGGAGAGCCTCGAGAACAAAGAATCTGATGTTTCAAGGACAAAGAATCAGTATCTATCGAGAACTATCCCCCAGAGGTTTGCCAGAAAACGAAAAGCGTTTAAACGAAGCCAAAAACCTTGAGGGGTGTAGAAAACTTGAGATACGGTCTGAATTACCCAGCCATCCCTAAGAGTTACTATAACAGCGTGGAACACTTTTTTCAAGACTCCAACAGAAGCAATGGAATTTGCAAAGCAGTTTGACACTTGAAAACCCCATCTACAAGCAAATATACTGTCTTTTACTATTTTTAAAGACCTAGTACGGTCTCTTAACACTTTATGAAACTTTATACGACAATAGGAATTAGAAGAAATCAGAAGGAACGGACAATGTCGTATGGAACGAAATGTTTTCCCGGATTGGAAGAAGCTCACCGAACATTGACAATTACTCATAATATATAACTAACACAAACAAATAACACACATACTAAAATTATAACGCGGTTTTATTATTACTATGACTGTTATTAACCAAGACTGTGCACTATTGCTAATTAATACTACTAATAATTAATATTTTTATGTCTTGTTACATTTGGAGATATCCTCCCCTTAATGTAATTTTCTTCCTCTTTTAAATAATGATTTCTATTTTTTGTATTTAAAAAAAAAAACTCTTTATCTGTGGCTTTATAATTAGATTTTTTGAAACTAATCTTAGATATATATACTTTTATGATGATTAATATCACTCCTTTCATTTCTTTAATATTATATTCCCGTTAAAATATTATCATGGAATAATCATTCCTTAAAATTAGGAGCTGGCTAAATTAATAACATCAATGCCGGAAGCCTTTAGATTAATAGCCAATATAGTTTGGCTTTCACAAACTACAAATATTTTATTTGTAGTTTTTTCTACTCTTTATACACTCTAAATAAGCTTTTTTACTCACTTTTCATTATTCTTTTATGTTTACTATATCTTTCAGTTTGAATGGAGCTATACACTGGAACAATGGAGATACATTCGTGAAGTACATAAAAGAGATCTAAAATTCATCTATTCGGTGTTCGGGTGTAAGGTTAGGTCTACCCTTGGACCCTATTCTAGATTCCCACAAACCTAAAATGCAGGATTTAAAAAGAAATATGGTGAACGAGGGATTAACCTTTTGCAGTTGGAATGTTAAAGGTATCAATGAACCAATAAAAAGAGGAAAAATATTGACACACAGGCAATGAAAGCTGATGTAATTTATATTCAAGAAACTCACCTAAAGAAAGACGCTGAAAATAGGCTGAAAGCTAAATGGATAGATAAAATATATCACTCTTCCTTTACGCATAAATCAAGAGGCGTAGCAATATTATTTCGTAAAGGTACTTTATTTAAGCATATATCTACTATATCTGATAAAGATGGCAGATACATTATTGTAATAGGAGAAATAAATAGGGAAAAAATGATTTTTGTTACATCTATGGACCAAATTTTGATAGTCCTTTATTCTTAAGAAGTACTTAATAATATTCCAGAATTAACACATTACAATTTGATAATTGGAGAGATTTTAATTGTACATTAGACCCTTATTTAGATAGATCTTCAAAACAAAGGAAAACTAAATCGCATACTAGTGATTTATTAAACGCATACATATCAAACGACTAACATTAAAGATGTTTGGAGAACAGAAAATCCTACTGGTCGAGAATATTCCTTCTACTCTTTCGCCAGTACATAAAACTTATTCAAGAATAGATTACTTCCTATAGATGCAAAGCTTATTTCACTACTTACGAATCCAAATATCATAATATTCTAATTTCAGATCACGCACCATTAACATTTAAAATTAAAATAAATGGTAAAACAGAAAATCTAGACAATGGAAAGCTTAATCCACAAATTTTAAAAAATAAAACAACTCAGGAATAACATTATAACTCAGATTAAGATGTTTTTTTGAAATAAATGATCAACCAAAATATCTCGCTCTTATTATGGGAAACATTTAAAGCATATCTTCGAGGAATTATGATTTCTTCACAAGCATTTCATAATAAGAAGATTCGGAAGGAACAACATACTTAGAAAGGGAGATTAAAACAATTAGATATAACAGAATGCAACAAAATCAGATATAATAATACATAATAAAATTGTAGCATTGAAGTAAAAATAAAATTAAATAAAATATATACTGATCAAGTTTTAAAATACTACCAACAACTAAACAATTGTTGTTTGAATTTGGAGACAAACCACAAAAACTATTGGCACGACAATTAAGGAAAATTGAAGCTGAAAAAATTATACATAGGATTAAATCACAAAACGGTGAATTATTAATACAACCCAAGGATATTAATGAAAGATTTA
The DNA here is from genome assembly GCA_035221665.1 of Okamejei kenojei. Taxonomy (NCBI): domain Eukaryota; kingdom Metazoa; phylum Chordata; class Chondrichthyes; order Rajiformes; family Rajidae; genus Okamejei; species Okamejei kenojei. Next base: position 111,097 of record CM069153.1, read on the forward strand.
TGCAATATTATAAAAAATTTGTATACTGGTAACACAACAGTAAATAAAACAGAAATAGAAATGCCTTTTTAAATGTATGTATCTTAAAAGAATTAGATTTACAAAATAGAGAAACTATTAAATGCCGATATTTCAATAAAAGAAATCCAAGAATCATTAAAACTTTAAAAAAATGGTAAAACTCCAGGACCAGATGGTATAAGGCTCGGAATTTTTATAAAATTTTTCATGACCAAATGGTCCCATATTTAAAATCATTATATGAACAGATTATATACACAAGAGAAATTACCAGATACATTGAACGAATCTATTATAACACTTATACCCAAAATAAATAAAGAATTGGATGACCCAGGATCGTATAGAGCAATTGCTTTATTTAAATACGGATCAAAAAATTTTAACAAAGATTCTTGCACAAAGACTAAGCAAAATTGTTAACGAATTTAATTCATCCTGATCAATACAGGATTTATACCTAAAAGATATTCTTCATATAATTTAAGACGGTTATTTAATATCATATATTCGAAAAGAAGTGATAAAAAAGACTTAGTAGTCATCTCCTTGGATGCAGAAAAAGCTTTTGACCGGTGGATGGCCTTATCTATTTTTGGTGATGGAAGCCTTTAAGCTTGGTGATAAGTTTTAACTACATGGATAAATTATTATATGCAAACCCAACAGCTAGAATAATAACAAACCATATGTTTATCAACTAAGTTTATTTATCTCGAGGTTTGTAGACAAGGCTGTCCTTTATCACCATTACTGTTTGCGTTAGCAATCGAACCTCTTGCTCAAAGGGTAAGATTGCACCCAGAAATATATGGATATGATACTAAAGATACTAAGAATAAAATCTCGTATATGCGGACGATATATTACTTATATTACTAAACCGGAAATAAGTATCTGTAATTTGTTAAAACAAATAACGGAATGTTTGGTTTAATTTCAGGATACAGTAATCAATTGGAATAAAAGTGAACTTATGCCAATAACCATGAATAATTTACAGATATTACACACAATTTCCTTTTAAGATAACAAATGAAAATATTAAATATCTTGGTATTTTGTTACAAAAAGATTTGACCTTTATTTAAATCTAATTTCCCGTTATTATTGAATATATTAAATAAAAATATCTTATACTGGAAAAGCTTACCTATCTCAATGTTAGGTAAAATAAACGCAATAAAAATGATTTTCCTCCCACAATTAATTATATTTATTTCAATCAATCCCGATATATCTCTCTAAAAATTTTTTTTTAAAAAGTAATTCAATAGTCACTAACTTTAATCTGGGATTATAAGAATCATAGAATAAATAAAAAACATTTATGTAAAGCTAAAAAAAACGGGGGTTTAGCTTTACCAAATTTTAATGTTTTATTATTGGGCAGTTAATATTAAAAATATGAATTTTTAGGTTAGGAGAAATAGATAATAAACCAAATTGGTTAAAAATGGAAAGAGAAGACTGTTTTAACCATTTGAAATTAGCTCTATAATATTTGCTAATACTAATGTACCTAAGAAAATTTATAGTGAAAATTTGATAATAGAAAGTGGAATACGTATTTGGAAACAAATAAAGAAAACACTAAAACTAAAATTTATAGACCGCTAGGTCTTACAATTGCCAACAACTTTACGTTAAAACCGTCAATGATGGATAAAGCTTTTATACAATGGAAAAATAAAAGGAATTTAAATATAGGGGATCTTTATAAGGATAATTTTTTTCTTTCATTTCAAGAATTACAACAAACCTACGGCTTCATAATAATGAATATTTCAGATATTTACAAATCAGAAACTATATCTCTGCAAATACACAAGAACTTAGAAATAGAAAGGAGTGAAATTTTAGATGAATGCTTGAATAAACATCCAAATACAGAAAAAAAATGATATCATACATTTACAATATTTTGTTGGAAAGTGATATTCCAACATCGGAAATACATAGACAGCGCTGGGAAAAGAATTAATCAAATAATAAGTCCAGAAATATGGGAAGAAAGCTTACAACATATACATTAACTGCTCTTTAAATGCTAAACATGCTCTTATACAGTTTTAAAATTTTACATAGATTACATTATTCTAAATCTAAACTACATAATATATTTCCAAAACTATCACCTATATGTGATAAATGTCAAATCTTAGAAGCAACTTTGTCACACTCATTTACTAATTGTACGAAGATTTTAGAATATTGGAATGAAATATTTAAAATAATCTCGAAAGTTATTAATATTACTATGATTTATGACCCAAAGTAATCAAACTACTGGAATACCGGAACGGAACAAATAATTACAAGGAATCATAGAACTTTTATCGACTATTCTTTAAATAATTGGGAAAAAATTAATATTAAAATTTTGGAAAGGCCCTGTATCCCCAACAATTAAAATGTGGAATACAGAAATGACGGAGACACTTCACTTGGAGAGATTGAGACTTGTCCTTATGGACAGGTTAGATCTCTTCAAGGAGATGGTCTCCCTATATTAAATATCTACAGGTCACAATGGTTCGGCGCAGGACTTGACTGAGGCCTGAATATCTGAATGATGAAGAAATAACATAAAAACAAATCATGAATGTATCTCCAAGAATGGATTATTTAGTAATAACTTCAATCTCCATCAAACTTTTCACATTTTCTTTTCTATTTTCATTCTTTTTCTCTATCTTCCTATCTTTAATTAAGGAAAAAATTATAGAAACATAATTATATAAATTTTTAATACGTACACACTTATTTCTGTTCGTATGAAAGATTATAGATGTCTTAAACTTGTAATTATCTAAAACTATGTATTTTCAATTATACAATAATTATGAAATATAAACAGTTAACAATAATACAAACATTATTAATAATTTTGATAACATTATGAATAACAAAAAACTTTGTTTAAGATTGGGTACTACGTAGTTATATTAGCGGGGATTTCTATTTGGTAATTAGAAGAATATCTATGATTTGAGAAATCTAAGTGTATTGCTTATTTTAGGAATATACTACATATACTCCCAATTATATAAAATAAATAACAATGAAATGTATAATGGATAATATTACAATTAACATAAATAGTATTAATCGATAATCAATATGATATAATTTTATATATTACACAACTCTCAATGTCGTATAAGAGTGTACTACAATCTCATGATCTTTTACGTTTACGCTGCCCCTCGTGGTGACATCTACCAAATGCATCCAGGGTCTACCCTCAGGCTACGCACCTCCCCCCCCCCCCCCCCCCCCCCCCCACCACTCCCCATCATATTCTGCTTCCATGGTTCACAAAAGGCTGGAGAAACTCAGCGGGTGCAGCAGCATCTAAGGAGCGAAGGAGTTAGGCGACGTTTCGGGTCGAGACCCTTCTTCAGCTTCCATCTGTCCTTCACCTCACCCATATTATTTCCTTGCTCCACAAATGCCACCGTGTTCACTCTTTTCGCCTACCAGATGTCGTCTCCTCATTCTTCCCTTTCTCTCTCTACCAGGCTCATTTTGCCTGCCTGATCATCTGCCTCCAACTAACATTCCAAACGCCTATTTCCCAACATCACCCCTGTCTCTCACCTAATTGGCCCGGTGACAATAAACTAAACTAAACTAAACTAAACTAAACTAACCTAACCTAACCTAATCTAACCTAACCCAACCTAACCTAACCTAACCTAACCTAATCTCATTTAACCTAACCTAAGCTAACCTAAGCTATCCTAACCTAGCCTAAAGTAAACTAAACTAAAGTAAACTAGTAAGATTAAATGAGAATTTACCAGTTTTAAGTTTGATCTTTATTTTATGAGTTACAATGAGCGATTACGTGAAAAAGTCCCGCCAGTCCGCATGTGCGTAAATCTTCAAAGCAGTGGTGTGAAATCACAGATGACAGTAATTGAAGTAAGATTAGAAACCTAGAAACTACCAGATGACCTTTGTGATATGAGGGCTGGGAGCGGTGGGTACGTAATCGCTCATCGTAACTCCTCATAAAATAAGATCAAACTTCAAACTGGTAAGTTCTCATTTAATCTTAATATTTTACTTCGGAGTCCCGTGGGTGATTCCGTGAATACTTCAAAGCTCTATGATTTAATGCCGTGGATACGAGTCCATACGACACACTTCGGTTGACACAGGATGAGTAATAACAAATAATGCATTCAAACATGATACAGAATTAAACACGTTGATGCTTTATTTAACAAAAAGAAAAACCCAAAAGCGACCCCTCTCCCCCAGGGAGAAGCTACAAGACATAACTCAAAATAGAATGGCCATACACCCCTGGTGTGGCAAGAGGTTTGTGATAGATCTTTCAAAAGTCATTTATTTGGATCATCATTCGGCCGCGAGGATTTGGTCTAGAGGGACGTCCAGTGCCCTCGCTGCTGACGTTGATGCCGTCCTGGTGGAGTGAGATTTAAAAATATCAGTGGCGGAAGCCAGAACCTGTTTCATCCACCTTGAGATGGTCTGTACTGATACCTTTTTATGAGGTTTTTTGTGACTGATGAATAACGCTAATTTGGGGCCTCTGAGGCACTTGGTGACCTCAATATACCGCGTGGCTACACATAGGCGAAGATCTATGGGGTATGCCATAAAATCAAGTTTAAACCCTGACGTCCCTGGCCTGCTCTGTTTAAGTAAATCATAAACATTAAAGGTTATGTGGTTGACAGATTAAACCATCCTGTCCAGTCAAAGCTTCTGCAATGTCTGGACACGTTGCGCTGAAACCAGCGCCATGAGCATAACCACTTTAAGAGTGAGGGTACACAAAAGGCTGGAGAAACTCAGCGGGTGCAGCAGCATCTAAGGAGCGAAGGAGATAGGCGACGTTTCGGGTCCAGACCCTTCTTCAGACTGGTCAGGGATCAGGGAAACGAGAGATATAGACGGTGATGTGGAGAGATAAAGAACAATGAATGAAAGACATGCAAAAAAGTATCAATGATAAAGGGAACAAGCCATTGTAAGCTGTTTGTGGTGTGAAAATGAGAAGCTGGTGCGACTAGGGTGGGGGAGGGAGATAGAGAGAGAGGGAATGCCAGGGCCCGAGGGCTGAGGGAGACATGGGAAGGGGAGGAGACAGTAAGGGTTAACAGAATTGAGAAAATTCAATGTTCAAGCCCAAAGGATGCAGACTCCCCAAGCGGAATATGAGGTGCTGTTCCTCCAACTTGCGGTGTTGCTCACTCTGGCCGTGGAGGAGGCCCAGGACCGAGAGGTCGGATACGGAATGGGAGGGGGACTGGCTCATATATTTCTGAAAAGAACCAGATGCACCTACTTCCATAGTTGGTGTTGTATACTTCTGCCCCCGTGTTTTGGAGGGTAAGTTTGTGTACGCCAATTGCGTATAGATGGCCGGGTCTGGCTTGGTCCTTGGCCTGTAGCCAATGCAGCAAACCATTGGTATGGGTGCTGCCGCCGGGGGGGGGGGGGTGGGATTTTTGCTGACCGGTTGGGCTTTTATGAGGCCAACCTTTGTTGCCTCATCATCCAATTCTCGGACCTGTTTGGACAGGTCGTCCCCGAACAGTAAATTCGGCGGCTGCACCTTGCATAGTGCACATCACAGCAAATGCATCCTGTTGCTCCTCACAGAGAACCACATTATCTACAGACCTATCGAATGCCGTGATTCCTGAAATAAGCAGCTTTAGAATCTTTTGGAGCCTCAATTCTTGGGCTCTGATCCCCGCACCCATGTGACCCCAGATTGGGTGGTTCACCGTTGGAACTCTGAGTGAGGCACAATTTGTGGGTGTCTGATATTTGTTGGAGGTCTCCTCCATCGTAAGGGCTCGAGGTTGCTGAGCGACCATGTAATTTGTGGTCCTGGCCAGATCCTCATTCAATGGTCCCCCAGTTCCAGCCGGAATAGCAAATTTGGATGCCATGCTTGGCACCCTAGATCCCTGGTCTCCTTGTCTGGAGGTATGCTCACTGGCTATACCCCGACCTCAGAGTCAGAACAAAACTGACTCCTTGTACTCTCCTCCTCCATGAGGGGTACATTACGCAGCCCTTCTACAGTTGCTGCTGCCACGGGCCCCCGAGGAGACCCGCGGATATAAAGCTCGTCTTCCTGGAGCATATTGGCATGGAGCATCCTTTCCATAAGTCGCCATGGTGCCTTCCACCGGCAACAAGTCGGAAGCCACTGGCCGTGACGCCAGTGACTTTGTAGGCGAGATGGACGGCCGTCCGCTACCCGCACTGCCGTGGTCTTCTGTAGCTGTTTTCGCAGCGGACCGCCTCGACCTTCCCTTGATCATTTTCTCCTTAGACGACTTGTTACTGCAGACAAGATTTACCGACCGCAGAAAAGACCTAAGCTAAGTTTATAATCTTACCTCGGGGTTTTTAACACCGCTGGTGGAGCTACGCGCCTGCCATGCGTCAGACGTAATGACGCGCATGCGGACTGGTGGGATTTCTTCACGGAATCACTCACGTGACTCCGAAGTGAAATAACCTGACCTAAACTGGAAATTCAAATATATTACCCGATCTCGGTCCACTAATCACTCATCTCTTCTCCAGCGCACACCCCTCTGATCTTCATAACTGCATTCTCCACTATCTCCCTTTCGGCCCGAAGCGTCGATATTACTTCTTTTTCGACAAATTCTGCTCGATCCGCCGAGTTTTGCTAGCACTATATTGAATAATATATTTTAAGATATTGCATGATCGCAGGTTTTTGGGAAAATGTAATGAAGAAGTTGAGATGAGCGGCAGGTCGTTCACGACAATAACTGTAGTGGCAGGCTTGATGTAAGGATTGGCCTATTGATATTATTCTACATTCTTACGACAACTAGGGAGAGAGAAAGAGAGAACCAGTGATTAGTGACTAGTGGTGTGCCTCAGGGTTCGGTGCTCTTGTGAGTAGTAGCGTGCCTCACAGTTCAGTGCTGGGCCGGTTACTGTTTGTTATCTACATCAATGATGTAGATAACAATGCGAATATATTTGGCAGATTAGCAAGTTTGTAGGTGAATCAAAAGTTGGTGGTTTTGCAGGTGGTGAATATGGTACTGAAAAAACGGAGCAGGACCTTGATCGTTTGGCCAGGTGGGTCATAAGGTCATACGGATAGGAGTAGAATTAGGCCATGCTGCCAATCAAGGATAATCCACCATTCAATCATGGCTGATCTATCTCTACATCTTAACCATATTTTCCTGCCTTCTCCCCATTACATCTGCACCTGTACTTATCAAGAATGTATCCATCTCTGCCTTAAAAATATCAAATGGCGGCATCCACAGCCTTCAGCGGCAAATAATTCCACAGATTCACGATGCTGTGACTAAATACATGTCTTCTCACCTCCTTCCTAAAATAACATAATTTAATTCTGAGGCTATGACCTCTAGTCCTAGATTGTCCCACCAGTGGAAACATCCTCTCCACATCCACTTGAACCAAACCGATTACTATTCTGTATGTTTCAATGAGGCTCCCCCTAATTTTTCTAAATTTCAGCGAGTACAGGCCCAGTTCCAACACACGCTCATCATCGGTTAACCTACTCATTCCGAGGATAATCCATCTCCAGAACCATCTGATCGTTTCTCAGATATGGTGCGCACAATTGATCACAATATTCCAAATGTGCACTTCCCAGCGCCTTGTAGAGCCTCAACATTACATCCCAGTTTTTGTATACAAACCCTTTTGAAATAAATTGAATTTGCTTTATTTACTACCGATTCGACTTGCAAATTAACTTGTTAATAATCCTCCACCAAGTCCAGTACGAAAAAGGGTTTCGGCCCGAAATGGTGCCTATTTCCTTCGCTCCATAGATGCTGCTGCACCGCTGAGTTTCTCCAGCACTTTTGTCTGCCATATGCACCTCCGATTTCTGGATTGTCACCCCATTTAGAAAATAGTCTACGCCTATATTTCTACTACCAAAGTGCATTAATCCACACTTTGCTACCCTCTATTCCATCTGCCACTTCACTGCCCACTTTCCCAAACTTCAAATCGCTGGTCCATATCATTAATATAGAACGTGAAGAGTAGCGGCTCCAGCACCGGCCCTTGCAGAAATGCATGCGTCAAATGCAGCCAAACAGAAAAAGCCCCATTTATTCGCAATCTTTGTCTTCTACCATCCAGGCACCCTGCTACCAATGCCAATATCTGCCAATATCTTGTTACCGTGGGCTCTCATCTTCCTAACCAGCCACATCGTGTGGCACCGTAACAAGGGTTTAGGAATGGTTGATGGAATTTAGTACAGAGAAATGTGAGCTGTTGCATTTTTTGAAGTCTAACAAGGGCAGGACCTATAAAGTATATGGTAGGGCTCTGGGAAGTGTTGTAGAGCAACGGGTCTAGGAGCTCAGGTGCATGGTTCCTTGAAGATGTAGTCGGAGGTACATAAGGTGATCAAAAAGTGTTTTGGAACATTGGCCTTCATCAGTCAGAGTATTGAGTATAAAAGTTAGGAGGCCATGTTGTATTTGTATAGGACAATATTCAGCGAGGCTGCATTTAGAGTATTGTTTTCAGTTCTGGGCACCATGTTATCGGAAATATCATGTCAAGCTGGCACGGGTTCAGATAAAATTTACAACGATGTTGCCAGGACTGGAGTTTCTAAGCTATAGGGAGAGGTTGTGTAGGCAGGGGCTTAATTCAATTGAGCACAGGAGGATGAGGGGCGATCTTATAGAGCTGTATATAATCGTGAGAGCAGTAGGTTGGGTAGATGAACAGACTCTTGCGCAGATTAGGTGCAACGAGCACCAGAGGACAGAGGTTTCAGGTGAAAGAGAAATAATAGGAATCTGAGGGGTAACTTTATCACACAAAGGGTCGTGGTCAGTGCATGGACCAAGCTACAGAGGAGGTAGTTGAGGCTGGGACTATCCCGACATTTCAGAAACTGTTAGATAGGTACATGAATTGGACAGGTTTGCGAGACCTATGGACCAAACAGAGGCAGGTGGGATTAGTGTAGCTTCGACATGTCGGCCGGTGTGGGCACGTTGGGCCGAAGGGCTGGTTTCCACTGTATCACTCTATAACTCTGGAACACAATCATTTGATCAGGTTTCAAGCTAATTTCTGATGAAATGTTGGTTAAATTGAAGGGGTTCAGCAAGGAAGATGCTTACATTGCCGACGTGTTTCTCACCCCATAATCTGACTTCTGGCCAATAATGCTGTCATTTGTTGCAATATTAGGATTTGTAATTGTCGGAGGAACGATACACTTAATTCGTTCCTCATCTGCTTCCGAAAGAACGTCCTTTAATTCTGAGGCTATAACCTCTACTCCTCGACTCTCTCACTAGTGGAAACATCCTCTCCACATTCACTCTATTCAAGCCTTTCACTCTTCTATCTATTTCAATGAGGTAAATGAGAAGAAACCGGAGAGAAGGGAAATCCTGAATTGATGGAAGGTGAGACATTAAACCGCAGCGTGAAGTGCTGGAAATGTTTGCGAGGTTAATGGGACAGGTTCTCATAACTGCCAAGAAATATCCAAGAACGGTGAAAGAAAGGAAAGGCTGCAAAGCGTTAGTTCATAATTGAACTGAAGGAGAGAGCTGATTTGGTCAGGATGTTAATATCTACATTTCAATGGTACAATCGTTCATTATTGTCACGTACGCCCAGCAATTTAATTTTGCATTGCTCACACATGCACGACTCGCCATAAATTAGCGCCTTTTACAAAAGTCCAAAATCTGGCCACGTGCTGGATGTACAGGAGCGGTTCCGGATCAGGGTAACCCTCAGGCTGCGGCAGGGCCTAATCCACCGCCCTCGACAGGCTCGACCCAGGAGCCGACGAACCTTTCTACGCCCGACCGCCTCTTCGTCCCGAGGCCACATCCTGCAGCCTTACTCGAAGGCGTTGGTGCCAATAGCCTAGTCACTCTCCCACTGGCGCACCCCTCGCGTCCGTCGTCTCCTCCTCGACTCTCTCGTCTTCGATCCCGGGCATGGTGACGTCCAGGCTTCCCCTGCAGGCAGCGGGCTTGTCGGGTCTTCCTTCGCGGCGCCATGACTGCCGGCTATTTATTCGTTCTGTTCAGCGGTGCATGCATGCCCAGAGCATTCTGTTGCAACCACGACGCCCCCACTTCCCAGGAGCTAACTACTCAGTGTATCCGGGGAGCCTTCTGTCCTGCATATTGAGGTCGAAAATGTATTTTTCATGACCTCAGGTCCACCCACGTGCATTACAGTCAACGAGTGTGATTAAAGTGAAGACACGGAGATTTGTATTTAATGCAGCAACCAGTTTGTGGTTATGACGTGATATTTACAATGTTCAATTCAAGAGTCAAGAGTGTTTTATTGTCATATGTCCCAAATGGAACAATGACATTCTTACGTGCTGCAGCACAACAGAATATCTAATCATAACCATATAACCATATAACAATTACAGCACGGAAACAGGCCCTCTCGGCCCTTCCAGTCCGTGCCGACCATTTGTTTTCTCCTAGTCCCATCTACCTGCTCCATTCCCTCCATACCCCTCCATTCCCTTCACGTCCATATACCTATCCACTTTACTTTTAAATGTTAAAATCGATCCTGCCTCCACCACTTCTGCTGGAAGCTCATTCCACACAGCCACCACCCTCTGAGTAAAGAAGTTCCCCCTCACGTTACCCCTAAACTTCTGTCCCTTAATTCTCATGTCTTGCCCTCTTGTTTGAATCTTCCCTACCCTCAATGGGAAAAACGTATCCACGTCAACTCTGTCTATCCCTTTCATCATTTTAAAGACCTCAATCAAGTCCCCCCTTAACCTTCTGCGCTCCAAAGAATAAAGACCTAACTTGTTCAACCTTTCTCTGTAACATAGTTGCTGGAACCCTGGCAACATTCTAGTAAATCTCCTCTGTACTCTCTCTATTTTGTTGACATAAATAGTAATCATAATAAATAATATAACACAAAACTCAGAAATAAAAGAACAATGTATAACAGTGCATTAATAATAATGATAATAGTCCATTGCAGTTCATAGCTGGCGAGGTTGTAGTTTTTAATCTTCATGTATATGTCTTTGAAATAGAGTGACGATGTTCTTTATGTGTAGGAAATAAATGGATGGGCTGGATTACACCACAGATAGACACGAAATGCTGGAGTAACTCAGCGGGCCAGGCAGCCTCCCTGGAGAGAAGGAATGATTGACGTTTTGGATTGAGACCCTTCAATGGACACTAGATTTTTAGCTATCAAACATTGCACCCATTCAATTCATCAAATTTCTTATTATAATCATTATCCATTCTCGCAAATTCCTGAATCGTCCTCTGATCGAAATCCGACAGCAGTTGCTCCAAAAATTCAAACTGTTCATTTGATGCAGCACGCGTAGCCTCTGGTTTCTTGGAGAGATTAACCTCCATTTCAGATAAGAAATTTGGTGAATTGAATGAAGGAGTTGATAAGTTGATAGAAGATATGAAGATTGAAATACGTGAGATGTCTCGGGAAATATCGACCCCGAAAGAAGAACAAGGGGTTAATCGGGAGCAATTGAATAAATTGACAGATACAATTCAACACTTTGAAGCTAGATCAAGGAGACAGAACTTGAGGATTGTAGGAGTAAAGGAAGGGCAAGAGCTAGGAATTTTAATGATTGAACTCGTTACTAAAATACTCTTTAAGTCTAAGATGTCTTTAAGTTGAAGGAAACCCCGAGGATTGATGTGGCACATCGGGTAGGTCGCTTCAGAAGAGAAATAAATTCGCCCCCGAGACAGATTATTGTGAAAATTTTGGACATTTCAAGTTTGGATAAACTTATGAAGATGATACCACATGGGGAGAGGCTTATATTTGATGGAGAAACTGTCAGATTCTACAGAGACTACCCACGTGAAATACTGGAAAAAAGAAATAAAATAAAAAGAGTAAGCAGCATTCTGCAAGGTAAATCAGAGGTGAAATACAGAATAGTGTTTCCCGCGAAAATGAAAATCAATTATAACTCTATTCAACGCGCCTTCACGGACCCGGATTTGGCATTTAATTACGTACAAGAAATTGTAAAGAAAATAGAAAAAACAGAAGTAAAAGCGGATCAGTAAATGTCTATTGGTAATCTGTGTTGTAATTAAGACGATGGAACTGCTCTAGACATTAACCAGACAGGCTTATCTGTCAGGAATGTGTATGCATTGAACAGGCCCTGGTTTCAACCTTGAACAGATAAGGAGAAGAGAAATAACTGAAAGAACAGTTATTTTGAAACAACACGATCAGATTTGAAAGAAAATCAAAGGACATTATGGACTTAAGAAATGTTTTATAATACAGTATATATGTAATGTAAAGAATTAATTAACTATATAAACATAAAGAATTAATTAACTATATATCACTAATTAATTGTTATGCTGTTATAGTAATGTTATATTAATATGAGGAACCAAGGTATTAACCTAATGGATTTAGGGGATAAGGGGCATATAGAGATGATTATTATTAACAGATATATAAGGTTAATTTGGTTGAAAAGAAATGAAATACAATTTAGGATGTACGCTAACACATTATAATTAATGAAAAGGGGTATAAGAATATTAGAACATCATAAACTTGTGGGAAGAAAGAGGCGTTAATGATCTGGAAAAGTTCCAGAGGTTTGGGCTGGAAGATGGTTGTATTTAAGATAAGAAATGCAACCCTTGAAACAGGCTGGTAATTAAGGTACTGATGAATACTGTATATTTGGACAGGGCAGGTGTTCTCATGTTTTTTAATTCTAAGACTCGGGGATACCGAGCAAGTAACATAGAAGGTTTAAAATCGGGGTAGAAAAGAGAATATTTGAAACATTAAGGATGACTTTTTTTTCCTTAGATATATTAAGGCATATTAAGATATATTTAGATGAAATGGCATGTAGTTATAAATCCCATTGTATTTAGGTGGCTGAACTCAATGTATAATTCCATCTACGGAGGTCAATCAATTTTTAGCCATCATAGATGGCTTCTTGTATTTAGGGTATCACCTTTTTGATACCTTAAAATCACGTGTTTTTTTTGTTGTTGCATTTACTCTTATGTGGCTCAATTAACTATTTTTCTTTTTTTCATCACTATTTTTCAACACACCTTTCTCTTTTTATTATGGAGGTTCAATATACGGAGGAGAGGTAAAATAACGTCAGAAGTGTGGGATGATACACACATACCCAAAAGTCTGAGGTACCTAATTACACCATATAACCATATAACATATAACCATATAACAATTACAGCACGGAAACAGGCCCTCTCGGCCCTTCCAGTCCGTTCCGACCATTTGTTTTCCCCTAGTCCCATCTACCTGCACTCAGACCATACCCCTCCATTCCCTTCACGTCCATATACCTATCCACTTTAGTCTTAAATGTTAAAATCGATCCTGCCTCCACCACTTCTGCTGGAAGCTCATTCCACACAGCCACCACCCTCTGAGTAAAGAAGTTCCCCCTCACGTTACCCCGAAACTTCTGTCCCTTAATTTCTCATGTCATGCCCTCTTGTTTGAATCTTCCCTACCCTCAATGGGAAAAAAACGTATCCATGTCAACTCTGTCTATCCCTTTCAACATTTTAAAGACCTCAATCAAGTCCCCCCTTAACCTTCTGCACTCCAAAGAATAAAGACCTAACTTGTTCAACCTTTCTCTGTAACATAGTTGCTGGAACCCTGGCAACATTCTAGTAAATCTCCTCTGTACTCTCTCTATTTTGTTGACATCCTTCCTATAACTAGGCGACCAAAATTGTACACCATACTCCAGAATTGGTCTTACCAATGCCTTGTACAATTTTAACATTACTTCCCTACTCATATATATTATGCTCTGATTTATAAAGGCCAGCACACCAAAGGCTTTCTTTACCACCCTATCTACATGCGATTCCACCTTCAGGGAACTATGCACAGTTATTCCTAGATCCCTCTGTTCCACAGCATTTCTCAATTCCCTACCATTTACCATATACGTCCTATTTTGATTTGTCCTGCCAAGATGTAGCACTTCACACTTAACAGCATTAAACTCCATCTGCCATCTTTCAGCCCACTTTTCCAAATGGCCCAAATCTCTCTGTAGACTTTGAAAATCTACTTCATTACCCACTACACCACCTATCTTAGTATCATCTGCATACTTACTTATCCAATTTTCCACCCCATCATCCAGATCATTGATGTACATGACAAACAACAGTGGACCACATGAAGTAAAATTATTAAAACCTATTTATAATGCAGGACAATAAGGAAAATAAGAATCGAGGAGTCACATTTTGTAGTTGGAATATTAGGGGTGCGAATGATCCAATTAAAAGGGGCAAGATTATGGCCCATTTAAAATCTTTGAAGGTGGATATAGCGTTTCTGCAAGAAGCGCATACGAAACTACAAACACAGATGAGATTTAGGGCAAATTACAAATGTATCATTCGTCATTTACTGCTAAAGCCAGAGGAACGACTATTATTATTCGGAAAAGTATACCGTTTATATTAAAAAATACAATATCTGATAAAGAAAGCATACGGTATTAGGGGTTCAGTATTGATGTGGATAGAGAACTGGCTGGCAAACAGGAAGCAAAGAGTAGGAGTAAACGGGTCCTTTTCACAATGGCAGGCAGTAACTAGTGGGGTACCGCAGGGCTCAGTGCTGGGACCCCAGCTATTTACAATATATATTAATGATCTGGATGAGGGAATTGAAGGCAATATCTCCAAGTTTGCGGATGACACTAAGCTGGGGGGCAGTGTTCGCTGTGAGGAGGATGCTAGGAGAATGCAAGGTGACTTGGATAGGCTGGGTGAGTGGGCAAATGTTTGGCAGATGCAGTATAAATGTGGATAAATGTGAGGTTATCCACTTTGGTGGCAAAAAACAGGAAAGCAGACTAATTATTTAAATGGTGGCCGATTAGGAAAAGGGGAGATGCAGCGAGACTGGGTGTCATGGTACAAACAGTCATTGAAAGTAGGCATGCAGGTGCAGCAGGCAGTGAAAAAAGCGAATGGTATGTTAGCTTTCATAGCAAAAGGATTTGAGTACAGGAGCAGGGAGGTTCTACTTCAGTTGTACAGGGTCTTGGTGAGGGACCACCACCTGGAGTATTGCGTGCAGTTTTGGTCTCCAAATCTGAGGAAAGGACATTATTGCCATAGAGGGAGTGCAGAGAAGGTTCACCAGACTGATTCCTGGGATGTCAGGACTGTCTTATGAAAAGAAAGGAATGGATAGACTCGGTTTATTACTCTCTGGAATTTAGGAGATTAAGAGAGGGGATCTTATAAGAAACTTACAAAATTCTTAAGGGGTTGGACATCTAGATGCAGGAAGATTGTTCCGATGTTGGGGAAGTCCAGGACAAGGGGTCACAGCTTAAATAAGGGGGAAATCCTTTAAGACCGAGATGAGAAAGACTTTCTTCACACAGAGAGTGGAGAGTCTCTGGAACTCTCTGCCACAGAGGGTAGTTGAGGCCAGTTCATTGGCTATATTTAAGAGTGAGTTGGATGTGGCCCTTGTGGCTAAGGGGATCAGAGGGTATGGAGAGAAGGCAGGTACGGGATACTGAGTTGGATGATCAGCCATGATCATATTGAATGGCGGTGCAGGCTCGAAGGGCTGAATGGCCTACTCCTGCACCTAATTTCTATGTTTCTATGTTTCTAAGATACACGATAGTGGCGGGAGAAATTTATTCCACTCCACTGACTGATAAATATTTACGCTCCAAACTTTGATAATCCCCAATTTTTAAAGAAAATTATGGATCAAATAGATGAGTATAATTTTCAAAATATAATACTAGAATTTAATTGTGTTTATAAATCCATACTTAGACAAATCAACAACATTTAGGAAGGGTAGTGCTAAATCCAAGTCTAGTGAATTCTTAAACACATATAAAAAACACTAATATAATAGATTTATGGAGAACAACTAACCCAACTGGAAGGGAATATTCGCTTTACTCATCAGTACACAAAACTTATTCAAGAATTGATTATTTTTTAGTGGACTCAAAACTAATACCATACACGATTAATCCTAAATACCACAACAGTATTATTTCTGATCACTCCCCGCTGACTTTCACTTTAAAACTTGAGGGAATGCCAGGTACAAAAGTTTTTTGGAGATTTAACAGACAAATAGCTAACGACCCACAAGGTTACGAGTATTTAAAACAACAAATGAATTTTTTTTTGAAATAAATGAGACTCCAGGGATTTCACCATCTCTATTATGGCAATCTTTTAAGGCATTCATTCGTGGAGTTATAATTTTGTATCAAAGTTTTCTAAATAAAAAAAGGACAGAACAAGGGACGTTAGAAAAGGAAATTAAATTATTAGAATTAGGAAACGCAAAAGACCCAACCATAGATAAACATAATAATATAAACATTACTGAAATTTAAACTTAATCGAATATTATCGGCAGTGCCCCAAGGGGGGGAAGGGTAATAAGATTATTTCAGATCACAAAACAAGTACAGTTTGAATTTGGGGAAATAAAACCACATAAACTTTCTGCATGACAATTGATAAAATAAACAAGAAATGGAAGAAACATTTAGTAAAATCAAATCAGAGAACGTGGAAAAACTATTAACTTTACCAAAGGATATTAACAAAAGGTTTGCTCAATTTTATCAAATTTATATACATCTAAAAATAACATTGAAGACACTAAAAATTATAAATTTTTTAGATAAGTGCAAACTTGCCAAAATTGGATATCTTAGAACAAGAGGAATTTAGGAGCCCAATTACAAGTGAAGAAATAAGAGAAAACAATAAAAGAATTGAAAAATGGGATGACTCCAGGGCCTGTCCTGATGGTTTTAATAATGAAACTTTATAAAAAGATTTCAGGAGTTAATGGTCCCACGATTACTTAAATTATAGGTATGCTTTTACCGATAAGAAATTACCAGAAACTTTAGCAGAATCTACAATTACGCTTATACCAAAAAAAGATAAAGATCTAGAAGATCCGGGCTCGTATAGAACTGTATCACTTTTAAATACAGAGCAAAACATTTTAGCAAAGATTTTAGCAAGAAGATTGAGCAAATATATTAATAAATTGATAAACCTGGACCAAACGGGGTTTATCCCCAAAAGACAATCATTTAACAAATTGAGACGACTTTATAATATAATGTATTCACATAAAGGGGAAAAGGAAGACTTATCAGTTATATCTTTGGACGCAGAAAAAGCATTTGATCAGGTAGGTAGTGGCAGTATTTATAACTGGCTGGACCTCCTGTTAGGAAATGAGGCAGGACAGGTGACGGAGGTATGCGTTGGTGAGCACTTCGGGACCAGTGATCACAATACCATTAGTTTCAATATAATTATGGAGCGAGTCAGAACAGACCTAGAGTGGGATTTTTGATTGGTGAAAGGTTAACTTTGACGGAATGGTTGAGGATTTTAACGAGTGAATTTGGGAACACTTTGTTTATTGGAAGGATGGTTGTAGAAGAGAAATGGAGGACATTTTAAAGGTGAAATTGTAAGAGTACAGAATCTTTTATGTCCTGTTAGTTGAAAGGGAAATAGTTTAAAAATTGGAAAGGCCATGGGTTTTCAAGGGAAATTAGACATTGTTTCGAAAAAAGAGAGCTCATACTACAAATAATTATAGGAAGGCATGGAGTAAATGAGGTGCTAGAGGAGTATAACAGAAGTAAAAGAATCTTAAAGAAAAGAAATTAGGAAGGCTAAAAGAAGATATGAGGGTTGCTTTGGCTAGATAGGTGAAAGTAAATCCAAAGGGTTTTACAGCTTATTAATAGCAAAAGGATAACGAGGGCTAAAATTGGACCATTAGAGGAACAGGACATGGGGACAGCTCTCTGCCAGAGGCCAAAAGAGATGGGGGGAGATATTGAACAATTTCTTTTCTTCGGTATTCACCAAGGAGAAGGATATTGAACTCTGTGAGGTAAGGGAAAAAGTAGAGTAGCTATGGAAACTTGAGATTCAAAGAGGAGGAGAGTACTGACACTTTTGAAACATATAAAAGGTGGATATGTCTCAGGTCCTGACAGGTATTCCCTAGGTCATTGAGGAAGTAGTGTAGAAAATAGCAGGAGCTATGACAGAAGTATTTCAAATGTCATTAGAAACGGGATTAGTGCCGGAGGACTTGGCGTACTGCAGTCATGTTGTTCCATTGTTTAAAAAGGGTTCAAAGGAAATAAAACCTAGCAATTACAGACCTATTAGTTTGACGTCAGTGGTGGGCAAAATTATATGGAAAGGATACTTAGAGATAATATATATAAGACTTCTGGATAAACAGGGTCTGATCAGGAACAGTTCAACATGGATTTGTGCTGGAAGTCTGTTTGACAACTTCTTGAATTTTGTGAAGCGGTAACTAGGGAATTGAGTGGGGTTTAAAGCAGTGGATGTTGTCTATATGGATTTCAGTAAGGCCTTTGACAAGGTTCCCCATGGAAGGTTGTTCGAAGGTTCATTCTTTGGGTGATTAATGGCGGGGATTAGCAAGATGGATTCAACAGTGGTGAATGGGAGTTGTCAGAGGAGTAATGGTGATGGTGTTTGTCAGGTTGGAAGCCGTGTGACCAGTTGGGTTGCTCAGGGGATCTGTGTTGGGTCACTGTTGTTTGTCATGTACATCAATGATCTGATGATGGGGTGGAAAATTGGAATAAGTAAGTATGCAGATGATACTAAGGATAGGTGATATTGTGGATATTGAGTAGATTCTCAAGTCTACAGAGAGATTATGGGCCATTTTGGAAAAGTGGGCTGAAAGGATGGCAGATGGAGTTTAATGCTGATAAGTCGTGAAGTGGCTACATCTTGGCAGAACAAAAATCAAAAGTAGGGACGTACGATGGTAAATTGGTAGGAATGAGGGATTGCTGTGGAACAGTGGGATCTAGGAATAACTGTGCATAGTTCCCTGAAGGTGGAATCGCATGTAGATAGGGTGGTAAAGAAAGCTTTGGTGTGCTGGCCTTTATAAATCAGAGCATAGAATATAGGAGGATAGGGAAGTTAATGGTTAAAATTGTACAGGCATTGGTAAGACCAATTCTGGGAGTATGGTTGTACAAATTTTGGTCGCCTAGTTATAGGAAGGATGTCAACAAAATAGAGAGAGTACAGAGGAAGATTTATAGAATGTTGCAGGGTTCAGCAACTATGTTAAAGAGAAAGGATGAACACGTTAGGTCTTTTATTCTTTGTGCGCAGATGGTTAAGGGGGGGACTTGATTGAGGTTCATTAAAAATATGAAAGGGATAGACAGAGTTGACGTGGATAAGCTTTTTCCCATGAGGGTAAGGAAGATTCAAACAGAGGACATAGACATGAGGAATTAAGGGACAGAAGTTTTAGGGGGTAACGTGAGGGGGGAAACTTCTTTCTCAGAGGGTGGTGGGCTGTGTGGATGAGCTTCCAGCAGAGGTGGTGGAGGCAGGATCGATTTTACCATTTAAAAGTAAAGTGGATAGGTATATGGACGTGAAGGGAATGGAGGGGTATGGTCTGAGTGCAGGTAGATTGGACTAGGGGAAAACAAATGGTCGGCACGGACTGGAAGGGCCGAGAGGGCCTGTCTCCGTGCTGTAATTGTTATATGGTTATATGGTTATAGTACTCCGAAAAATTAATATGGGAGATAATTTTATTAGATGGGTAAAATTATTATACGATAAACCAACAGCAAGAATATTAACTAATAATTTACGTTGTCTCATAATTCCCAACTTTTACGGGGCAATAGGCAGGGATGTGTTTTATCACCCCTGCTATTTGCCCTTATGATAGAGCCACTGGCCGAAAAGATAAGAACTCATCCAAATATTCAGGGATATAATTCTAAGGACTCTAATAATAAAATTTCGTTATACGCGGATGATATACTTTTATATATTAGAAATTCAGAAACGAGTATCCCAAACGTATTAAATGTAATAGAGGAATTTGGTTCCTTTTCTGGTTCCTTCTCTAAATTGGAATAAAAGTGAAATTATATCATTACATCCTCAGAAAGCGAATCATCTATTAAAATTTCCATTTAAAATTGCAACGGAAAAATTAAGTATTTAGATATTCAAGTTACCAGAAGATATAGTATTTGGATAGGTATATGGACGTGAAGGGAATGGAGGGGTATGGTCTGAATGCAGGTAGATGGGACTAGGGGAAAACAAATGGTCGGCACGGACTGGAAGGGCCGAGAGGGCCTGTCTCCGTGCTGTAATTGTTATATGGTTATAAGGTTATATAAATCATTATTTAATGCTAATTTTAGTCCTCTGTTAAATAAATTGAATGCTTTGATTACATTTTGGAAAACGCTCCCACTATCATTAATTGGCAGAATAAATGCCTATAAAATGATTAGTGCTACCCAATTATTATTATATTTATTTCAATCCATACCCAATATTATATACCAAATATATATTTTTTTAAACTAGTGTTAATTATTACGATTTTTATATGGACTACAAAGCACATAGAATTTAAAATTAATATTTGTGTAACCGAAAGATGTAGAGGGACTTGCACTGCCTAATTTTTTTAATATTATGATTGGGCAGTGCTATTAAGATATTATTAATGGTAGGATTGGTTCTTCTCAACAGATGGAATGGTTCAGATTGGAAAAGAGGATGTTTTCCCTTTTAACCATATAAACCATAATAAACCAAATAACAAAGTACAGCACGGAAAACAGGCCCTCTCGGACCTTCCAGAGTCCATGGCCGACCATTTGTTTTCCCTAGTCCCTTCTATATATACCGTTTAACCATATAACAATTACTGCCACGGAGACAGGCCCTCTCGCCTTCCAGTCCGTGCCGACATTTGTTTTCCCCTAGTTCCCATATACCTGCACTCATGACCATACCCTTCCATTCCTCTTCACGTCCATATACTATCCACTTTACTTTAATGTTAAAATCGTCCTAGCATTCCACCCACCTCTGCTGGAAGCTCATTCACACAGCCACCACCTCTGAGAGTAAGAGGGATTCCCCCTCACGTTACCCTAACTTCTGTCCCTTAATTTTCATGTCATTGCCTCTTGTTTGAATCTTCCCTTACCCTCAATGGGGAAAAGGCTTTATCCACGGTCTACTCTGTCTATCCCTTTCATCATTTTTTAAATTACCTCAATCAAGTCCCCCCGTAACCTTCTGCGTCCAAAGAATAAAGAACCTAACTTGTTAAACCTTTCTCAGTAACATAGTTGTTGGAACCCTGGCAACATTCTAGTAAATCCCTCTGTACTCTCTCTATTTTGTTGACCATACTTCCTATAACTAGGCGACCAAAATTGTACACCATTACTCCAGAATTGGTCTACAATGCCTTGTACAATTTTAACATTACTTCCCTACTCCTATATTCAATGCTCTGATTTATAAAGGCCAGCACACCAAAGGCTTTCTTTACCACCCTATCTACATGCGATTCCACCTTCAGGGAACTATGCACAGTTATTCCTAGATCCCTCTGTTCCACAGCATTCCTCAATTCCCTACCATTTACCATTCCTCAATTCCCTACCATCTACCTGCAATCAGACCATACCCCTCCATTCCCTTCCCGTCCATATACCTATCCATTTTTAGGAGCAATCCTCTTATCCCCGATAAAATTGAATAATATATTATCTAAGAAGAATCCAATTATACACAATATAATTCGAATTTGGAAACAAATAAAATTAAACTTAAAATTAAGAAACTTATCTTCATTAACAGCAATAGTGTAATTAACCGGTATTTAAACCTATCATTACGGATAAAACATATAACAATGGGAAAAGACTGGGGAATTTAAAAAGTTTGGGTGACATGTCTGAAATGGGAATTTATTATAATTTCAACCAATTAAAATCAAAATGTAATTTGAATACTTAACCAATTACTTTAAATATTTACAGTATGTGACTTTATAAAAAACATATAACCAAGATTACCGAATATACGTTAGACCCACTGGAAGAAGCATATGAAGATTAAGGCCCCGGACTCACAAAAATTATTATATTTCAATATAACAGTATGCTTAACTAGATAATTGCTTCAATAGGGCAATTAGAGATAGACTGGGAAAACGATTTAATGATAAAATTGTCTAATGAAACATGGGAGAGGTATTTGATTATAATACATAAATGTTCGATAAACTCCAGACATATTTTTAATTCAATTTAAAATATTACACAGACTTATATATTCAAAAAGTTGAGGTTGGAATAAATTGTATTCCAATATCTCACCAGATTTGTAATAAATGTCTTTCGCAAATATGCCCAATCTTGACGCACTCTTCGTCTTCTTGCATAAAACTTCAAGTTTTTGGTGTGATTATTGAATATATTCATAGTTTATTTAAGATAATTATATAACCTAGCATGGAATTGGATTATCTTTGGTGATGTAAATAATTAAATTTATCCCAAAATCTCATTTTTTAATTTATGGTTTAATAAATAGCGAAAAAAAACTCATACTTTAATTTTTGGAAAAAGGCTTCTATACCAACAACTCAAAATGTGGATTGGTAATATGTTGGAAAGGCACATTTGGGAAGAATGAGACTCCTCATAAAAGAAAAAAAAGACCAATTCTTAACGAGTTTGTCTCCATTTATTGACCTTGTGGAATCATGTGGTGTAATATCATCATATAATTAAATATTCTGGTTTGACTGAATTGATTAAGAATATTAAAAAAATAATATCGACGGATTGCATGGGAGAATCTCCTTTCTGCTTTCTCACATTTCTTTCTTCACTCTACACTCACTAGTCTATTCTTCAATCTTCACTACTTCTTTCTTTCTCATTTCTTTCTAAAAAAATGTTTATAAAAAAAGGAAGTTGTACAAATAATGTTTTAATAATTCTGGGAACCTGTAAAAAGGTACCATTAAAATGTAATGTACTTACTTCTAATAAATATTAAAAAAAAATAAAAGAAAACATTGCACCCACGATAGTAATATGTAACATACATGTAGGTATGAAAATACTTGAAGAGACATTCACGAGCATGTCAGCATGGATTTACTCAGAGAAGGTTGTACATGACAAACCCGATTGACATATTTCAGGAAGTAACAAGGAGGGGAATATTGGTAGTGAATTTGTGGTAGCCTGCGTGATTTTTAACAAGCCTTTGAATAAATGTTCACACGGCAATTAAGTCAACACCACAGGTTCGGACGAAGTGGCCTGAGATGTTACCGAATCAGTTATGTGGTAGGAAACCAAGTGGGGATTGATGAGTCCTCATGGAAGAAGCTACCATTGAGGTTGTATGGGGTACAAGACTCAGCTCCATGTCATAGAAACATAGAAACATAGAATATAGGTGCAGGAGGAGGCCATTCGGCCCTTCGAGCGAGTCAGCACCGCCATTTATTGCGATCATGGGTGATTGTCACCTTATCAATAAACCCGTGCATGCCCTTCTCCCCATATCCCTTGATTCAACTAGCCCCTAGAGTTATATCTAGCTCTCTCTTAAATCCATCCAGTGATTTGGCCTCCACTTCCCTCTGTGGTAGGGAATTCCATAAATTCTCAACTCTCTGGGTGAAAAAGTTTTTTCTCATCCTCAGTCTTTAAATGACCTCGCTTTATTCGAAGACTGTTGCCCCTGGTCTGGATCTCATCCAACATTGGGAACATTTTTCCTGCATCTAGCTTGTCCGTCCTTCTTATTATGTATATGTTTCTATAAGATACCGACTCTCATACTACTAAACTCCAGTGAATACAAAGCCTGTCTTTTTAATCTTTCTCATATGGACAGTCCCGCATCCCAGGAAACCAATTCGTCGAACCTACGCTTCACTGCCTCATCACAAGGATGTCCTTCTCAATTTAGGAGACCAAAACTGTACACAATATATTCCAGTTGTTGGTCTCACCAGAGAAGAACTACAGAAAGAATTCTTTACTCATGTACTGAAATCCTCTTGTATGAAGGCCAAACATTCATTTGGCTTTCTTCACTGCCACGCTGTAATTTGTAAGCCAACTGTCAGTGACTGGTGTACAAGGAGGCCCAGGTCTCGCTGTACCTTCCCCTTACCTAGCCTAACCCCATTGAGATAATAATCTCCCCCCTTGTTTTTGCCGCCAAAGTGGATAACCTCACATTCATCTATATTATACTGCATCTGGCACGCATCAGCCCACTCACTCAACACTGTCCAGTTCACCCTGCAACCTCCTTACATCCTCATCACAGTTGACACTGCCACCCAGCTTTGTGTCATCCGCAAACGTGCTGGTGTTGTTCCCAATTCCTTCTTCCAAATCATTAATATATTGTCTTTGGTTATTCAGATGTAAATCATATTTGCTGATGCTATACTCATTGCCCATGTTGCTGATGCCGAGAAGGAAATCTTTAGACCACAGGATGCGACCAAAGGGCAACTGTAATTTAATCCAGAAACGTGTGAGGTGACGTGTATGAGGAGCTGTAACAAGGCAAGGTAATGTCCAGTAAATGAGAGGATGTGGAGGAGTGGGATATTTGCCACAACAAGGTGGTACCGGTGTTTGGTTACCATTTCCAGAGTTTGGTTGCTCATTCCAGAGAGATAGGTCTACTACTATCTGATACATGATAATCTTTACATCACTTTTCTGAGGTGTGGAACTAACACCATTTTCTAAATATTCGCTCTGTATCATCCCTGTTGTCGGGAATTTTGAAAATAAGAAGGAAGATGATTAGGTTATAAATTGGTTAACCCTAGTGCTCACATCTGGGGAAGCATGATGGGGAAAAATGGCCAAGAATCTAGTCAGAATAGCAAAGCTGAAACATTCAGTTGGGAAGCAGGTTCCTTATAAGTAAGAGGAGGATAGTCCTTCATAGTTCTATCTAGGTTCTAGAATCTAGCGGGCATATCTCCCATAGGTTAACAAATTACCTCTTACAAGGGGATTCCCTTTGGCGGGGGAATCTGGACATTTATGGTATCTACATGTGACACATGTGGGTGAGAGATTTCCAAACAATGAGGAAACGTAGATTTAAGTAAACATTGAGAGGACATTGATTAGTGATAGTTTATTTCAACTCCACAAGTAACCATTTTGTCATGAGGGTATAAGATTCCTACAGTTACTATAGCATGTTGAGGTAGTTTCAGTTTGCTGAAACTACTTCCCAATGTACATTATGAAGTACTTTTATTAAACCGACTTTGTCCGATATACTCAGCACTGATCTATGAATAGTTTTATTTTGTGTCTGTGCGTATCTGAATAAAGTCATATGTAAAGTACAGGTAAAGTACGAAACTCCATCTATCGAGTGGCGTTTAGTCGGCAGAATACTACACAGGCCTACCGTCAACAATGTTGCACATAATCGGGTGAGTATGTTTAATTTTGCCACCCACAATTAGATTCCATATTGGTGTCCGCCGACCGTAAGTTGTGGTATCAAAATAATAAAGTGGAGGAAAACAAAACGGAAAAGAGTGGTGAATTTACTGAATGAGATCGGTGAAGGTGTCACATGACATGGCGTACTATTTTGCCTGGTGCGGGTGAACATCAGCCTCTGGTGCTGTAAGTCAGACATGAGGGCAGCTTGTGTTGGTGGAAAAAGTGGTGTCAAACAATATAAAGTACCTGTAGGGTAGGGCACTCGATGTGCAGATGATACCTTCGGTTAAGAAAAGTGCTGACATCTATTGGGGCCCAAGGGATCCATAGTACAAACTATAGATAACTGTAAAAAACAGTTATCGGGAAAAAGATCGATAATGAATACGATCAGAAGCTGAGAAAAAAACATGGTGGCAGGAACAGGAAAGGAGTAAACATGAAAATTGAGTTATTTTACTCACAGCCATGGCAAATAACCAACATCTAAAGGTAAACACAGCAACATTAGATTGTGCGCAGGAAGAAGAACAAAATAAAAGTTTGCGGGAGAATGGTGGTGTCTATGTTGCCACCACCATGTTGACGGCGACAGCATTGACTGGGGAAGTTTAGACAACGAGATGTATCAAGCTGAGCATGATGAGGCTTATGGATCACCCATCCCTAAGACATAAATATTTAAAAAAATGAGCTGCAGTCCCAATAGCTCTGATTCAGACAATGGTCAGTGCGAGAGGGGGACGAAATACCAGCATGATGGAAGATATGGACAAATGGGATGTTATAATTGTGTGAATGACGGTGGGAGTCAGCAGAGAGTTGCATATGTTGTGGCAACTTGCTAGCTAATTTTGATTAGAATGCCACCCTGTACTGGAGACAATAGCCAGTTGGAACAAGCACCACATGTACCCTATGCACTTCCTGAGAAATATTACTGTCTATCATTCGATTTAATGTTCCCTAATATGGTTAACTCAAATAAATCCTCGCAATGCTTTCTCCCCTACCTTGTTAAGTGTCTTGGCATCTCTAAATCCCAGTGCTGCCAATCTCCGCATCGTTTCTCAAAAGTTCTAATTTCATATTAAGTCCTTGTTGCATCTCCAATATTAACACGAGAATACAAAACCCATTATCTCCATGTACCCTCCGGGTTCTACGTGTTTAGTCCCTTAATCCAACAACTGTTTCTTTAACAAATATGGAATACTTCCCTTATGTCCAAACCCATATGCCCCGAATGTGGCGGTAATGGGCAACAAAGGTTACCTTTCTTTCCTTCGGGTCCTCATTAACATGTGACCATCTATCACCTTCATATCCTCATCACAGATTGTCGGGCATGGCAGTTGTAGCCCGGGGTATTTTAGTTGAACATTCATTTAACCAAACCATGCAATGTTGATCTCCACATATTATGGGAACGGGTTCTCCGCACCCACCTTGAGGCAAAACAAACCTCATTTGTGTATCTCCCTTTTGATCTCCAGGGTGCCAACCCCAAACACTATAATTCCAAAATGTACAAGCAGCATTTTCCCTTTCACACTGCACTGTTGGCCCTATCATTAATATATCTCCATATGTGCAGGTGACTGTATTTACATTATAAACAACTGTATTCCAACAATTTTCCTCTTATTCCAGTTTAGGCTTCAGAAGATTAAATGATGTCTGGTTGGAGCGCTCATGATTCCAGCCCGAGGCATGCCTATTAGAAACCTGTAAAAACAAAAATAAATCTAGCCCATTGCCAGTTGTGTTAGTTCATTCCTTCCTTTATTAATAATACTGTTTCAACTGAGTCCAATGTTTCCAAATTTCCATTTCTCCCCATGTCACTTGGGGAATGTTTTCTCCTGCGCTTTAAGCTCGTGTGTGATCCACACCGGGGCTGGAAACCAGCGTTTACAGTACAGATCCCATTCCTTTCACAACACTAGCTTCATTGCTTCCTCCATTTACCAATGCTAGTTCGAGGGGCACC
This sequence comes from Okamejei kenojei, assembly GCA_035221665.1. Lineage (NCBI taxonomy): Eukaryota > Metazoa > Chordata > Chondrichthyes > Rajiformes > Rajidae > Okamejei > Okamejei kenojei. Next base: position 138,612 of record CM069153.1, read on the forward strand.
ATTGAGGAAAGACATTCTTGCCGATCTGTACTGCTTATCTCATACCCCTGATCATTTTTTTTTTAAAAAATAAAAAAAAAGGGGTCCGGCGCCAAAAGGGCCACATCTAACTCCTCTTAAATTATGGACCAATGAACTGGCTCAACTACCTTCTGTGGCCGAGAATTCCTGAGTAGACTCACCCACTCTGTGTGAAAACTGTTTTCCTCATCTCGGTTCTAAAGAATTCCTCCTTATCCTGAAACTGTGACCCTTTTTCTGGATCCCCAAAATCAGGTACAATCTCCTGCTTTTCTAGCATGTCCAACCCTTAAGATTTTTGTAAGTTTCTATAAGATCCCCCTCATCTTCCAAATTCTTGCTAGTTACAAGCCAGTTATCAGTTTTCCTCATATGAAAGTCCTGACATCAGGAATCAGTCTGGTGGAACCTTCTCTGTTACCCCTTATATGGCATGAATGCCCTTTCCTCAGATTTGAAGACCAAAACTGGTAGCATATCCAGGTGTGGTTCTCACCAAAACCTGCAAACTGCAGTAGAACTCCCTGCTCTATACTCAAAACCTTTCGCTATGAATGCTAAAATTACCATATGCTTTCTTCAAACTGCTGCACATGCTGCTATTTCAATGATTGTGTACATGGCACCAGAGGTTCGTATGCATCTCCTTTTCTAAAGCACATTCAGATAATAGTCTACCCTCCAGTTTTTTGCCCAAAGTGGATAACCTCAACTTTCAACATTATATGCATCTGATTGAATTTGACTCACCCGTATCAATTTATTGAGTCTTAGATTTACACTCACATTACTATACAACTCAAATTATTAAATATTAAAAATTATCAAAACATCAAACACAATAAAAAATTTTTCTCTCTAATTTACCACTAAATATCAAATCCCTTCTATACACAAATAAATAATCTCCTAAAACACACACCACAATCCCCATTTATAAACTAAATTACACACCAAGAATATTTCCATAATCCCTACATCCCTAACTCACACCCCCAA
>CM069153.1:140131-268358 GCA_035221665.1 Okamejei kenojei
TAATAGAGAGATAGTATTCCCATGGCTGTGTAGGCCAGTCAGTATTATCAAGATTCCTGAAGCGGAATCCAATTGAATCTTGCGTAATACCCGACTGATGTATGCAGAAGGGAGGAAAAGCATAAAAGCAACTTTTCCCCCAATAGCAGCGAGAATACATCAACTGCTGCAGCCCCAGGGTCCTGGTTCCCAAGCGACATACGTTGGAACCTGGTGATTCACCTGAAGCAAATAGATCGATATCTGGTGTGCCATATTGCTTGTAATTTTCAGCAAACACTTAGGGATTAACATCCTTCGATGTTATCATTAAATCTACTTGACCTGGTGTCTGCCACTGTATTTTGCTTACGCTGGAAGGTAAGTTGGCTGATAACCAAAATGCCTTTCAACACACCATTGCCAGATTAGGTTGCCAAATTGTCACACGATATCAGACTTTACACCACCCGGTGATTGATATAAGCCACCCACCGTGGTAATTATACTAGTTGCAACCGGACATGAGCATGAAGCGTATTACATGAATATGCTTTTAACCCATAAAACGCACCCAACATTTCTAAATAATTTGATGCCCCTGTCATTAGGCAAGATGATTCAAATTTACTCCATCTGCCCCCTGTGCTGGATTGCATGTTTAGAGCAACCCAGCCGAAAGCACTGGCATCCCTTTGAATGGTTAATACTGGGTTGGTGATCATTATGGACTGGAGCTGAGTCTTACATTCCTCGCCCACCATTGTAAACTCTGGAATGGATTCAGCAGTTAAAACTCATAGCTCGGTCAAAAGTGACCTGAGTTTTGCTTAGTGGCATGCACATTAGCTCTTTGCAAATTTTGATAGTGGCAAAAGGCCCAAATTTGTACAGCTGGGAAAGCTGCTACCATTTTGCCAATAACCTCTAGCTACTTCCCGTAGGGTGGCTGTCGTTTTATTCATGAGTTTGTTGCATGATAGCGCAATTCAGATGCTATTTCCCCTTCGCAGAGTTACAATCATGCGAACAGTATCATCGTAAAATCAAGATAGACCATGGCAGTGTGACGGTGTAAGATTGGATTTTTTCTTGGATGTTATGACAAACCCCCAAAGTTTCAAACAAACGTTTGGTGGCTGCGACTGCTAAAATAGACTGTCTCCAAGGTTTTCCCTATTATTAAAATATCGTCTAAATACGCCATGACTATATGCTTTTGTTCCTCAATAATGCCAAGGCAGGTTTTAAGATTTTAAGTGAACAACCTTGGAGCAGAGGTTAGCCCATTTGGTAGAGCTTTATATTGCCATAGCTGTTCATCCAGATAAATTTTAAATATTTTCGATGTCCTTGTGGTATGGTACTGAGTATAGGCATCTTTTTAAATCAATGCTTGCTAGAAAAGTAAACCCCCTAGAAACCAATAGTCTGGCTTTTTCAAAAGTATCCATCTTGAAATGTATATACCTGACAGACTTGTTCAAAGTAGTTGAAGTCAATGATGATGCGTCGTCCCCACCATCTTCTCATACTGATTTAGTGAAAATATTAGACACAAATTCCAAAGGTTCATGTTTTGTTCTTTCAATGACACCTTTAGCTTGTAACCTCATCCAGTTCAGCTTGACCCTCTTGTTGTTTCCTTGACTGAGAGGGTGAATACCCTTTTGGGTAATATGCTGAAACTGGTGGAAAATTTTTATGGACAAAGTCAATTTTTGTAGCCATGAACGCTGCTGAGTATATACTTGTCATTAGTGATTGGATTCCCATGCATCCAAAACAAAGTGGCAATCTCCCCCCTGTTAGCACAGAGCCCTACTGCACATTATGCGAGAGAACAGACCCACCTACCTCCATGGTAATTGGTGCTATCTTCTGCCACTTCGCTGGTGATGAGGCGTCTGCTGGGCTGTAGAGGTTGATGATAGATCTCGATGTTGTTTGTGGGGTGGCGCATTTTCCATGGGGTCCGCTCTGGCCCTGGGCCAAAAAAGGCTTACGGGGAATGGTTGTCCGGACCCCGGAGCTTTCATCAGTCCCCATAAGTGTGTCCGACGACTGTGACGCCATGGGGTACTGCCGCCTGGATTTGTTTGGGTCTGCTCGGTCCCAAACAGCCCACCACGAGGACCAAGTCTTGGATTCTTCTTCCAGGTCTTTCACCTTTTTTTGAAGGTCTTTCCCAAAGAGCAGAATAGGAGGGTTCTGGACCCCGTGTTTTGCAGATCCCGCAAATTAGGTTTGAGGAGGCTTGATAATCTCTTTCGCAAATTATTATCTCATATTGAGTTTGTGCACAGCAGAGCTAGATGTGTCTTGCTGATTTGTGTAGATTGTCCGCACCATCAATGGACCGAGCATAAGATGTTATTCCCTGCAGTCAGGAATTTAAGGATCTTCTGGAGCTTCAACTCCAGTTTCTGATGTTCGCCCCAAATGTCCCCCAAATTTGGCATATGACAGCAGGTACATTCAAAGATGTACAATTTTCCTGGGGGCTGTATATATGTTGAGAGCCTCATTGACCACTTGTTCTTGTAGGGGTTTAGAGGACAGGTGGTTAATGCTGGCTGCAAGTTTCGGCTCTAATGGCCGACCCGCCTGTGGAATGCCACGTATCGGTTGACCACACCCAGCAGTCTCTTCCTGTTCTGTACACCCTGAGTACTCCCGAAATCTTCAGCCAGTGAACCCCTCCTTCTTGACCAGCCCAGACCTGTCGCCAATGCTGCATTCGCAAAAAAAAAGAAAGGTGAAAGCAATGGTCAGTGCCGGTAAAAGCACTGCGGGATGTGCCTGAACTCCCTGCGAGGCTGCGCAGCTCTCTCATGCAGATCTCCTGGAGCAATTGCTCCATAAGCCGTTCATTGCGGCTTAGCGGCTGCCTGTGCTCTCGAGCGGTAAAGTCATCTTCATCGAAAACGTCGGACACTACCCGCCCGGTTCCGGCTGCAGGTACCTCCAGCCCGCTGCTCAGGCAGCACTAGCGTGCTGGGCTCGGGCTCGGTAGTTATAACCGCCGCCTCTGCCCCCCCTCCAAATAGCCTTCCTCAACGAAAGGACGAACGGGGGCGAGCTGCAGACTTCTTTCCTCGGGCCTTGCTCATTCTTCCTGGAACACAAGACCACAGAGAGAAAGACACACGGCCACGGTAAACTTACCTGTCGGCCCGACTTTTCAATTAGTAGCGGGGATCGCCTTGAACTCCCGTTCGTCGCGGTGCAGCTGCATGGAACGCTAATGTCTTCGCATGCGTGCTGGACGGGGTCTTCACGTAGTCACTCATGTGACTCCGAAGTAAAATTGGAGCTGGCTACATTGGTGGTATCATCCACAACAGAGAGGTTTAACGTACATCCAGATAAATTAAAATTGGAACCCTCCACTACCATGGATTATTTGGGGTTCACTATTGACTCTGATTCATATGTATAGTCACCTTGCCACCTAAACAAAGTGACAGACTTGATTGGAGTAAAGCAAAAGCCTCACTGGCATCAGGGAACCATCCCATTCGGCAAGGAGCAAGAGTGATTGGGAATTGGTGGCTGCGTTCCCAGCAGCACAATTGGACCACACCATTATTAAAAAACCTTGAAGAGGGAAATTTTAGCTCTCAAAAATCATACAGGCCATTTCAATAGGCCTATGCATCTGCCAGGGAAAGTAATTAGAATTAAACAGGTGGTAGAAATGTTCCATATTATCTCTAACCCCATCACCCCATTCTATATCCCTAGGTACATTACAGACTGATTGCCAGTGCAAAGGTTTGGGAGCAACTAATACCCCGCAAGTTGTGGTGGCAGATGAGTGCACAAAAATTAACTGGTTATAGAAACACTAGGAATTAATTATCTAGAAATGCGGAGCGTTTCATGGACCTCAGGCCTACTGCTCAGATGAGCACCATTGCATGTACGGTTACAGATTGATACCACACTGGGGGCCTATATAAAATCATATGGGTGAAATAAAGTCGATATCATGTGATGATTGCCTAATAATATCTGGCACGGTGTCTGGGAGAGAGATTTGGATCTCAACCACTTACCTTCCAGGCTAGCTAATTACAGGTGGCAGACATCAGGTCCACGTAAATTCAACGACACATTAAATGTAGTTGGATCGAATGTTTACAGATATTATAGACCGGAATGGACACCAGATATCGACCTTTTTTCCATCCGGACTAATTCACCAACTACCAACATATGTTGCTTGGGAACCAGACCCCCAGGGGCAGCAGCGATGGACGATTTCTCGCTCATAGGGGGGGGGGGTTGTTTTGCTATGCATTTTCCCCTTCTTCCTCATCAGGCGAGTCATTACAATATATTAAACAAGACGCCGCAACGGTACCATGGTTTCCAAACAGTAACAAAGATTGGTCTCAGAATCCTGCATCCTGGATCAACAACGGCCAGGAGGTTGGCACACACCGTGCGGGAAGCATCCGTGCCATGACTGTATGAACTTGTTTGATTTGCAGTTTCTGAACAGGCCATTTCTGGATACGACTCTCCGACAGGACGATCAATGCCATCTCAGCGTCTACAGGGAGGTCCACGAGAAGACAGATACCTGACTATGTCAGGAATGGGGAAGTGTTCAGCACCAGACGAACACGACATATGACTCAGCCACCAACACTGAAGTGCTGGAGTTTCTGGCCACCCTTCATTTCGATGAAGGATTGAGTTACAGTGCCATTATTGTGCAAGGAGTGCCCTAGCTAATATCTGGGTCAAGGGTGATCACCTGGCTATGGATCACACCCACTAGTACCTAAACGAATGAGGGGTATTTGGAACTCTATTCCCCCCAGGTCCAGATACACCTATACTATGGGACATAGGTAGTACACCAATGTTACGAGGATAGGAACACCAATATCCGGGCTCACTCTGGATGCAAACTAATATCCTAGATGGGAAATATTATGGCCTTGATCATCACAACGGTCCAGTCCTTACACAAGCTAGAAAAGGACGTCATGTCTGTCACAAATGGCAGTATAACCTCTACATACAAGGGTACTTAAACTAGACTGACCCGTTCCTTTGCCAATATTATAGTTCTGGCCTTCCTGCAGATAGTCGGGCCCTGCATAGAGACACATACTTTCCAATATAATTTCACCAAACACTTATGGGCACGGAGAGAGCTTTCTCCAGTAGCCAAAATGCCCTCACCTAAGGTCAACAGTGCAAACCATATCCAGATGGTTCGGGTGTATTACGTGCATGTGGTGAATACTAATGTTTCAAATCTCACTCCAACAGGGCTGCATCTACATCGGACGCTAGGATGATGGGAGTTCCTAAGACCAACATCCTAGCCACAGCGGGGTGAGCAATGAACTGTTCAATGCTTTATAATAAACCCGTGGGCGATCCTGAGACGTTTGCAGGAAAAATTAAGTTCTGTAAAATAATTAACCAATGTGGGGCATATTATTTTAGGTATGATTTACATCACCTTTAATGTTTTTCAGCACAGTGTCGTGTGTGAAATACGTTCATCCTCCTCCCAGAATGGCAGTGTGTGAGCATGGTCTCGTTCCAGGGCAAAAAACACAGAGCTTTGAAATCTTCCACGTAGTCACTCACGTGGACTCCTGAAGTAAAATAGTAAGAATAAATGAGAACTTACCAGTTTGAAGTTTGATCTTTATTTATGAGGAGTTACATGAGGGATTACGTGCCCTCCGCTCCCAAAACCCTCTATTATAAAGTTCAACTGGTATGGAGGTTCTCTCTTATCTTACTATATTAGTCTACTCTGGTATCTGTGATTTCACACCACTGCTTTGAAGAATGTCGCGCATGCGTCCTGGCGGGGTCTTCACGTAATCCCTCATCGTAACTCCTCATAAAATAAAGATCAAACTTCAAACTGGTAAGTTCTCATTTAATCTTACTATTACTTTTACGTTTCCAATCACACACATGATGTTGTATGGGCGACCCCCTGTCATTTCTGTCCAAATTATTCCTCATAGCCGCGAGTCTCTCTCAGCCCGGCTACTTTGTGAACAACAAACGTTTCCAGTTTGCGGAGCCCATCACTGACTACTTTCCTAGCAGCAAAATACCTTGCAGGCTACTCTCCTCGTAGCAACACATCTTACTAACTACTTTCCTAGTAGCAAGTTACACATTTACAACACATCTTTTTACTTTGCCATGCCCAATCGCCGACCACTCTCTTGGTAGCAAAAACTAATAAGAAAAAATTGGTCTTATCTTCGTCGTCTACATCTAAGGACTTCGGCAGGGAACCAGATCAACCTGTGACGAGGGACCACAGATGTTCCCGGGAGCTTCTACGGGAGGGTACACAAAAAGCTGGAGAAACTCAGCGGGTGCAGCAGCATCTAAGGAGCGAAGGAGATAGGCGACGTTTCGGGTCAAGACCCTTCTTCAGACTGGTCAGGGATCAGGGAAACGAGAGATATAGATGGTGATGCGGAGAGATAAGGAACAATGAGTGAAAGATATGCAAAAAAAGTAATCGTGATAAAGGGAACAAGCCATTGTAACTGTTTGTGGTGTGAAAATGAGAAGCTGGTGCGACTGGGGTGGGAAGGGAGATAGAGATAGAGGGAATGCCCAGGGCCCGAGGGCAGAGGGAAGAGGTGGAAGGGGAGGAGACAGCAAGGGTTATCAGAATTGAGAAAATTCAATATTCACGCTCCAAAGGATGCAGACTCCCCAAGCGGAATATGAGGGCTGTTTCCTCCAGCTTGCGGTGTTTGCTCACTCTGGCCGTGGAGGAGGCCAGGACCCGAGAGGTCCGGATGTGGAATGTGGAGGGGGAGTTGAAAGTGCTGAGCCACCGGAGGTCGGGTGGTTATTGCGGACCGACGGAGGTGTTCGGCGAAGCGATCGCCAAGCCTCCCGCTTGGTCTCACCGATATAGATCATCTGGCATCTGGAGCAGCGGATGCAGTAGATAGGTTGGAGGAGGTGCAGTGTGAACCTCTGTCGTGACCTGGAAGGACTGCTTGGGTCCCTGAAAGGGAGTGAGTGGGGAGGTGAAGGGACAAGTGTTGCATGTTCTTGGCGGATTGCAAGTGAAAGTGCCGGGGAAGGGGGTAGAGTGGGAGGGGAGGGAAGAGATTGACAAGGGAGTTGCGGAGGGAGCGGTCTTTGCGGAAGGCATACGGGGGGGAGATGGGAAGATGTGGCGGGTGGAGGGTCACGTTGGAGGTGCGAAACTGGCGGAGACCTATATGTTGTATTGTCGGCTGGTGGGTGAAAGGTGAGGACCAGGGGGACTCTGCCCTGTTTGCGAGTGGGGAAATGGGGAATCGAGGGCAATGTTTACGGGGGTATGGAGAAGACCCTGGCGTGCGAGCCTCATCATAGTGGGGGGAGGGAATCCCCGTTTCTGGCTGAAGAATGAGGCCATTTGTGATGACCTGGGTGGAACCCCTCATCCGGAGCAGATGTGCTAGACGGAGGAATTGGGATAGGGAAAGGAGTCCTTATATACAGGGAAGCAGGTGGGAGAAGAGTAGTCGTAGCTGTGGGAGTCAGTAGGTTTGTAGGTGGATGTCGGTCAGGAGCGTATCACCTCAATAGAGATGGTGAAGGTCAAGAATGGTAGGGAATGTGTCGGAAATGGTCCAAGAGATTTGAGTGCTGATGGAAGTTGGTGTGAAATGATGAAGTCAGTCCAGTTGTGTGTGGGTTGCAGAGGTTGAAACCAAAGCAGTTCGTCGAGTAACAGGATTAGAGGTCGGGATGGGGCCCTGGTATGCCGAGAACAAGGATTGTTCGACGTACCCAACAAAGAGGCAAGCGTAGCTGGGGCACCAGGCTGTCCCATAGCTACGCCTTGTTTTTGGAGTAAATGGGAGGAAACAAAAGAGTATAGTTATTGAGGGTGAGGACCAACTCTGCTAGGCGGAGGAGGGTGTCAGTGGGACGGGTATGGGTTGCTCCCTCTGGTCGAGGAAGAACCGAGGGCTTTAGAGACCGTCCTGGTGGGGATGAGGTGTAGAGTGACTGGACGTCCATGGGTAAAGATGAGAGGAATTGGGCCCTGGAGAATGAATGCACGGAGTCGACGGAGAGTGTCGAGGTGTCTTGAACATAGGTGGGGAGGGAATTTAACAAAGGGGATAGGATGGCGGTCAAGGTATGTGAAATGTGTTCGGTGGGGCACGAACAGGCAGAGACAATGGGTCTAGCCAGGCAGTCGGTTTGTGGGGTTTTGGGGAGAAGGTAAAAATCGGGTCCGTGCGGGGCTGGGAAACGATGAGGTCGGAGGCACGGGGGTAGGAGCCGGACGATGAAGTCGGATATGTTGCTCGAGAGGTGCCTGGTGTTCGTCAGTGGGGTCATTGTCCAGGGGTACGTAGGAGGAGGTGTCCGAGAGTTGGCGCGCGGCCTCCGCTTTGTAGAGATCGACGCGCCAGACTACCACGGCTTCTATGGGAGTTCGGTCTCAAAAGGTCAGATTAGAGCCCAGTTTTCTCCCTGTCGAGTCCAGGTCACTCTGCAGCCTCTTACACAGTCATCCGTTGACGGTTCCAGCGAGATCCTGGCGATTCTACAGCAACGATAAAGTTCCTTTACATAAAAACAGACAACACACAATGGGTTAGGTAAACCAACTCAAGCTTTACTGAATCATCAGCCGTCGGAAGAGATAGGGTTACACCAGTCAAGTAAGCAACAGACATTTGACTTCCCCGAGCCGCCACTTCAATGAACAAAGACTCGCAGGGTGTTTTATACTGTGTGTCACTTAGTCACATTCCAAAGGCATAAGTCATGATCACAAGATGCAGCAACCCAGGACAGTTGATTGTCTCTTATCAATTGGTAGACAATTCCAAAGGCATCAGCTTCTTATCAGTTGGTTGTCTCTTTTATCAATTGGTACCTCAGTTCAAGACATTCGAAAGCCATTAACCATGGCGCCCCAATATACAGCAAACTAGGGCAAGGTTGGGCATGTCTTTCTTATCAGTTGGTACCACTACAGAAAGCCTGCTTCAGGAGAAATACAAAGCTACAAAATTGTCGAGTATCCCATAATGTATCTATTATGTATTTAAAGCCTTAAACCCTTTCGATTGAGTGATGCGGCTGAAGAAAATCAGATAACCAACATGAGGTGGATCCGATGGAGTTTGAAACAATATCCCCTTTGCTGCAAAAATTCCGCTCCCAATTTGAATCTCTCAGTATCTCCACAATTCCCTGTATTTGCAGCAATTCCCTGAATAAATCACGACCTGCCTCAGTAGGATTTCACTTGGCTGATGTCATCTGTTTGCGAATCATTTCAAAATAGCTATTTTTAATTATGTTCAAATGCAGTGTCCCGGTGGTGAAGGAAAATGGTATAAAGAGTCCGGGAATTTTCTGCCACTGCATTTCATTTCAGTCCGAGAGATTACCAGTGGCTCACGGGCACTCGTCGCTGGACAGAGAACATGGGAGAAACACTTAGGGAATATCACAGTGTAGAGAAAATCGTGTACGTGATCACTGCTGCCGTTGGAGTCCCTGGTAAGTCAGAAGAACAATTCAAGTTTTATAACTCCATGTGTGAACCGGTGTGATCCTCATTCTGATCATGTTGCAAGTTTCATAACTGATATTCGTTGTGTATCAGTTATGAAACTTCACAAGAATATGTGAAGGATATCAACCCTCACTGAAATATGTTTGAATTAGCGCTGTGATTTGTCGTATTTTCAGACAGCCAAAACTAACCCTCTTGTTTTCTCACCGCCGGGACGCACTAGAATGGTGTTCTTGCCCGGAGTTGTCCCAGTGCTCGGGACAGGCAGCTCTCCGGGACGGTGTGACTGGGAGGGGGTTACATTGTGAAGTTCGCAGTGAGTGAGTTAGTGATCTGGATGAAAACCCGCTCCCGTGGACATGTCTCACCGTGGAGTCTGCCACAGTCGGATTGCAGCGCCTGTTGGTCAATAATTGGATCGATCTCCTAAACCAAGGGCCGCGGATCTACCGGCATGTGTTGTTACCGAACTGAACTCACTGTGTGGAATGAATCCATTAACGGAGCCACTCTGCTGCCGGATTCTAAGTTGTCCCTAAGCTCTCCTAGTTCCCAGAGCCCTGGTTAAACTCGGACGGTCATGGTTAGATCTGTGAAACCGGCCCCATCAGAGACTGTGATCAGCAGGGTTAACCCTGAAAAAACCATTTCGGCTGTTGTAGCGGGTGGCTGCTCGGTCCCTCTCTCCCCGCCCTTTTCCCCGCCCGCCCGTCGCCTTATCTCTCCTCCCCAGAAGCAGGCAGGCAGGTCAAGCACAGTCGGAGCCTGCTGACATTGTTAGACTTGCAGCCGCGCACCAGTTTAAACACTCCTGATCTTGAGCTGAAAGTCGTGGGGTGTTCACCCTCGGAGAACGTGTTGAGTAATCCCAAGTGTCCGTTCCCTTCACTTTCCGCAGTGAATTTAGTGGCGATTGTGATCCTATCCCGGGGAAAGTGCGGCCTCTCCACCTGCACCACTCGCTACCTGATGGCCATGGCAGAGACCGATCTACTTGTCCTTATCATCGAGGTCGTTTTACATCGGCTCCGAAATTATTACTTTTATTGGAGTTTCCTGTCCATCACCCCTGTGTGCAATGTTATCCTTGTTCTGAGGTATGCAGCTATACACTGTTCTGTCTGGTTCACCGTCAATTTCACGTTGATCGCTTTGTCCGCCATTTGTTGCCAGAAGCTGAAAACTAAATATTGCACCGGGAAAACTGCGGCTGCGGTTCTGGCAACAGCCGGCGTTCTGCTCTGTCTGAAAAACGTTCCCCGCTACTTCACAAAAGGACCCGAGACAATCATCTACAATGTCCCGTGGGGCTGTGCCATGATGGACAGTTATTTAATGACCCGGGTGGTTGGCATTATGACTGATCGACACGGTTTTTAAACTCCGCTCCTCCCTTTCGCTGTAATCCAGCGGCGCAACGCTCTGACAGTCCGGCACATTTTGATGGCCCATCGGGTCCGTAAGAGCAGAAGGTGAGAGCAAGGAGGAGAACCGCAGAGACCCTGAGATGGAGAGCAGGAGGAGGTCTGTGGTTTTACTCTTCACCATCTCCGGCAGCTTCATCCTCCTGTGGCTGACGTTTGTTGTATTCTTCGTCTATATTAAGGTCACAGGATTTGGGCCTGACCTGAAAGATTATGAACATATCTTTTTAAACATCGGGTCTTTGCTGAGGAATCTCAGCTGCTGTACAAACACATTTATTTACGTGGCGACTCAGTCCAAGTTCAGGGAGCAGGTGAAGAGTGCGGTCAAATATCCTCTCACCTCGGTGCTTCGGCTCATGAACATATCCCCGCCCTGAGCTCAACCCAGAGGCGGCTGCAGTCTCTCCGCTCGAGGCTCCGGCTCCTGACATTCACCGCCGGATCTTCCAGGTGTCAGTCTCGAGCGGATGACCCATCGACGGCCCAGCTCCATGACCTCCAGACCGTCACAGCGAGATCTGTCACATTTCCCCAATAGTTCCGTCTACCTCCGCAGTGGGGACCGGTCTGGGATGAACTCTAGCCTGGGACCAATCGTCCCGTCTACCTCCGCAGTGGGGACCGGTCTGGGATAAACTCTAACCTGAGACCAACCGTCCCCTCTCCTCCGCAGTGGGGACCAGTCTGGGATAAACTCTACCCTGGGACCAATGATCCCATCTCACTTCGCGGATCACTTCTGCCTCTTGAACTTTGGTGTAACCATCCCTAGAATAATTCTCCAATCGCGCACTAGTGACTGGTCCAGTTGGTGTGCCCTTCCCCCAGGGTCCACTGTCCCATCTCATGGAGCAGAGAGTCATGGGGTCATGCAGTACGGAAAAACTTTCAGCTCCACGCGTCCACTCCAATTCAACATGGCCCTTCTATCCCAGTCCCACCTGCCCGTGTTTGTCCAACATCCCTCTCAACCTGTACCTGTCTAAATGTTTCTTAAAGGTTATAGAAACATATAAAATAGGTGCAGGAGGAGGCCGCTCGGCCCTTCGAGCCAGCACCGCCATTCATTGTGATCATGGCTGATTGTCCCCTATCAATCACCCGTGCCCGCCTCTCCCCATATCCCTTGACTCCACTAGCCCCGAGAGCTATATCTAACTCTCTCTTAAATCCATCCAGTGATTTGGCCTCCACTGCCCTCTGTGGCAGGGAATTCCATAAATTCACAACACTGGGTGAAAATGTTTTTTCTCACCTCAATCTTAAAGGTATCTCCACTTTATACTAAGACTGTGGCCCCTGGTTCTGGACTCGCCCAACATTGGGAACATTTTTCCTGCATCTAGCTTGTCCAGTCCTTTTATAATTTTATATGTTTCTATATCACCCCTCATCCTTCTAAACTCCAGTGAATACAAGCCTAGTCTTTTCAATCTTTCCTCATATGACAGTCTCGCAATCCCAGGGATCAATCTCGTGAACCTACGCTGCACTGCCTCAATCACAAGGATGTAATTCCTCAAATCAGAATACCAAAACTGTACACTATACTCCAGATGTGGTCTCACCAGAGCCCCATACAAGTGCAGAAGAACATCTTTACTCCTACACTGAAATCCTCTTGTTATGAAGGCCAACATTCCATTAGCTTTCTTCACTGCCTGCTGTACCTGCACACCAACTTTCAGTGACAAGTGTACAAGGACGCCTAGGTCTCGCTGTACGTCCCCCTTACCTCACCTAACTCATTTGAGATAATAATCTGTTCCCTTGTTTTTGCGCCAAAGTGGGTAACCTCACATTTACCTATAGTATACTGCATCTGCCACACACCTGCCCACTCACTCAACTTGTCCAGGTCACCCTGCAACCTCCTAACATCCTCTTCACAGTTCACACTGCCACCCAGCTTTGTGTCATCCGCGAACATAGAAACATAGAAATTAGGTGCAGGAGTAGGCCATTTGGTCCTTCGAGCCTGCACCGCCATTCAATATTATCATGGCTGAACATCCAACTCAGTACCTGCCTTCTCTCCATACCCACTGATCCCTTTAGCCACAAGGGCCATATCTAACTCCCTCTTAAATTTAGCCAATGAACTACCATATAATCATATAACAATTACAGCACGGAAACAGGCCCTCTCGGCCCTTCCAGTCCGTGCTGAGCATTTGTTTTCCCCTAGTCCCATCTACCTGCACTCAGACCATACCCCTCCATTCCCTTCATGTCCATATACCTATCCACTTTACTCTTAAATGTTAAAATCGATCCTTCCTCCACCACTTCTTTTTGGGGGCTGGAAGCCCCCCCCCACCCCCCCTCATTCCACACAGCCACCACCCTCTGAGTAAAGAAGTTCCGCCTCAAGTTACCCAAAACCTCTGTCCGCCTAATTCTCATGTCTGCCCTCTTGTTTGAATCTTCCCTACCCTCAATGGGAAAAAACGTTATCCACTTCAACTCTGTCTATCCCTTTCATCATTTTTTAAAGACCTCAATCAAGTCCCCCCTTAACCTTCTGCGCTCCAAAGAATAAAGACCTAACTTGTTCAACCCTTCTTTGTAACATAGTTTGCTGGAACCCTGGCAACATCTAGTAAATCTCCTCTGTACTCTCTCTATTTTGTTGACATCCTTCCTAATAACTAGGCGACCAAAATTGTACACCATACTCCAAAATTGGTCTTACCAATGCCTTGTACAATTTTAACATTATTCCCTACTCCTATATTCAATGCTCTGATTTATAAAGGCCAGCACACCAAAGGCCTTTCTCACCACCCTATCTACAGGCGTTTCCCTTCAGAGGAACTATGCACAGTTATTTCCTAGATCCCTCTGTTCCACAGCATTCCTTAAATTCCCTAAAACACCATTTACCATGTACGGTCCTATTTTGATTTGTCCTGCCAAGATGTAGCACTTCACACTTAACAGCATTAAACTCCATCTGCCATCTTTCAGCCCACTTTTCCAAATGGCCCAAATCTCTCTGTAGACTTTGAAAATCTACTTCATTATCCACAACACCACCTATCTTAGTATCATCTGCATACTTACTTATCCAATTTTCCACCCCATCATCCAGATCATTGATGTACATGACAAACAACAGTGGACCCAACACAGACGCTGAGGCACCCCACTGGTCACCGGCTTCCAACCTGACAAACAGCCATCCACCATTACTCTCTGACATCTCCCATTCGGCCACTGTTGAATCCATCTTGCTACTCCGCCATTAACACCCAAAACTGGCCTCAACTACCTTCTGTGGCAGAGAATTCCAGAGACTCACCACTCTCTATGTGAAAAATGTTTTCCTCATCTCGGTCCTAAAGGAATTCCCCCTTATCCTTAGACTGTGACCCCTTGTTCTGGGCCTCCACAGCATCGGGAACAATCTTCCTGCTCCTAGCCTGTCCAACCCCTTAAGAATTTTGTAAGCTTCTATAAGATCCCCCCTCAATCATCTAAATTCTAGAGAGTACAAGCCGAGTCAATCCAGTCTTTCCTCATATTAGAGTCCTGACATCCCAGGAATCAGTCTAGTGAACCTTCTCTGTACCCCCTCTATGTCAAGAATGTCTTTCCTCAGATTTGGAGACCATAACTGTATGCAATACTCCAGGTGTGGTCTCACCAAAACCCTGTACAACTGTAGTAGCACCTCCCGCTCATATACACAAATCCTTTCACTATGAATGCTAACATACCATTTGCTTTCTTCACAGCATGCTGCACCTGCATGCCTACTTTCAATGACTGGGGTACCATGACACCCAGGTCTCGTTGCATCTCCCCTTTTCCTAATCTGCCACCATTCAGATAATAGTCTAACCTCCTGTTTTGGCACCAAAGTGGATAACCTCACATTTATCCACATTATACTGCATCTGCCATGCATTTGCCCACTCACCCAACCTATCCAAGTCACCTTGCTGCCTCCTAGCATCCTCGTCACACCTAACACTGCCCCCCAGCTTAGTGTCATCCGCAAACTTGGAGATGTTGCATTCAATTCCCTCGTCCAAATCATTAATATATATTGTAAATAACTATGGTCCCAGCATTGCGCCTTGTGGTACCCCACTAGTCATTGCCTGCCATTCTGAAAAGGACCCATTTACTCCTACCCTTTGCTTCCTGTCTGCCAGCTAGCTCTCTATCTACATCAATGCTGAACCCCCAATACCGTGTGCTTTAAGTTTGTATACTAATCTCTTATGTGGGACCTTGTCGAACGCCTTCTGAAAGTCTAGATATAACTCTACTAGTTACATCTCAGTTTTTATGTTCCATAGAAACATAGAAATTAGGTGCAGCAGCAGGCCATTCGGCCCTCCGAGCCTGCACCGCTATTCAATATGATCATGGCTGATCATATTCCCTGCCAGTTTTCTTTCATAATCTATTTTCCATTTCCTAATTAAGACCTTTGTCCTCTTCTGCTGGACTCTGATTTCCCCCAGTCCTCTGGTAGGCTGCATTTTCTGGCTAATTTGTATGCTTCATCTTTTGTTTTAATACTATCCCTGATGTCCCTTGTTATCCATGGATGCACTACCTTCCCTGATTTATTCCTTTGCCAAACTGGGATGAACAATTGTTGTAGTACATCCATGCAGTCTTTAAATACCTTCCATTGCACATCCACTGTCAACCCTTAAAAAATCACTTGCCAGTCTACCTCGGCCAATTCACGTCTCATACCTTCAAAGGTAACTTTGTTTAAGTTCAGAACCCTTGTTTTTGACTTAATGATATCACTCTCCATCCTAATGAAGAACTGAACCATATTATGGTCACTCTTGCCCAAGGGGCCACGCACAACAAGACCGCTAACTAACCCTTCCTCATTACTCAATACCCAGTCTAGAATAGCCTGCTCTCTCGTTGGTTTAGAAAACTATCCCGCATACATTCCAATCTCTTCTTCAGCACCCCTGCCAATTTGATTCACCCATTCTATATGTAGATTGAAGTCACTCATTACGACTGTTTTAATCTTGTTGCACGCATTTCTAATTTTCTGTTTGATTCCATCCCTAACTCCATTACTACAGTTAGGTGGCCTGTACACAACCCCCACTAGCGTTTTCTGCCCCTTAGAGTTTCGTAGCTCTACCCATATCGAGTCCACATCCTCCAAGCGAATGTCCTCCCTTTCTATTGCGTTAATTTCCTCTCTCACCAGCAACGCTACCCCACCTCCTTTTCCTTTCTGTCTATCCTTCCTGAATATTGAATCTCCGTGGATGTTCAGCTCACAGCCTTGGTCCTCCTGGAGCCATGTCTCCATGATCCCAACTGTTGCATAGTCATTGGGTACACAAAAGGCTGGAGAAACTCAGCGGGTGCAGCAGCATCTAAGGAGCGAATGAGATAGGCGACATTTCGGGTCGAGACCCTTCTTCAGACTGTTCAAGGATCAGGGAAATGAGAGATATAGACGGTGATGTGGAGAGATAAAAACAATGAATGAAAGATATGCAAAAAAGTGTCGATGATAAAGGGAACAAGCCATTGTAAGCTGTTTGTGGTGTGAAAATGAGAAGCTAGTGCGACTAGGGTGGGGGAGAGAGATAGAGAGAGAGGGAATGCCAGGGCCCGAGGGCTGAGGGAGAGGTGGGAAGGGGAGGAGACAGCAAGGGTTAACAGAATTGAGAAAATTCAATGTTCAAGCCTAGAGGATGCAGACTACCCAAGCGGAATATGAGGTGCTGTTCCTCCAACTTGCGGTGTTGCTCACTCTGGCCATGGAGGAGGCCCAGGACCGAGAGGTCGGATACGGAATGGGAGGGAAAGTTGAAGTGCTGAGCCACTGGGAGGTCGGGTTGGTTATTGCGGACCGAGCGGAGGTGTTCAGCGAAGCGATCGCCAAGCTTCCGCTTGGTCTCACCGATATAGATCATCTGGTATCTGGAGCAGCGGATGCAGTAGATGAGGTTGGAGGAGGTACAGGTGAACCTCTGTCCGACCTTAAAGGACTGCTTGGGTCCCTGAAAGGAGTGGAAGGGGGAGGTGAAGGGACAAGTGTAGCATTTCTTGCGGTTGCAAGGGAAAGTGCCCCGGGAAGGAGTAGAGCGGGAGGGAAGGGAAGAACTGACAAGGGAGTTGCGGAGGGAGCAGACAGGGGGGGAGATGGGAAGATGTGGCGAGTGGTGGGGTCACGTTGGAGGTGGCAAAACTGGTGGAGGACTATGTGTTGTATTTGCCGGCTGGTGGGGTGAAAGGTGAGGACCAGGGGGACTCTGCCCTTGTTGCGAGTGAGGGAATGGGGAGAGAGGACAGTGTTGTGGTGTATGGAGGAGACCCTGATGCGAGCCTCATCTATAGTGAGGGAGGGGACTCCCCGTTCTCTGAAGAATGAGGACATTTGTGATGACCAGGTGTGGAACACCTCATCCTGGGAGCAGATGCGGCGTAGACGGAGGAATTGGGAATAGGGGATGGAGTCCTTACTGGAAGCAGGATGGGAGGAAGATTAGTCCAGGTAGCTGTGGGAGTCAGTTGGTTTGTAGTGGATGTCGGTCAGGAGTGTATCCCCTTCAATAGAGATGGTGAGGTCAAGGAATGGTAGGGAAATGTCGGAAATGGTCCAAGTGTATTTGAGTGCTGGGACTAGGGGAAAGCAAATGGTCGGCACGGACTGGAAGGGCGGAGAGGGCCTGTTTCCGTGCTGTAATTGTTATATGGTTATATGGTTATATGGTTATATGGCTATATGGAGAAGTCGAGGCGGCTGTTCTGGATAAATAGTTCTAGAGCCGGAAGGCTACGAGGGGGGGTCCAAGTGGAGGGGGTATGTTGGAGACTGGAAAAGGGATCATCAGTGGGGGGCGAGGACTTCTTCCCATGGAAGAACGCTGTGAGGCGGAGGCGACGGTAGAAGAGCTCCATGTCGTGGTGGGATGCGGAACTCATTGAGGTGGGGACGGAGGGGGACAAAGGTAAGACCTCTGCTGAAGACCGACCTTTCAATGTCGGAGAGGGGGAGGTCCGGGGGTATGGTGAACACGCGGCAAGGATGGGGGTTGTGGCCGGAGGAACGCAGGTGAGTGCACTGAGGACGGAGCGTTGTGTGTTGGGGGGGTCTGGGGGCTGTGGTGTGGGTGGGGAAGAGCAGGGGTTTACATGGTAGGGGGGGATGGGGAAGACCCAGTGGAATAGCCACTAAGGGGCTGGGGTGATGGGCACTAGGATCCAGTGCCGTTAAAGACAGAGTGGTGGGAGGAGTTAGCAACGTGGAGGCTTCAGGCCCACTGCAGAGTCCAGTCTGCAGGTGAGGCTGCGGGCTGCTGGAGGGCGGTGGAGTGTCGTGGGTCGGCGGACCCGAAGGTAGGAGTCCGCGGGCAGTGGAGTCAGGGTCGGCGGGCGTTGCGTTGGAGGTCCCGGTGGGCGGGTGGTCGGTCCGACCGGTGAGGCGGCGAGATGAGTGGGGTGCGTTGCGGCGGCCATGTTCGGGGAGCCCCGGTCCGCCGGCGATGCAAGGTGAGGCGGGTGCGGCTGTGGTCTTTGGTGGGCCCAGTGCAACGGCGATGCTGGATGGCTCCGGTGCAGCGATGAGGTTAGTTGGTCCCGGGGGGCGGCGAGGTTCGGCAGTCGCGTTGTGCTGGTGGTGGGCGGTGGAATCGGGGAGGGGGAGATAAACAGAGTTACCGGGCAGGCAGTGGGGCTGGGCGTCATCGGTGGGCAGGTGGAGGTCGGCGGCAGCATCGGCGTGGTCGGTGAAGGCGGCGTCCTGGTAAGTCCTGGAGGCGCTCCTCGTGGACAAGATGGCGTCGGGGGACTCAGGCCGGCGGCTCGGGCCAGAGTTTGGGCCCGGGGCCTGCGGGCGGTCGAGTCGGGGGTTGTCGGTGGCTGGAACGGCCTGCAGGCGGGCTAATTTCAGGTCCTTGGTGGAGGTAAGGTAGGACAGGAATTGTCGATTGAAGCGGTGGATTTCCGGAGGATGTACTGTAGTTGGGGTCCGTTGTAGGTCTGGGTGAGTGAGGCCCGAAGTTTCGGGAGAGTCAATGCGAGGTCCTGCTGGTGTCGGCGCATTGCAACCAGGGTGGATCTTAGTGCCCGGTTGGAGAATTGTACAGTGTGGCGTCAGATAGCCCGTCGGTACCGATAGTCCGGCTGGGGTCCGAACTGGGAGGCAGGGAATTTGAGCTGGAATCCACGGGGTATGAGATGGAGGCGCAGGCAAGCCCCGAGGAAGCAGATGTGGCTGTGGTATCTTGTCTGGGTGAGGATGTGGTCGTAGAGTTGGAGAGAAGGGGGTATCACAGAGGGGGAGCAGTTAGAGGGGAGGTTGTGAAACTGTCTCCGTAGGGAGGAGGATAACTTCTACCAAAGTAGGCATATCGCAGTGAAGTAGACAAAGTGTTAAAGAAGGAAATGCAGATGCTGGAGAATCGAGGGTACACAAAAGGCTGGAGAGAAACTCAGCGGGTGCAGCAGAATCTAAGGAGCGAAGGAGATAGGCGACGTTTCGGGTCGTATATCATAGTCATTAATAGCTATCTGCACATTCAACTCGTCCACATTACTCAATGCTCCTCGCATTGAGACACAAAACCTTCAGGCTTGTTTTTACAACACTCTTACCCTTTATACGATTAAGTTGACAAGTGGCCTCTTTTGATTTTTGCCCTGGATTTGTCTGCCTGCCAGTATTAATTTTCACCTTGCTACCGATAGCTTCTACCCTCATTTTACACCCCTCTTTCTCTCTGCTCACACATTTAAGAAACCCACCACCTCTTATTCTCTGTTTATTATATTTGTTTTCTTCTATCCCCCCTACCTGTTGGATCTGAGTGTTTCCCTTCTCTGCCTCCTGCCTCAGACCCTGTCTTCTAGCTTTCTCTATTTGAGTCCCTCCCCCCAAACGTTCTAGTTTAGTCCCACCAGTAGCCTTTGCAAATTTCCCTGCCAGGATACTGGTCCCCCTCGGGTTCAAGTGCAACCCGTCCTTTTTACACAGGTCACACCTTCCCCAAAAGAGGTTCCAATGATCCAGAATCTTGAATCCCTGCCCTCTGCACCAGTCCTTCAGCCACGCATTTATCCTCCACCTTGCTCCATTCCTCATTGTCGCGTTGCACAGGAAGCAATCCTGAGATTGTTATCTTTGTGGTCCTTTTCCTTTAACTCCCTAAATTCTCCTTTCAGGACCTCTTCTCTTTTTTTACCTATGTGATTGGTACCAATATGTACCACGACCTCAGGCTCCTCTCCTTCCCTTTTCAGGATATCTTGGACACGTTCAGACACATCCCGGACACTGGCACCATGGAGGCAAACTACCATCCGGGTCTCCGGACTGTGTCCACAGAATCAACAGTCTGACCCCCTAACTATAGAGTCCCCTATTACTAATGCCCTCCTCTTCTTTTCCTACCCTTCTGAGCAACAGGGCCGGTCTCTGTACCGCAGGCCAGGTCGCTGTTGCCACCCCCAGGTAGGCTGTCCCCCCAACAGCACTCAAACAGGAGTACTTATTTTCAAGGTGTACAGACACCGGGGTAATCTCTAGCGCCCACCTCTCCCCCTTACCTCTCCTAACCATGACCCACTTGTCTGCATCCTGTGGTTTTGGGGTTACTACCTCTCTGTAACTCCTCTCTATGACCTCCTCACTCTTCCTGACCAGATGGAGGTCATCGAGCTGCTGCCCCAGGTTCCTAGCACAGTCCCTTAGGAGCCCCATCTCGACACATCTGGCGCAGATGTGGACGTCTGGAGGGCTACCCGACTCCATGACCTCCCACATCTGACATCCAGAACAGTAAGCTGCCCTGGTACTCATACGTCCCTTACCCTAGATACAACACAAAATACATTATACAATACAAAAATACAACACAAAATACAAAGTATAGTACACTACAAACTGCTGGAATCTGACTGCCAATCAGTTGCTTACTCTAGTCCACTTCCCACCAATCAGCGGCTGCCTCAAGCCCAGTTAATTGAATGGAACGTTACAGATTTAGAACATTATGGAATTTGGTCGCTCCTCCCTCACCAACGGTTCCTGGGCCTCTGTAAAAGCAAAGCCCTGCGCTGGGTTTTTACACTCACCGCTCGGACGTCACTCCTCCCTCACCAATGGCTCCAGGGCCAAAATATGCTAGTGTTGCTCCTAAATCCCTCTTCCAAATCATTCATATATATGGTAAACAGTTGCGGCCGCAACACCGAGCTTGTGGCACTCCACTCGCCATTGCCGGACATTCTGAAAAGGACCCGTTCACTCCTACTCTTTGCTTCTGGTCTGCGAACCAATTTTCTATCCATGTCAACACCCTACCTCCAATACCATGTGCTCTAATTTTGGTCACCTGTCTCCCGTGCGGGACCTTATCAAAGGCTTTCTGAAAGTCTAGATGCACTACATCCACTGGCACATCCTCAAAAAATTCCAGAAGATTAGTCAAACATGATTTCCCTTTCATATATCCATGTTGACTTGGACTAATCCTTTTACTGCTATCCAAATGCCCCATTATTACCTCTTTCATAATTGACTCCAGCATGTTTCCCACCACATGGATGGATTTAAGAGAGAGTTAAATAGAGATCTAGGGGCTAGTGGAGTCAAGGAATATGGGTAGAAGGCAGGCACGGGTTATTGATAGGGGATGATCAGCCATGATCACAATGAATGGCGGTGCTGGCTCGAAGGGCCGAATGGCCGCCTCCTGCATATATTTTCTATGTCTATGTCTATGTCTATCACTGAAGTCAGGCTAATTGGTCTGTAATTCCCCGTTTTCTCTCTCGCTCCTTTCTTGAAAAGTGGTAAACATTACCTATCCTCCAATCCACAGGAACTGATCCTGAATCTATTGAACATTGGAAAATGATCACCAATGCGTCCACTATTTCTAGAGCCACCGCCCTGGGATGCAGACCATCAGGCCCAGAGGATTTATCATCCTGCAGTCCCATTAGCCTACCTGTGCGATGTGCTCACAATCACTACTCAGAGACTAAATCGTGGAAGCAAGAGATTCTTTATTTGCGAGTCTGCAGAGTCGGGTGCCTCTCCAAGATGAGAAACACACCAAGGTCAGAAAGGTAAACCCCTTTATACACACAATTGTACATTCAACCTCCCCTTTTGACCCTCTCCAATCAGGCACTGAGGTGGACAATCTGTAGGTACGTCCCCCCCAGTACCTCCCACATCATACATTGCATGTCCAGACATGTGCATGGTAATGAGCAGTTTCTTGACCAGGGGTGTGTTGTAATATTCATTTGTTTTATTAAGCATGCTCAGTTGTCTATGACCTGCCCTAGTTTTACTCACCTCCAACTGAACTCTCTCAGTTCTCCTATATCAGCACTAAAGCTAAGCTACAGTGACAAGGGTCCCATCTATCACCCCTTTCTACTGATAGGGAGCTATCTACATCACTCCCCTCTACCGCTATACAATGCTTTCACTTCTTACTCAAGGATGGCTCTGGTAACTTTTATACACAGCTGTGTCAGAACCCTCTCCCTGGACTCTATCGGTTTGAATTCTCTTTAAAGCCTCTTACAATAGTGGGGTTTAATCACTTTATCCCTCACAATCCTCCCTTTTTCTTTTGCTACGCATCTATTGATTAAACCTCAATTTCAAGCTCCTTCAGTTCGAATTGACGTAACATTGTCCTAATCTCCTTTTCCTGTAGATCATGGACCTTCCCTGGCCGCATTATCATTATTTGCTGTATTGCCCCTTTTTCTCCCATTGGCACGACTACAGCCTGCATCTGACTTATACTCCTTGTTATAAGTCCCCTAAAACAAGGGATGCAACAGGGGATAAAGATCAGTCCAGCCATTGCACATAGAAACATGTGTCCCACCGTTCTCCACCATGTTCCTCCGAGGATGGAATCCCACCATCGGGTTCCCATAATCGAATTCCACTTCTGTATTGGAACATGTGCCAACTTACGGATCCCTTCTGATATGTCCATCACTACCTTTCCATTGGCATCGATGTTTAAACAGCAATTAGAGAGGTTGAATTTCCCGCATACCCCTCCTTCTGCCAGGAGGTAATCTAGGGCCAACCGGTTCTGGTATATTGCTGCTCTCATTTGTGTCTGCTGCTTTGCCAGCATCTCCAGTGCCCCCGCAGTTTGGTTGGTAATTACCTCCAGTATTGCCTGAAGTCTTATGATCCGGTTTAACATGTATACCGGGGTTCGGTATCCCCAGGATCCATCCTGTGCCCAAGTGGCCGGTCCATAGTATGAGATGATTCTTGCGGGTGGCCATTCGTCATCTTCCCATTCTCCAATGTCTATTTTCCTCTTCTTCTGATATAGGTCGTCAAATACAGGTGTTCCTAGCGACCGCCCTTCTTCGGTGTTTAACAGGAAAAATCCCGGTTGTACCAGTCCAATAAAGCAAGTCCCGCTCCAATTTGTTGGTAACACCGAGTATGCCTTGTGTCCGCATATCCATAACAGTCCTTCAGGGACTGGTCCACTAGAGGTAACCTTGTTCCATATGTCTCGCAACACCGGGATTCCTTGATTCCCTGCCCTTTGTACACAGTTGGATGATCAGCCATGATCATATTGAATGGCGGTGCAGGCTCGAAGGGCCGAATGGCCTGCTCCTGCACCTAATTTCTATGTTTCTATGTTTCTATAAGGGTTGTTCCCGGTGCAGTTCCATAGTCCAGTCGATTCCATTCCATCGGTCTTCATCCAGATAGTGCAGTTTCTCCCATCTTTCTTAGTTGGATACCATTTAGGCTCCTCTGGCCACCACACTCGGGACTGATTTGGCCACGGGGTGACGATGCGCTGGCAGGGGCTGCTGCCTACTAGGACGGCATCCCTTGCCCAGGGCCTAGCGATACACTCAGTCCCAACTGGAGCGTCTGTCAGGACCCATACCTGGGGATCTCGGTCTTGTCAAACTGTCAGGTTTCACTCCATCAGGTCCCATACTTCAACAATGGATCCTCTCCACGGCCAACGTGAGCTCATCAGTGGTCTGCCACAGACCCAACAGTTAGTCACATTCAGGATTCCAGCTATCCGGAGGGCCAAGTCCACAAACAGGTTTTTCCCTCCTTCAGGGATCTCAATCTGCTTCTTTATTTCTTCGTACAATTGAGGGTGAGTAGGTGGGTAGGGGGAGGCTTGGTGACTACTACTTTCGTTAACTTTGTTATTACTTCCTTCTTCATTTTGTCTAATGTCCATCCTAAGGTCTGGAAAGGAAGACCTAACTGTCCTGTCCTAGTTATACAAACCCATCTCTCCCCCTTTGGGCAGGTAACATACCCAAACCACCCTATATATCCTCTATTCTCTACCCTATAATACTTCTTTCCCCCGTCCTCACAAATAGTTCTAGTCCTCAGGTTATAGCAAGCATCGTTCACATGGGATAGATAGGTAAATGATCTGGTTGTCCGCCCTCCGTATCTGATAGGATGATAACATTTATCACAGTTATTAATACTTTTTACCATAATTACACAGAGCAAACAATACCACAAATGCTCCTTTCATACTGCTAGTTATACATTTAATTTTTTTTTCTAAAAGTTAATGTTAGGGGCTTATTTCCTGGCTTCACCATCCACTGTTCCTCCTTATCAGGAGTGGGTGAATCAACGGGTCCTTTAACCCGGATTCCGTTATTCACCCTTTTTCTTTTGTTCGTACTGCTGTCTCGGTTGTCAGTAATACTAGGTATAGGCCGGTCCACCTGGGCTGGAGTTTCTCCTCCTTCCAATTCTTGACCAGTTCCCAGTCGCCGGCCTTTACAGCATGTATTGGAAAATCGAGTGGTGGGCTTTGAGCCAACAATCCTTTAGCTTTTTATTCTGTAAGGGAACGAGACACTGCCAGTAAATAGTTCCTCAAGAACACATCACTTCCTTCAAAGGTTGGTGTGCCTTCCACCTTTCCAAGATAAGGCAATCCAAACAACATTTCATAAGGAGACACCGCAATATCCTTTCGGGGTGCAGTCCGTATTCGTAATAAAGCAATTGGTAAACATTTAGTCCAGGGTAACCCTGTCTCCTCCATTAGTTTAGTTATTTGAATTTTGAGGGTGGCATTCATCCGTTCCACTCTCCCCGAACTCTGGGGATGCCACGGAGTATGCAGCTTCCAGTTTATTCCCAAGGTGCTACAGATTAACAGGTGCACCTTGGAAGCAAAATGGGTTCCTCGATCAGAATCTATGGATTCAATAACTCCATACCGCGGGATGATCTGTTCCAGTAGTATTTTAGTGACCACCTGGGCAGTGGCATTTATCGTGGGAAATGCCTCTACCCACCTGGTGAAGTGATCCACTATAACTAGAAGATATTTCCACTGCTGTACTTTTGGTAGTTCTGTGAAGTCCTCCTGTATTCTCTGGAAGGGTCTAATGGCCAATTGTTGTCCTCCCCCTGGGACAGCTCTCATTACCTTCTTATTTACCCTTTGGTATACTACACAACCAGACACCGCCTGCTTGGCTAAAGTATAAATGCCTCGGCAGGCATAGGTCCGTAGTATCGTGTCGCACAGAGCCTGAACTCCCCAGTGTGATTGTGAATGTAGTTGTTTAATCAAATCCTTCGTCAGTCCCTTAGTAATAATTTGTTTTTCATCTGGCGTCCACCACTTCCCATCCGTGGAACGCCGGGCACCCAATTCATTCATTTTATCCTGCTCCTCCTGCGAGAATACAGGTATCTTCTCTATTCCCTCTCTCAACGGTATCAGAGACAGCATTTTTACCGTTTCTTCTGTCGCCGCTGTCTTAGCGGCACTATCGACTGCCCTATTCCCTCTAGCTTCCAGCGAATTCCCTCTCTGGTGGCCTGCTACATGGACCACCACTATTCTGTCTGGCAAATGTAGTGCTTCCAAAGCTTTTTTCAATTAACTGCTCATGAGCCAACTCTTTTCCTCTGGCTGTGATCATCCCTCTTTCCTTCCAGATTTTCCCAAAGGTGTGTACCACCCCAAAGGCATACTTGGAGTCCGTATACACAGTTCCCTCTTTTCCTTTCAATAGTTGCAATGCCCTTATTAATGCATACAGTTCGCATGATTGTGCTGACCAACCTCCTGGCAACCTGCCTGCCTCCACTTCCCCAAACCCTTCTCCTGTTATTATAGCATACCCACTATACCTCTTTCCGTCTATACAGCGGGAAGAACCATCAATAAACCATCTTTCCCCTTTTTCAACCTTGTCTGGAGTTCTATTATCTCACTACAGTCATGTTCTGGTAACTCCCCTTCCTGTTCAGCACTCGCCGAGTACAAAAACTGTGAGGGGCTCAGGTTTTTGTCCGTTACAATAGTCAAATCGTCCTTTTCCATAAGTATAACCTCATACTTCAAGATTCTAGAATCCGGCAGCCACCGACTGGACTTCTGAGTTAGTATGGTCCGGACCGTGTGGGGAGTGGACACTACCAGGGTTCCTCCAAATGTGAGTTTCCTACTTTCTTCCACTAATACTGCTGTTGCCGCAATCGCTTAAATACATATTGGCCATCCCAGCGACACTGGATCCAAGTGAATGGAGAGGAACGCGACGGGCTGCCGCTTCCCTCCTTTCTCTTGGGTCTGTACCCCCAGCGCAATTCCATTTTCTGCATTCACAAAGAGATGGAATGGCTGGTCAATAGACGGGAGAGCCAGTACAGGTGCGGTGATCAAACCGTTCTTTAATTTCCTAAACTGGTGTTCATCCCTGGATTCCCACTTTACCTTATCATTTTCCTCACCTAACTTATCATATAGGAACCTAACTTGTCGGGTATAATCGTCTATCCATAATCTACAATATCCAATCAGTCCAAGAAACTTCCTGAGCTCCTTCTTGTTTTTCGGTATTGGCAGTCCGGTAATTCCTGCTATTCTTTCCGGGTTTATTCTCCTTTTCCCATCGCTAATCAGGTGTCCTAGATATTTAACTTCCTGTTCTACAAACTGTAATTTACTTTTAGACACTCTCAACCCCTTTTCCCCCAAAATGTTTAGGAGGGTTTTAGTCGCGTCCCTAACTCGCTCCTCTTCTTCCCCTGATAGTAACAGGTCGTCCACATACTGCAACAGCTGTGTCTCATCAGTCCTCGGGACGTCCTCTAATACTTGTTCTAATATCTGTCCGAACAGGAATCCCTGAGGGAGCACAGTCCATCGGTACTGCTGTTTCCTTCGTGTCTCTGGGTTTTCCCGTTCAAATGCAAAAAGGTCCCTGCTCTCTTCAGCCAGGGGGCAGCTCCAAAATGCGTCTTTTAAATCTACCACACTGAATCACTTATGGTTCGGGGGTATCCGTCCCATTATGGTGTATGGGTTCGGGACTACCGGGTGTCGAGCTCTATCTACCTTATTCAATTCCCTAAGGTCCTGGACCAGTCGGAACGTCCCGTCGGTCTTCCTTACGGGGAGTATTGGTGTGTTGTATGGGGACATACAATTCTCTAATATACCGTCCTTTAGTAAGTTTTCTATAATTGGCTGAAGTCCTTTCCTTCCTTCCATAGAAATTGGATATTGTCTTACCTGTACTACCTCACTTTCTTCTTTCCGAGCTATTCTCAAGGGTGGAATCTGTAGCCCTCCCCAGTTTCCTTCCTTGGCCCATACCTGTGAGACTATTCTTTCCTTCTGTGGTCAGTTTATACAGTTGGACTATTATCTGTCCCCCTATGGGGGCTGTTCCCATTCCTAATTGGATTTGTAAATCCCTCCCCATCAAATTTATCCCTGCCTGGGGTACCAAGATTAAGTCTTCCATGGTTTCTCGATTCTCGTATTTTACCACCACCCCTTCTACCTCGGGGGCAGTCATCACTTTCCCCCCTACCCCCGAGATTCTGACTTGTTTTTCACCCAATCCCATTCCTTCCGGTACCTTAGTTACGCTTGATCTCTCCGCTCCCGAATCTACCATAAATACCATATCCTCTCCCTGGGGTTCTAATTTCAAGTTTACCAGAGGTTCCCGTGTGTATCCCATACACCCCAGGGAGCGGGACCCCCGACTTCCCTATTCTTCCTCCATGAGTGTGTATGACTGCACCTCCCGTCGTAGCCTGGGACATTCCCTCTTGAAATGACCCTCCTCGTTACAACAGTAAACACCGGGATGGCCCCGTGTACCACCCTCCTGATCCTTGTTCCTTGTTTTCCCGGGGACCCCAACTTCGGTCGCTCCATTCACCTCTTCCTCTTCCTCTTCCACTTCCCATTTTCCGGTCTGCATGAGCACCCGGCCTTCTATCACCTTCGTTTCCCCTCTTCTTTACCCCTTGCTGTGCTGCCTGCAACATCATTTTTGCCTTTCCCTTCTGTTTTTCCTCATCCCGTCATACACATACTTTCTGAGCCTCTGTTAACAATTGATTTAATGGTTTGTCATTCCAATCCTCCAATTTTTCCAGTTTCTTTCTAATATCTGGCCATGATTTGGTTACGAAATTAACCTTTAGCAACTGCTGACCTGCGTCTGAATCAGGGTCTATCCCCAAATACTGCTGGATGTTCTTCCTCAGCCTCTGTAAGAACACTGTCAGAGGTTCGTCTTTGTTTTGCTGGTTTCCAAAAGCTCGTTCGGAATTCTGTCCCTTGGGGACAGCTTCTCTAATTCCCTTGATTATTATCTCCCTGAGATCTCTCATGCTTTTCCTTCCTACTTCTGTGTTTGGTTACTTTAATCTGGCGCAGTAATGGGATATTTCACTGCTCCCGCGTCTGCTGCTACCCCCGGAGCCTGCAACCCCTTTTCCCAGATCTCTATTCCTGCCTGTCTGACCATCTGTCTTTCTTCTGAAGTAAACAAACTTCCCATTATTGACATCATTTCTTCCCATGTATATATGTTTGGCCCTAGGAACTGATCTAATTGTTCAGCCAGTCCAAAGGGGTCTTCCAGTAAACTGTTCATCTCCTTTTTAAAGTTCCTGACCTCCATGCTGGTGAGAGGCACATTTACAAATCCCATTCCCCCTGCATTTTCCCCTAACAGGACCTCTCTTAGGGGTTTCATTTGGATCATCCTTGTACTTGTTTGGCTGTCCTGGTTTGAGATCTCGTCACCCGACCACTGCCTGAGGCACCACCCGTCTCGTCCTCATCCTCCCTTTTTATTTCCTCTTCCTTATCTGACTGGCTCTCCTCTTCACTTTCTGTGTTCGAGTCAGGGTTTCTGTCATCCTGTTTCTTCCCTGCTTTTTGTGAGTTTCTGCTATCTGTCTCTTCTGAGGCAGGGGCAGACAGGTTGGCTGCCGGACCGGTCTGAGTTGGTGGGACCACCTGAGCAGATGAATTCGGTGCTGATGGGGGTGGGACTGGGGGCTGAGGTTCATATGGGGGGGGCAGATGTCGTAGGTGGTCATCGTCAATGGGGTGCCAGTCAGATTTGTCCTGCTCTCTCTCTGTCTTTAACGGGAACATCCCATTATAGGGTTTCCAACACTGGGCATAGTTCTTTTCTATTTGATTTGGTGGTTCTTTTTCATTCACAAAAACATTCAAAGCTTGTCTCACCCAGTCTTCATTTGAGCCCAGCCTTGGCCACCACACCGCGCTCCCTCGGATAGGCTCCTTTGGCCATTCAAAGTAACAAAACTTTATCATTGTTTCCTTACTCTTACCCTGAGTCCCCCCTTCACCCTGCCCAAACGGACTATCGGGCGGAATGTGCAGCTCTGTACCAGTGTGAGCCTTGTCCTGTTTCCCTGGACCCTCACTTTTCCCGTTCCGGTTCCCCATTGTCTTATCGTACTATTCCCGTCCGATGGACCCTCGGTCTGCCAGGCAATACTTAATAGTCAGTTTTCTTACCCGGGTCTTGTGCACAAGAATCGCTCGACCGTCCCTTGTTTATTTATCTGACACTCCCTCTTGCTTCCTGAGACTCTTGTCTGAATATCACTCGCTCAAACCGCTGATGGCAAGTAAGGAGATCAGACTGCTGAAATCAGCAGGGTGCACCTTCCCTTACTTCTGTGCTTCCACCGAGCAGCCAGAGGGGCGATCCCGGACGAGCCCCCAGTTTGTGAGATATGCGATGTGCTCATAATCACTACTCAGAGACTAAATCGTGGAAGCAAGAAATTCTTTATTTGCGAGTCTGCAGAGTCGGGTGCCTCTCCAAGTTGAGACACACCAAAGTCAGAAAGGTAAACCCCTTTATACACACAATTCTACATTCAACCTCCCATTTTGACCCTCTCCAATCAGGCACTGAAGTGCACAATCTGTAGGTACGTCCCCGCAGTACCTCCCACATCATACATCGCATGTCCAGACATGTGCATGGTAATGAGCAGTTTCTTGACCAGGGGTGTGTTGTAATATTAATTTATTTTATTAAGCATGCTCAGTTGTCTATGACCTGCCCTAGTTTTACTCACCTCCAACTGAACTCTCTCAGTTCTCCTATATCAGCACTAAAGCTAAGCTATAGTGACAAGGGTCCCATCTATCACTCCCTTCTACTGATAGGGATCTATCTACATCACTCCCTTCTACCGCTATACAATGCTATCACTTCTTACTCAAGGATGGCTCTGGTAACTTTTATTCACAGCTGTGTCAGAACCCTTTCCCTGGCCTCTATCGGTTTGAATCCTCTTTAAAGCCCCTTACAATAGTGGGGTTTAATCACTTTATCCCACACATACCCAATACTATTTCCCGTCTAAAGAAAATTTCTTTCAGTTCCTCTACCACCTTCGATCCTCTGTCCTCCAGTACATCTGGGAGATTATTTGTGTCTTCCTTAGTGAAGACAAATCCGAAGGACCTATTCAACTCTTCTGCCATTTCCTTCTTGCCCATAATAATTTCAACTGTGTCTTCCTTCAAGGGACCCACATTTGTCTTTGCTACTCGTTTTCCCTTAACATATCTAAATAAGCTTTTACTGTCCTTCTTTATATTCATTGCCTGCTTCCCCTCGTAGTTCGTCTTTTCAGCCCGTATTGCCCGTTTTGTTTCCTTCTGTTGTCCTATGAAATTTTCCAAATCCTCCGGCTTCTGGCTATTCTTTGTTGTGTTATACATCTTTTGATTTAGTTTTATTCTATCCCTAACTTCACTTGTCAGGCACGGTTGCCTCCTACTCCGCTTTCTTCCTTTTTGGAATGAAATGATCCTGCGTCTTCCGGATTATGCCCAGAAATTCCTGCCATTGCTGTTCCACCGTCATTCCTGCTAGGATCCCTTTCCAGTCTACTTTGGCCAGCTCCCCTCTCATGCCTCCACAGTCCCCTTTGTTCAACTGCATCGCTGCCACTTCCGATTTAACGTTCTCCTTCAAAATTGCAGAGTAAAACTAATCATATTATGATCACTACCTCCAAGCGGTTCCTTTACCTCGAGTTCTCTTATCATATCTGGCTCATTGGACAACACTAAATCCAGAATTGCCTTTTCTCTGGTCGGCTCCATTACAAGCTGCTCTGAGAATCCATCTCAGAGGCATTCTGAAAAACTCTCTATCTTGGGGTCTTGAACTTGATTTTCCCAGTCTACCTGCATATTGAAATCCCCCATCACCACAATGGCATTACCTTTGTTACATACCAGTTTTAACTCCTGCTGCAACTTACACCCTACATCCGGGCTACTATTTGGGGGTCTGTAAATAACACCAATTAGTGTCTTCTTGCCTTTACAATTCCTCAACTCAATCCACAGTGACTCTACCTCGTCAGTCCGTATGTCTTCCCTCGCAAGGGACTGAATTCCATCCCTCACCAGCAGAGCTACACCCCCCCCACCTCCTCTGCCCACCTGCCTGTCCTTTCTATAGGATGTATAACCCTGAATATTAAGTTCCCAGGCCCGATCCTCCTGCAGCCAGATCTCAGTAATCCCCACAATGTCATATCTACCAACCTGTAACTAGGCCTTAAGCTCATCCACTTTACTTCTTATACTTCACACATTCATATACAACACTTTTAATTCCTTACGCATCTCACCTTTCACATTGATCCCTATTACACTTGGCCATACTCTCCTATCCCTTTGTGAGCTTCCTTTCCTATTAATTCTGGTGTCATTAACCATCCCTTTACTCTCTTTCCCTTTAACACCATCCTCGACTATCTCATTTGATACCCCACCCCGCTTATTCAATTTAAATTTCCCCACTCTCTCACCCCCCTCTCTCCGCCTTTCTCCCACCCTCAATCCCTATCTCCCCTCACTCTCTCTCCTCTCTCTCTCTTTATCAAACTCGCCTCTCTCAGTCCCCTCCCTACTCTCTCCCTCACTCTCTTTCCTCCCTCTCCCACCCCTCTCACCCAATCACTCCCAACCCACCCCGCACTCTCTGTCCCCCCCTCCCTCTCCCCCTCTCTGTCTACCCATCTTTCCCCCTCTCTATCTCCCCCTCCCCAAACTTACTACCCTCTCTCTCTCACCGCTTCGCTCTCACCCCCTCTCTCTCTTTCCCTCTATATCCCACCCCCTCTCCGCCGTCTCCCCCTCTCGTTCTTCCTCTGTCTCTCCCTCATCTCTCCCGCAATCATTTCACTCCTCCCACCCCTCATGGCATTCTATGCCCTCATTCCTCTCTATACCCCCTCTCTGCAACCCCTCCCCTTCGCTCCCCCTGTATCTCTCAAGCCCTCTCTCTCCCTCTCTCCTCCCCTCTTTTCCCCACTTTCACCGCACTCTCTCTCCCCTCTCTTCCCCACTCTTTCATCGATCTCTATCCCCTCTCACTCTCACCCCCTTCTCTCTCTTTCGGTCACTCTCTTCCCTCTCTCTTCCCCGCCCCTCTCTCTTCCACTCTCTCTACTCCAACTCTCTTTACCCCCTCTCTCCCTCTCCGCTCCCCACTCCCCTCCCCTCTCCCTTTCCCTCTCTCGTTCACTCTCCCGCTCTCTCCCTCACTCTCTGCCCTCTCTCTCTTCCCCACTCTCTCCCCTCTCTCCCCTCTCTCCATCCCCTCTCACTCCCCCCGCATCTCTTGCCACTCTCTATCGCCCCTCTTTCTCTCGCCATTTCTCTCCTTCTCTCTATCTCCCAATCTTCCCTCTTCCTCAGTTTCTCAATCGCCAAGTGCGACAGACCCTTTAAATCGCCAAGTGGAACCCGTATCTCTCTCTCCTATCTTTTGTCTAAACAAACTAAACTAAGTTCAAATAAAGATTAAGCTCTCCCCTCTCCCTCTGCTCTCCCTCTCTTCCCCTCTCTCTCCTCTCTCTCTGCCCTCTCTCCCCTCTCTCTCTGCCCTCTCTATCCTCCCTCTCTCTCTCCCCTCTCTCTCCCCTCTCTCTGTGCCCTCTCTCTCTGCCCTGTCTATCCTCCCTCTCTCTCTATCACCTCTCTCCCCTCTCTCTCTGCCCTCTCTCTCTCCACTCTCTCTCTGCCTCTATCCTCCATCTCTCTCTCACCTCTCTCCCCTCTCTCTCTACCGTCCCTCTCTGCCCTCTCTATCCTCCCTCTCTCTCTCACCTCTCACCCCTCTCTCTCTCTGCCCTCCCTCTCTCCCCTCTCATTCTGCCATATAACCATATAACCATATAACAATTACAGCATGGAAACAGGCCCTCTCGGCCCTTCCAGTCCGTGCCGACCATTTGTTTCCCACTAGTCCCATCTACCTGCACTCAGACCATACCACTCCATTCCCTTCACGTCCATATACCTATCCACTTTACTCTTAAATGTTAAAATCGATCCTGCCTCCACCACTTCTGCTGGAAGCTGATTCCACACAGCCACCACCCTCTGAGTAAAGAAGTTCCCCCTCACGTTACCCCGAAACCTCTGTCCCTTAATTCTCATGTCATGCCCTCTTGTTTGAAACTTCCCTACCCTCAATGGGAAAAACGTATCCACGTCAACTCTGTCTATCCCTTTCATCATTTTAAAGACCTCAATCAAGTCCCCCCTTAACCTTCTGCGCTCCAAAGAATAAAGACCTAACTATCCTCTCTATCCTCCCTCTCTCTCACCTCTCCCACCTCTCTAACCTCTCTCCCTCCTCTCCCCTCTCTCTCTCCCCTCTCTCTCTGCCCTCTCTCTCTCCCCTCACTCTCTGCCCTCTCTCTCTGCCCTCTCTATCCTCCCTCTCTCTCTCACATCTCTCCCCTCTGCCCTCTCTCTCGGCCCTCTCTATCCCATCTCTCTCTCTCCCCCTCTCCCCTCTCTCTCTGCCCTCTCTATCCCTCTCTATCCTCCCTCTCTCTCTCACCTCTCTCCCCTCTCTCTCTTGCCCTCTCTCTCTGCCCTCTCTATCCTCCCTCTCTCTCTCCCCCCTCTCCCTTCTCTCTCTGCCCTCTCTATCCTCCCTTTCTATCATCCCTCTCTCTCACCTCTCTCCCCCTCTCCCCTCTCTCTCTCCCCTCTCTCTCTCTGCCCTCTCTAACCTCCCTCTCTCTCACCTCTCTCACCTCTTTTTTTTTATGTTTCAAAAACTTTATTTGTCACAATCATATAATACAACACATCAAACCATAATGAAAAATTGCACTATATAAAAAAACATTATAGTACAACAATACAATCATTGTTCACAATACTCTGAACCCCACGCGGTGACCAGCGCCCACGGAAGGCCTCCAGAGTCCCCGTGCGTTCCCGCTCCAGGGACACACGTGCACGGACGTAGGCCCGGAAAAGGGGCAGGCAGCCGACTCTAGCCTGACCATCGACTGCCCGCTGCCTGGACCCACGAATGGCCATCTTGGCCCCTCTCTCACCTGTCTCTCCTCTCTCCCCTCTCTCTCTCCTCTCTCTCTCTGCCCTCTATCCTCCCTCTCTATCTCACCTCTCTCACCTCTCCTCTCTCTCTCTGCCCTCTCTATCCTCCCTCTCTCTCACACCACTCTCACCTCTCTCCCCCCTCCCCTCTCTCTGCCCTCTCTATTCTCTCTCTCTCTCTCACCTCTCTCATCTCTCTCTCCCCCTCCCCTCTCTCTCTGCCCTCTATCCTCCCTCTCTCTCTCACCTCTCTCACCTCTGTCACCTCTCTCACCTCTCTCTCTCTGCCCTCTCTATCCTCCCCCCTCTCTCTCCCCCCTCTCTCCCCTCTCTCTCTGCCCTCTCTATCCTCCCTCTCTCTTTCACCCATCTTTATCACCCCTCTATCTCAACCTCTATCTCTTTCTCTCCCTTCGATCGCACCCCCCTCCTTTCTCTACCCTCTCTCTCTTTTTCACTCTCTGCCACTCTCTCTCCGCTCTCTCTCCCGTGCCCCCCCTCCTCTCTCCCCCCTACCCCTTCCTTCTCGTCCCCTCTCTCTCCCCAATCTCTCCCCCTATCGCTCACTCCCTTTCTCCTCGCTCTTCCCCCTCCCTCTGCCTACTCTCTATCTCTCCCGTCTACCCCTCCCCTCTCTCTTCCCCACTCTGTCCATCCTATCTGTCCCTCCTCTCAGTCCCTCCTCTCTCTCTCTCCACTGTCTGTCCCCCCCCCGTTTCGTTCTCCACTCTCTACCCCCTCTCTCACTCTCCCCTCTTCCTCCCTTCTCTCTCCACAGCATTCCTCAATTCCCTACCATTTACCATGTACGTCCTATTTTGATTTGTCCTACCAAGATGTAGCACTTCACACTTAACAGCATTAAACTCCATCTGCCATCTTTCAGCCCACTTTTCCAAATGGCCCAAATCTCTCTGTAGACATTGAAAATCTACTTCATTATCCACAACACCACCTATCTTAGTATCATCTGCATACTTACTTATCCAATTTTCCACCCCATCATCCAGATCATTGATGTACATGGCAAACAACAGTGGACCCAACACAGATCGCTGAGGCACCCCACTGGTCACCGGCTTCCAACCTGAACAAACAGCCATCCACCATTACTCTCTGACATCTCCCATTCAGCCACTGTTGAATCCATCTTGCTACTCCGCCATTAACACCCAAAGATTGAACCTTCTTAACCAACCTTCCATGGGGAACCTTGTCAAAGGCCTTACTGAAATCTATATAGACAAACATCCACTGCTTTACCCTCATCAAATTTCCCTAGTTACCGCTTCAAAAAATTCAAGAAGTTTTGTCAAACATGACCTTCCAGGCACAAATCCATGTTGACTGTTCCTGATCAGACCCTGTTTATCCAGATGCTTATATATATTATCTCTAAGTATCCTTTCCATTAATTTGCCCACCACTGACGTCAAACTAATAGGTCCTATAATTGCTAGGTTTATTCTTTGAAACCCTTTTTTAAACAATGGAACAACATGTGCAGTACGCCAATCCTCCGGCACTATTCCCGTTTCTAATGACATTTGAAATATTTCTGTCAATAGCTCCTGCTATTTTCTACACTAACTTCCCTCAAATGTCCTAGGGAATATCCTGTCAGGACCTGGAGACTTATCCACTTTTTATATTTTTCAAAGTGTCAGTACTTCCTCCTCGTTGAATCTCATAGTTTTCCATAGCTACTCTACTTTTTCCCCTTAACTCACAGAGTTCAATATCCTTCTCCTTGGTGAATACCGAAGAAAATAAATTGTTCAATATCTCCCCCCCATCCTCTTTTGGCTCTGCAGATAGCTGTCCATTCTGGTTCTCTAATGGTCCAATTTTATCCCTCGTTATCCTTTTGCTATTAATATAGCTGTAGAAACCCTTTGGGTTTACTTTCACCTTTCTTGCCAAAGCAACCTCATATCTTCTTTTAGCCTTCCTAATTTCTTTCTTAAGATTCTTTTTACATTCTTTATACTCCTCTAGCACCTCATTTACTCCATGCCTCCTATAATTATTGTAGATATCTCCACCTCTTTCTCTTTCTATCCCTCCTCTCGCACTCCACCTCTCTCCGCCCCCTCCCCTCTCTCTCTCTCTGTCTCTGTCTCTGTCTCTCTCTCTCTTTTTTTTCCATAAACTTTATTCGACACAATCATATAATACAACACATCAAACCATAATCAAAAATTGCACTATATAAAAAAACATTAAGTACAAAACAATACAATCATTGTTCACAATACTCTGAATCCCACGCGGTGACCAGCGCCCACGGAAGGCCTCCAGAGTCCCCGTGTGTTCCCGCTCCAGGGTCTAACACGTGCACGGACGTAGGCCCGGAATAGGGGCAGGCAGCCGGACGGTCTAGCCGGACGGGACCATCGACTGCCCGCTGCGATCTGGACCCACGAATGGCCATCTTGGCCCCCTCTCTCACCTGTCTCTCTCTCTCCCCTCTCTCTCTCCGAGAGATCTCTCCCCTCTCTCTCCCCTCTCTATCTCAGACTCTCTCGAGGATCCTCTGAGCCCTCTTATCCAGATCTGATCTCTCACCTCTAACCTCGTCTCTCGAGCTAAGCGAAAAGAGCTCTCCCTCCTCTCTCTCACACCACTCTCACCTCCTCCCCCCCTCTCTCTCTGCCCTCTCGACTCTCCTCCTCATCTCTGCTCCCGCCCTCCCCTCTCTCTCTGCACTCTCTCATCCTCCCCTCTGGCGCGCTCTCACCTCTCTCACCTCTCTCACCTCTCTCACCTCTCTCTCTTAATCTCCCCCCCTCTCTCTCCCCCGCCCTCTCTCTCTTCCTCTCTATCCTCCCTCTCTTTCACCCATCTTTTATCACCCCTCTATCTCAACCTCTATCTCTTTCTCTCCCTTCGATCGCGAACACCCCTCCTCTCTCTACCCCTCTCTCTTTTCAGACTCTCTGCCACTCTCTCTCCGCTCTCTCTCTCCCGTTCCCCCGACCCTATCTCCCCCCTACCCCCTTCCTTCCCCTCTCTCCCCAATTTCTCCCCCTATCACTCACTCACTCCTTTCTCTCGCTCTCTCCCCCTCGGGCCTCTGCACTCGTCTATCTCTCCCGTCTACCCCTCCCCTCTCTCTTCCCCACTCTGTCCACCTATCTGTCCCTCCTCTCAGCCCCACTGTCTGTCCCCCCTCCCGTTTCGTTCTCCACACTCTAACCCCTTCTCTCACTCTCCCCTCTTCCCTCCCCTCTCTCGTACCCACCCTCGGCCCCACGCTGTCTCCGCCCCCCGTTTCCTGTGGGAGAGATCCATCCCGACCGCTCTATCTATCTCCCCCTCCCCCACTAGACTACCCCCTATCCGTCTGACTCCCCACCTCTCTCTCCCTCCCTCTCTCTATGGGGCGATCTCTCCCCAGAGCTTCATCCCTCTCTCAACCTCTCTCTCTCTCACCCCGCAACTCCCCCTTCTCTCTCTCCTCCTAATCACGGTATTGTCTCAAAGACCACTCTCCCCCTCTCCAAACTCAATCCCCCTCGCTCTCGCCCCGCCTCTCTCCGCCTTTCTCTCACTATCTCCCTCTCCTCCTTTTCCGCCCTATCTATCACCCTCCCTCGCCCTCTCCATTCGCCCTGTCCCTCCCACCTCTCTCCCAGTCTCTCTCTCCTCTCCCTTCTCTCATCACATTCTCCCCTGCTCTCTCCCCCTCACCCTATCTCCTCCCTCTTCACCCTCTCTCCACTCTCTCCCTCCCACCCTCCCACACACTCTTTCCACCATTTATCTCTCTCTCTCTACCCATCTTTCCCCTCCTTATCTCCCCCCTTACTAACTCTCTCTCTCCCACCACGTCTCTCAACGCCCTCTCAACCCATCTCGCTCTTCCCCTCTCTCCCTCCCTTCACTCGCCTCCATTCTCACGGCATACAATACCCACCTCTCTCCCCCTCTCTCCAATCTCTCTCTTTCCCCTTGCTCTTCCGCTCTCACCTTTCTGTCATTTCTCCATCACTCTCTCCCCTCTTCACCCTCTCGCTCCCCCTCTCTCTCACCCTCTCTCGCTCCACCCTCTCCCTTTGTCCTCGCTCTCCCCACTCTCCTCTCTTTCCCCTCTCCCAGCCCGCTCTCTAGCCCGCTGCCTCCTCAATTTCTCCCCTGCCTCGACCCCCCCTCACTCTCTTTCGATCACTCTCCCCTCTCTCTCCCCTCCCCCTCTCGCTCCCTCTCTACTCTCTCTACGCAAACACTCTCTCCCTCTCCCCTTCCCCTCTTTCCCCCTCTTCTCCCTCTGTCTCTCCCTCTCTCTCTGTCTCTCTATCACATCTCTCCCCGAGGGAGAGAAAGACGGAGACCGTCTCCCTCCCCACCATCTCCCCCTCTTTCTCCTCTCTCCCCACATCACCCTCTCTCTCTCTCCCCAAACCCCCTCTTCCACCCCCCCTCTACCGTCTCTCTCCCTATCTCTCTCTCCCCCTCTCTCTTCCCCTCACCCCATCACTCTCTCCTCTCTTTTTATTAAATCACCCAAACCATCTCCAAATAAAGACTAAACCCCACCCTCTCTCTCTGCCCTCTCTTTACTCAATCTCTCCATAACCCATCTTTTTCTCCCCTCCAATACTACATTTACAATAATAAATTAAACTAATCTAATATTTGCTACCTCACCACTCTCTCGCTCCACCTTATAACCATATAACCATATAACAATTACAGCACGGAAACAGGCCCTCTCGGCCCTTCCAGTCCGTGCCGACCATTTGTTTTCCCCTAGTCCCATCTACCTGCACTCAGACCATACCCCTCCACATCCATATACCTATCCACTTTACTCTTAAATGTTAAAATCGATCCTGCCTCCACCACTTCTGCTGGAAGCTCATTCCACACAGCCACCACCCTCTGAGTAAAGAAGTTCCCCCTCACGTTTACCCCGAAACTTCTGTCCCTTTAATTCTCATGTCATGCCCTCTTGTTTGAATCTTCCCTACCCTCAATGGGAAAAAAACGTATCCACGTTAACTCTGTCTATCCCTTTTATCATTTTAAAGACCTCAATCATAGTCCCCCCTTAACCTGTCTGCGCTCCAAAGAATAAAGACCTAACTTGTTCAACCTTTCTCGGTAACATAGTTGCTGGAACCCTGGCAACATTCTAGTAAATCTCCTCTGTAACTCTCTCTATTTTGTTGACATTCCTTCCTATAACTTAGGCGACCAAAATTGTACGCCATACTCCAGAATTGGTCTTACCAATGCCTTGTACAAATTTTAACATTACTTCCCTACTCCTATATTCAATGCTCTGATTTATAAAGGCCAGCACACCAAAGGCTTTCTTTACCACCCTATCTACATGCGATTCCACCTTCAGGGAACTATGCACAGTTATTCCCAGATCCCTCTGTTCCACAGCATTCCTCAATTCCCTACCATTTACCATGTACGTCCTATTTTGATTTG
Organism: Okamejei kenojei; assembly: GCA_035221665.1. NCBI lineage: Eukaryota > Metazoa > Chordata > Chondrichthyes > Rajiformes > Rajidae > Okamejei > Okamejei kenojei. The sequence continues at coordinate 180,250 of CM069153.1, forward strand.
TCCTGCCAAGATGTAGCACTTCACACTTAACAGCATTAAACTCCATCTGCCATCTTTCAGCCCACTTTTCCAAATGGCCCAAATCTCTCTGTAGACTTTGAGAATCTACTTCATTATACAAACACCACCTATCTTAGTATCATCTGCATACTTACTTATCCAATTTTCCACCCCATCATCCAGATCATTGATGTACATGGCAAACAACAGTGGACCCAACACTGAGGCCCACAGGAGCCATTGGAAGAGGAGGAGGGGGAGGAGCGACACCCGACCGGTACGCTATAAAATCAAGCGCGGGGCTTGTTTTTTTTTCAGAGGCCCACAGGAGCCGTTGGAAGAGGAGGAGGAGGGGGAGGAGCGACACCCGACCGGTAAGCTTCAAAATCTAGCGCGGGGCTTGTTTTTTTCAGAGGCCCACAGGAGCCGTTGGAAGAGGAGGTGGAGGGGGAGGAGCGACACCCGACCGGTAAGCTTCAAAATCTAGCGCGGGGCTTGTTTTACCAAAATCCATAACATTCCATTTGGAGAAGTGGGTTTTTTTTGAGGAAGCCGCTGATTGGTGGGAAGTGGACTAGGGAAAGCAGCTGATTGGTGGGAAGTGGACTAGGGAAAGCAGCTGATTTACAGTCAGATTCCAGCAGTTTGTAGTGTTTTTAAATTGTGTTGCTATTGTATCCTGTGTAAGGGGGGAGTATGAAGGCCAGGGCAGTGTACTGTTCTGGATGTCAGATGTGGGAGGTCAGGGAATCTGATAGCCCTCCAGACGTACACATCTGCGCCAGTTGTGTCGAGATGGGGCTCCTAAAGGATCGTGTTAGGAACCTGGAGCAGCAGCTCGAAACGACCTCCGTCTGGTCAGGGAGAGTGAGGAGGGTCATAGAGAGGAGCACAGGAGGTAGTCACTCCGAAACCACAGGAGCAGACAAGTGGTCACGGTTTAGGAAGGCAAGGGGCAGAGGCAGGGGCTAGAGAGTACCCTGTGAACACCGTCAACTGGAAAATAGGTACTGGGTTTGAGTACGATTGGAGGGGACAGCCTAGCTGGGGGCAACAACAGCGCCGGCCTCCGGCCCAGAGACCGGCCCTGATGCTCAGAAGGGTAGGCAAAAAGAGGAGGGCAATTGTAATAGGCGACTCAATAGTTAGGGGTCGTATAGGCGTTTCTGTGGACGCAGTCGGGAGACCCGATGGTAGTTTGCCTCCCTGGTGCCAGGGTCTCGCATGTGTCAGAACGTGTCCAAAAGATTCTGATAAGGGAGGGAGAGGAGCCTGAGGTTGTGGTACACATAGTACCAATGACATAGGCAGAAAAAGTGACGAGGTCCTGAAGGGAGAATTTAGGGAGTTTGGGGGGGAAAGTTAAAGAGAAGGACCAAAAGGGTAACGATTTCAGGATTACATGCCTGTGCCGCGTGACAGTGAGAGTAGGAATGAAATGAGGTGGAAGCTAAATGCAATGGCTGGAGGGATTGGTGCAGTGGGCAGCGATTCAAGTTTCTTGATCACTGGGGACCTCTTTTGGGGAAGGCATGATCTGTACGCCAGAGGACGGGTTGCACTTGAACCCAAAGGGGACCAATATCCTGGCAGGGAAGATTTGCAAAGGCTACTGGGGAGACTTTAAACTAGAAAGAGCTGGGGGAGGGACTCGGGTAGAGGGGGCTAGGGACAGGTGTGGTGGGCAAGAGGCAGAAGAAGGGGAAGCACTCGGACCCAAAATGTAGGCGAGAAAGATGAAAAAGATAATAGTCAGAGAATAAAGGATGGTGGGTTTATAAAATGTGCATATTTTAATGCTAGGAGCATTGTAAGTAAGGTGGATGAACTTAGAGCCTGGATTGACACCTGGTATATGATGTTGTGGCAATCAGTGAAACATGGTTGCAGGAGGGCTGTGATTGGAAACTAAATATTCCAGGATTTCGTTGCTTCCGGGGTGATAGAATTGGAGGGACCAGAGGTGGAGGTTGTTGCATTGCTTGTCAGAGAGGATATTACAGCAGTGCTTTGGCAGGATATATTAGAGGGTTGGTCTAGGGAGGCTATTTGGGTGGAACTGAGAAGTGGGAACGGTGTAGCAACACTTTTAGGGTGTACTAAGACCGCCAAATGGGGAGCGAGAATTGGAAGAGCAAATATGTAAGGGGAGATAGCAGATATATTAGTAGTAAGCACAAGGTAGTGATTGTGGGAGATTTCAATTTTCCAAAAATAGATTGGGAAACACATTCTGTAAATAGGCTGGATGGTTTGGAGTTTTTGTAAAATGTGTGCAGGATAGTTTTTTTTGCAGCAGTACATAGAGGTATCGACCAGAGAGAAGGGCAGTGCTGGACCTCCTGTTAGGAAATGAGGCAAGACAGGTGACGGAGGTTTGCGTTGGTGAGCACTTCGGGACCAGTGATCACAATACCATTAGTTTCAATATAATTATGGAGCGAGTCAGAACAGGACCTAGAGTGGAGATTTTTGATTGGAGGAAAGGCTAACTTTGAGGGAATGCGTGAGGATTTTTTTTAAAGGAGTAAATTGGGACACTTTGTTTCATGGGAAGGATGAAATTAGAAGAGAAATGCAGGACATTTTAAAGGGGAAATTGTGAAAGAGTACAGAATCTTTATGTCCCTATTAGGTTGAAAGGAAATAGTAAAAATTGGAAAAGAGTCAAGGGCAATTAGACACTTGTTTCGAAAAAAAGAGAGATATCTACAATAATTATAGGAGGCATGGAGTAAATGAGGTGCTAGAGGAGTATAAAGAATGTAAAAAGAATCTTAAGAAAGAAATTAGGAAGGAAGGCTAAAAGAAGATATGAGGTTGCTTTGGCAAGAAAGGTGAAGTAAATCCAAAGGGTGTTGTCTACAGCTATATTAATGGCAAAAGGATAACGAGGGATAAAATTGGACCATTTAAGAACCAGAATGGACAGCTATCTGCAGAGCCAAAAGAGATGGGGGAGATATTGAACAATTTTATTTTCTTCGGTATTCACCAAGAGAAGGATATTGAACTCTGTGAGGTAAGGGAAAAAAGTAGAGTAGCTATGGAAACTATGAGATTTCAAAGAGGAGGAAGTACTGACAATTTTGAAAAATATAAAGGTGGATAAGTCCTCCAGGTCCTGACTGGATATTCCCTAGGACATTGAGGGAAGTTAGTGTAGAAATAGCAGGAGCTATGACAGAAATATTTCAAATGTCATTAGAAACGGGGAATAGTGGCCGGAGGATTGATTGGCGTACTGCGCATGTTGTTCCATTGTTTAAAAATGGTTTCATTCAAAGAATAAACCTAGCAATTATTGACCTATTAGTTTGACGTCAGTGGTGGGCAAATTAATGGAAAGGATACTTAGAGATAATATATATAAGCATCTGGATAAACAGGGTCTGATCAGGAACAGTCAACATGGATTTGTGCCTGGAAGGTCATGTTGGACAAACCCTTCTTGAATTTTTGAAGCGGTAACTAGGGAAATTGATGAGGGTAAAGCAGTGGATGATTGTCTATATGGATTTCAGTAAGGCCTTTGACAAGGTTTTCCCCATGGAAGGTTGGTTCAGAAGGTTCAATCTTTGGGTTGTTAATGGCGGAAGTAAGTTTAGGGCGGTGTAGCAAGGCGGAGTAGCAAGATGGATTCAACAGTGCTGAATGGGAGATGTCAGAGAGTAATGGTGGATGGCTGTTTGTCAGGTTGGAAGCCGGTTGACCAGTGGGGATTGCCTCAGGGATCTGTGTTGGGGTCCACTGTTGTTTTGTCATGTACACAATGATCTGGATATGGGGTGGAAAATTGGATAAGTAAGTATGCAGATGATACTAGATAGGTGGTATTGTGGATAATGAAGTAGATTCTCAAAGTCTACAGAGAGATTTGGGCCATCCATTTGGAAAAGTGGGCTGAAAGATGGCAGATGGAGTTTAATGCTGATAAGTGTGAAGTGCTACATCTTGGCAGGACAAATCAAAATAGGACGTACATGGTAAATGGTAGGGAATTGAGGAATGCTGTGGAACAGAGGGATCTAGGAAAAACTGTGCATAGTTTTCCCTGAAGCTGGAATCGCATGTAAGATTAGGGTGGTAAAGAAAGCCTTTGGTGTGTCTGGCCTTTATAAATCAGAGCATTGAATATAGGAGTAGGGAAGTAATGTTAAAATTGTACAAGGCATTGGTAAGACCAATTCTGGAGTATGGAGTACAATTTTGGGTCCGCCTAGTTATAGGAAGGATGTCAACAAAAATAGAGAGAGTACAGAGGAGATTTACTAGAATGTTGCCAGGTTCCAGCAACTATGTTACAGAGAAAGGTTGAACAAGTTAAGGTCTTTATTCTTTGGAGCGCAGAAGGTTAAGGGGGGGACTTGATTGAGGTCTTTAAAATGATGAAAGGGATAGACAGAGTTGAACGTGGATAAGCTTTTCCCATTAGAGTTAGGGAAGATTCAAACAAGAGGGCATGACATGAGAATTAAGGGACAGAAGTTTAGGGGTAACGTGAGAGGGGAACATCTTTACTCAGAGGGTGGTGGCTGTGTGGAATGAGCTTCCAGCAGAGGTGGTGGAGGCAGGATCGATTTTAACATTTAAAAGTAAAGTGGATAGGTATATGGACGTGAAGGGAATGGAGGGGTATGGTCTGAGTGCAGGTAGATGGGACTAGGGGAAAACAAATGGTCGGCACGGTCTGGAAGGGCCGAGAGGGCCTGTCTCCGTGCTGTAATTGTTATATGGTTAGATTGCTGAGGCACCCCACTGGTCACCGGCTTCCAACCTGACAAACAGCCATCCACCATTACTCTCTGACATCTCCCATTCAGCCACTGTTGAATCCATCTTGCTACTCCGCCATTAACACCCAAAGATTGAACCTTCTTAACCAACCTTCCATGGGGAACCTTGTCAAAGGCCTTACTGAAATCCATATAGACAACATCCACTGCTTTACCCTCATCAATTTCCCTAGTTACCGCTTCAAAAAATTCAAGGTTTGTCAAACATGACCTTCCAGGCACAAATCCATGTTGACTGTTCCTGATCAGACCCTGTTTATCCAGATGCTTATATATATTATCTCTAAGCATCCTTTCCATTAATTTGCCCACCACCGACGTCAAACTAATAGGTCTATAATTGCTAGGTTTATTCTTTGAACCATTTTTAAACAATGGAACAACATGCGCAGTACGCCAATCCTCCGGCACTATTCCCGTTTCTAATGACATTTGAAATATTTCTGTCATAGCTCCTGCTATTTCTACACTAACTTCCCTCAATGTCCTAGGGAATATCCTGTCAGGACCTGGAGACTTATCCACTTTTATATTTTTCAAAAGTGTCAGTACTTCCTCCTCTTTGAATCTCATAGTTTCCATAGCTACACTACTTTTTCCCCTTAACTCACAGTGTTCAATAGCCCTTTCCTCCTTGGTGAATACCGAAGAAAAGAAATTGTTCAATATCTCCCCCATCTCTTTTGGCTCTGCAATAGCTGTTCCGTTCTGGTTCTCTAATGGTCCAATTTTATCCCTCGTTAATCCTTTTGCTATTAATATAGCTGTAGAAACCCTTTGGGTTTACTTTCACCTTTCTTGCCAAAGCAACCTCATATCTTCTTTTAGCCTTCCTAATTTTTCTTTTCTTAAGATTCTTTTTACATTCTTTATACTCCTCTAGCACCTCATTTACTCCATGCCTCCTATAATTATTGTAGATATCTCCATCTCTTTCTCTTTCTATCCCTCCTCTCGCACTCCACCTCTCTCCGCCCCCTCCCCTCTCTCTCTCTCTGTCTCTGTCTCTGTCTCTCTCTCTCTTCTTTTTTTCCAAAACTTTATTCGACACAATCATATAATACAACACATCAAACCATAATCAAAAATTGCACTATATAAAAAAATCATTATAGTACAACAATACAATCATTGTTCACAATACTCTGAACCCCACACGGTGACCAGCGCCCATGGAAGGCCTCCAGAGTCCCCGTGGACACCGCATGTTCCCGCTCCATATAACCATATAACAATTACAGCACGGAAACAGGCCCTCTCGGCCCTTCCAGTCCGTGCCGACCATTTGTTTTCCCCTAGTCCCATCTACCTGCACTCAGACCATACCCCTCCACATCCATATACCTATCCACTTTACTCTTAAATGTTAAAATCGATCCTGCCTCCACCACTTCTGCTGGAAGCTGATTCCACACAGCCACCACCCTCTGAGTAAAGAAGTTCCCCCTCACGTTACCCCGAAACCTCTGTCCCTTAATTCTCATGTCATGCCCTCTTGTTTGAATCTTCGTTACCCTCAATGGGAAAAACGTATCCACGTCAACTCTGTCTATCCCTTTCATCATTTTAAAGACCTCAATCAAGTCCCCCCTTAACCTTCTGCGCTCCAAAGAATAAAGACCTAACTTGTTCAACCTTTCTCTGTAACATAGTTGCTGGAACCCTCCAGGGACACACGTGCACGGACGTAGGCCCGGAAAAGGGGCAGGCAGCCGACTCTAGCCTGACCATCGACCGCCCGCTGCCTGGACCCACGAATGGCCATCTTGGCCAGGCCCAGGTGCAAACCGACAGGGAAGATCCCCCCCCCCCCCCACTCGGCTCTCCCCACTCCCTGCCTTGTGTCCGAACACTAGAATCGTGGGACTAAAATGCAACCAGACCTTGAGGAACAACCCCTTCAGATATTGGTACAGGGGCATTAGCCTCTCACACTCTGCAGCAGACGAGCCCGTGAACCGACTCAAAAGTTTATTACAAACCACCGCTCTGTGCAACACTCTCCACCCCAGGTCCCCAATGTAAAGGGGAACAACTCGCTTATAGAAGGACCCCCACTGAGGACCTCCCCCGCCTTCAGGTGGTAACACCGTCCGCCATGGTGTGTCGGGACATGAGACGAAGGTAAGGAGGTGCAGAATGTGCAGGAGCATCCTGTACAGTGTGCGTCTCTTCGCATCACGAAACGGCATGCTGGTCATCTCAGAAAGGCGGCTTAGATTGTGTGGAACCGGTACCCGAGAAATATCCCGGATCCGAGGCCCGATGAGCAGATCTGACGGAGTGGGGGTAAGCTCTATCAGAACCACTCTAGGCACTCGCCTCTCCTCGACACCCGCCATGACAGGGTGAGAACCGGCCACTCCCGCAGCCACGACAACCCCCTCCCCTCGTGGAGCAACACGCTGGCTGAAAACAACCAAATTCCTCACTCTTAGCACATCCCTTAGACAGGCAGGCAAACCCCTTAGGGCAGGTCGACTGATACCCGCCACCGGGAGCCGTGAGACCCCCCTTAGACAACGACCCCGACGGAAAAAATACGTGGCCAGAGCGTGCCATCTGGGTGGGTTCTCTACGTACATGTACCTCCGCAGAGTCCTGAGGCGGAGAGCTGCCACCTGGGTACGCACACATACCAAGGACTGGCCGCCCTTCTCTAACGGGAGACTCTGGACTGCCGCAGAAATCAGTGCTTCCTATTTCCCCAAAATAAATCTACCAGCTTCTTCTGTAAAGCAGTTGCAAAGATAGAGGGCAGGACAAGAGTAGCCAGCCGGTAACATAACATGGAGGCCACCCTCCCACGATAGGAAAGAACTCCAAGCAGGCCTGACCAGCGCCCCAGCCGGGCGACCACTTTCGTCTCCAACTCCTGCCAGTTTGCTGGCCAAGCATCCTCAGTGGGACTCAGGTACACCCCCAGATAGAGGAGGTGCGTGGTACTCCACGCAAACATTACCATCTCCTCTGGCAGGGAGTCTACCTGCCACTCACCCACTAAAAATCCAGAACACTTACTCCAGTTAATCCTAGCAGAAGATGCAGCCGAGAAAATCTCCTGGCAGTCACGCATCCTCCGCAGGTCACCAGGATCAGTGAACACAAGGAGCACATCATCGGCATATGCCGAAAGAACCACCTCCACCCCCGGGCCAGGTAGGGCCAGGCCTGTCAACCTCCTCCGAAGAAGACACAGGAACGGCTCCACACAGACCGAGTACAACTGACCCAACATGAGGCACCCCTGACGGACCCCCTTCCCAAAATGAAAGGGAGACAACATCACACCATTAACCTTCACAAGGCACTCCACTGCAGTGTACAAAAGCCGGACCCGGGCCACGAAATGCGGTCCAAACCCAAACGCTTGCAACGTCCCGAAAAGGTATTCATGCTTTACCCTGTCAAAAGCCTTCTCCTGATCAAGAGACAGAAAAGCAGCTGACTGACCAGCACCCCGGGCTAGATGAATAAGGTCCCTTACCAGGTGGATGTTATCCTGAATGGACCGGCCAGGGACTGTATAGGACTGGTCAGGATGAATCAGTTGAGACAGCACGGAGCCCTGGCGATTTGCCATTGCCCGTGCAAAAACTTTATACTCTGTACATAGGAGTGAGACCTGGCGCCAGTTCTTCAACAAGCGGAGTTCGCCCTTCTTGGGCAGCAGGACAACAACTGCCCTACGCCACGAGAGGGGCATCTCCCCGGTCGCCAGGCTCTCCCCCAGAACCAACATGTAATCTCCACCAAGGACATCCCAGAAAGCTCTAACAAACTCCACCGTCAGCCCATCCATCCCAGGGGACTTACCGCTCCTGAGCTGATGCAGGGCACGAGTCAACTCCTCCAAAGATAAGGGGCCATCAAGAAGATCGGCCACCTCCCTATCTATATTCGGTAGACCCTCCCACAGATCTCTGTCACTGATCTGGATCAGTGACAGAGGAGCCGTCGTCTGCGAGCAGCTCCACGAGCTGTTTGCGAGTTCCCCGCCCCTTCTCCAGAGAGAAAAAGAAAGGTGAAGCTCGGTCCAGATCGTGCAGCATCTGGACCCGCGGCCTCACGTAAGCGCCTCGGGACCGCTCAAGCAGCAGGCTCCTCAAAGCTTCCTTCTTCATCTGAAACTCTCCCCATTCGCAGGAGTCTTCACCAAACCGACCCAGACGAGACTCTGCGTCCAGTATCTCCCTCTCAAGCCTCTCGACCGCTGAGTCCCGCCTTCCGGTCGACCCCCACGTATAATCCTTACAAAAGAGACGGATGTGAGCTTTCCCCACATCCCACCACTGCCTAAGGGAAGAGAAACACCTCTGCCTCTCTCTCCACTTCCCCCAAAACCGACTGAATGCTTCCCGGAAACACTGATCCTCTAGCAGCCTGTTGTTAAAGTGCCAGTACGCGGACCCAGCCCGAGCGCGCGCTGGATTGAAATCCACACGCACCAGACAGTGGTCCGAGCACGGCACCAGCCGCATTGAGGCCGCTGAGACACGGGAAACAAACGCTCAGGAAATATATATTCGATCAATGCGGGAACCGCCACCTTCGGACCTCCGTGAAAAAGCAGTGGAATCCGGGTGGAGGTCCCGCCAGGCATCAACCAACTCAAAGGATTCAATCAACCCTCTCAGCTTCTTCGCTACAGCAGGGCACACTGAGTACCAGAACGGTCTTGCGCCTCAAGTGTGCAATTAAAATCCCCACCAAGGAAGACACATTCTCCCCTATCAATTGTGTTCAACAGAGCAGTCACCTACCAGCAGTAGGCCGGCCTGCATCGTGCCGGAGCTAGGGGCATACACGTTAATGAAAGGCAAAGGCATGCCATCCAGGCTCACAGCCAGATGGAACTAACGTCCTGGCACAACTTCTTGCACTTTTAAAACATTTGGTAGAAAATTCGGGGCCAACAGAAGGCCACCCCACTCGAATTCGAGCTGAGATGGCTCATGTAGACCCCCCCTTCCCACTCCAGTCGCCAGGTGGGTTCATCACTAACAACAGTAAACGTCTCTTGCAGAAAACACACCGCAAATTTCCCCTCTCTAAGGACTGATAAAAGCTGAAATCTGCGAAAACTCTCTCTACTCCCGTTTAAATTTAATGTAGCTACTGTGAATGTGCAGGCACACTAGATTGAGATCCGCACACTCCGCCTAGACTCAAAAACTCTCTGAGGAACTCCAAAAAGTCTCCAAACTGGCTCTTCTCAGAGTCAGAAAGATCACTATCCTTGTTGCCAAGGATAGCCACGAGAGTCTCAATCAAAGCTGGCCAATCCTCCCACCGTTTTTTTTGCAGCATCCTTTTGTGTTCTGAGGCTACGACTTGTTTTTAGGAACTCTCGCACCTCACAGATAACTGTTGCATGATACATGGCCTTGGAGTCTGGGCACTCGGCCAACCCACTCGCACCTGAAACAACAAGCTTACCAGCCCAGCGCCCAGAGTCGTTATCAAAAATCGAAAGACCAGAACTCTCTGAAAATTCACTAATCCCGCTACACAAACTGGACCCATCACTCTCCCCCTCCTCCGGCATGCCACCACCCCCAGGATCCTGACACCCCTGACCGCAACAAGCAGCCCACTGACTGGCTGGGCTCCTGCACTCTCCCATCACCCTCCACGTCTGGGCCTGGGGAAGAAAAACCAAGAGGCACCCCCAGGGCCTGTGGTACAATGGCACCCTCGGAAACTGAAGGAGGATCACGACCCGAAACAGCCCCGACCTCCACAGCACCTAGAGTACCCTCTCCACAGGCAACACCCAGAGAATCTCCTCTTGCCTTTAAACTCTCCCCTGCCGACTCAGCCGGAGAGGCAGCACACCCCCCAGCACCTCCATTGGCTCTGATAAGGAGCACAGAGTGGTACACCAATGCCCCTGAACCTCCCCCTTCGGACTGACTCTGCTCATCCCCCGTCTCAGGGGCACACTACCAGGGGAGCTAACCCCATCATCTGGCGTGCCAACACCCTCAGTAGGTCTCTGAAACGAGGGGACCTCCTCCGACCCAGAGGACACACCCACTGGGGAGCTAACCTCAACACCCAATGAGATAACTCCCTCAGAGGGCCCCTGAAACGAAGGGGCATCCTCCCGCTCCGAGGACACAACACCAGAGGAGTCAACCCCAACACATGGTCTTATAATACCCGCGGAAGATCCCTGAAATAGAGGCCCAACCTCCGACCCGGAAGACACCAGTTCTAGACCACCAACCGCATCAGTGGTGGAAGGTCTGGAGAAAGACATCCCCCTAACTTTGGACCCACGCCCTTGCTCTTACTCGCCAGGCACTAACCTCCTTTTTGTCCTGCTAGCATGCGGCGGTACGGTGACCTACATAACGGAAGTATCTTCCACCTCCACACTACCCCCAGCCACTTTACCACCCGCACGTTTTAGCTTCCCTGCCCCCGTCTGAACCACCTCAGCTCCTTGCTGGGCCACGGCAGGTGCAATCTGCACCTCACTGGAGCTGACAGGCGCCCCTTGGGTGGTCTCAGAACTCGGCAGGTGCACACCCGATCCCGTTTGACTCACTTGGGCGGGCTTTTTCTTCCCCTTCTTCTTCTTCTTCCTCTGCTTCTCCCAATTCCCCCCTTCCTCACCCCCCTCCCCCCGTGCCCCGCCTTCAGCCGCCACCACAGGTTCAGGACGTGGGAGGAGGGGGCTATCGCTACCCCGGGCAGAACCTGCAGGCCCAGATGGGCTATCACTGCCGCCCCGGATCACCGAGGCAGAGCTGGCAGCCCTAGCCGGGTCAGCAGTACCACCCCGCGCCATTGAGGTTTGACGAGCCACGCCAGATGGGCCAGCAGTGCATCCCTGGGCCGCTACGCTAGAACTTCTCGCAGTGACCCCGCGAATAGGACACTCGGTCCGGAGATGTCCAAATTCGCCGCACGCATGACACCGTGCCTTTCCCCAACTCCAACGCACGGTTCTAGGGAGACCCCTACACTCCACCTCAAAACTCCCCTCAGCGCCATCCCCCTCACCCACCTTCATGAACACCCTCCTCTTGAAACTGAAGACCCCTTTTTCTTCTGGGTCCCCCCCGGGGTGCATGAGCCTAAATCACTTAGACCGCACCTCCCCAAACTTAGACAGGTGTGGAATAAGTGACGCGTCCGGAATACATGTAGGGCAACTCTGCAGGAGAACTAGTCTCATCCTGGATACCCACGGATCCACCTGTATGTGGACCCCCCCCACTGAGATCCCCAGCTCCAACGCTCGGGCCACACCCTCCTGGGTCTTTAATATCATCTCAACCTTCCCTCTTTCGAGCTCGGAAGAGACAATAGCTCCCCTCCCAAGAAGTTCATTCAAGGCCTTTGTAATGTCTCCCCTGGACGTCATGGGCCCAGTTTGAACCGAGATACCAAAACCGTCCCAATCCAAGTCAACATGAGGCTCATGCTCAGATGGCCTCGCACCCGCCGCTGTTACCACCGCTGCGTAGGTCTGGACCTTCGGCCGCGCCCCAGCCATCGCCATCCTGACAGAGGCACAAACCAGCTCCAGGCACCCCAGCAGCTCAGCTCCAAGTTAAGTCCATATAACCATATAACCATATAACAATTACAGCACGGAGACAGGCCCTCTCGGCCCTTCCAGTCCGTGCCGACCATTTGTTTTCCCCTAGTCCCATCAACCTGCACTCAGACCATACCCCTCCATTCCCTTCATGTCCATATACCTATCCACTTTACTTTTAAATGTTAAAATCGATCCTGCCTCCACCACCTCTGCTGGAAGCTCATTCCACACAGCCACCACCCTCTGAGTAAAGAAGTTCCCCCTCACGTTACCCCTAAACTTCTGTCCCTTAATTCTCATGTCATGCCTTCTTGTTTGAATCTTCCCTACCCTCAATGGGAAAAGCTTATCCACGTCAACTCTGTCTATCCCTTTCATCATTTTAAAGACCTCAATCAAGTCCCCCCTTAACCTTCTGCGCTCCAAAGAATAAAGACCTAACTTGTTCAACCTTTCTCTGTAACTAAGTTGATGGAACCCTGGCAACATTCTAGTAAATCTCCTCTGTACTCTCTCTATTTTGTTGACATCCTTCCTATAACTAGGCGACCAAAATTGTACACCATACTCCAGAATTGGTCTTACCAATGCCTTGTACAATTTTAACATTACTTCCCTACTCCTATATTCAATGCTCTGATTTATAAAGGCCAGCCCATCAAAGGCTTTCTTTACCACCCTATCTACATGCGATTCCACCTTCAGGGAACAATGCACAGTTATTCCTAGATCCCTCTGTTCCACAGCATTCCTCAATTCCCTACCATTTACCATGTACGTCCTATTTTGATTTGTCCTGCCAAGATGCAGCACTTCACACTTATCAGCATTAAACTCCATCTGCCATCTTTCAGCCCACTTTTCCAAATGGCCCAAATCTCTCTGTAGACTTTGAGAATCTACTTCATTATCCACAATACCACCTATCTTAGTATCATCTGCATACTTACTTATCCAATTTTCCACCCCATCATCCAGATCATTGATGTACAAGACAAACAACAGTGGACCCAACACAGATCCCTGAGGCACGCCACTGGTCACCGGCTTCCAACCTGACAAACAGCCATCCACCATTACTCTCTGACATCTCCCATTCAGCCACTGTTGAATCCATCTTGCTACTCCGCCATTAACACCCAAAGATTGAACCTTCTGAACCAACCTTCCATGGGGAACCTTGTCAAAGGCCTTACTGAAATCCATATAGACAACATCCACTGCTTTACCCTCATCAATTTCCCTAGTTACCGCTTCAAAAAATTCAAGAAGGTTTGTCAAACATGACCTTCCAGGCACAAATCCATGTTGACTGTTCCTGATCAGACCCTGTTTATCCAGATGCTTATATATATTATCTCTAAGTACCCTTTCCATTAATTTGCCCACCACTGACGCCAAACTAATAGGTCTATAATTGCTAGGTTTATTCTTTGAACCCTTTTTAAACAATGGAACAACATGCGCAGTACGCCAATCCTCCGGCACTATTCCCGTTTCTAATGACATTTGAAATATTTCTGTCATAGCTCCTGCTATTTCTACACTAACTTCCCTCAATGTCCTAGGGAATATCCTGTCTGGACCTGGAGACTTATCCACCTTTATATTTTTCAAAAGTGCCAGTACTTCCTCCTCTTTGAATCTCATAGTTTCCATAGCTACTCTACTTTTTCCCCTTAACTCACAGAGTTCAATATCCTTCTCCTTGGTGAATACCGAAGAAAATAAATTGTTCAATATCTCCCCCATCTCTTTTGGCTCTGCAGATAGCTGTCCATTCTGGTTCTCTAATGGTCCAATTTTATCCCTCGTTATCCTTTTGCTATTAATATAGCTGTAGAAACTCTTTGGATTTACTTTCACCTTTCTTGCCAAAGCAACCTCATATCTTCTTTTAGCCTTCCTAATTTCTTTCTTAAGATTTTTTTACATTCTTTATACTCCTCTAGCACCTCATTTACTCCATGCCTCCTATAATTATTGTCGATATCTCTCTTTTTTCGAAACAAGTGTCTAATTTCCCTTGAAAACCATGGCTCTTTCCAATTTTTACTATTTCCTTCCAACCTAACAGGGACATAAAGATTCTGTACTCTTACAATTTCCCCTTTAAATGTCCTCCATTTCTCTTCTACATCCTTCCCATGAAACAAAGTGTCCCAATTCACTCCTTTAAAATCCTCACGCATTCCCTCAAAGTTAGCCTTTCTCTAATCAAAAAATCTCCACTCTAGGTCCTGTTCTGACTCGCTCCATAATTATATTGAAACTAATGGTATTTGATCACTGGTCCCGAAGTGCTCACCAACGCATACCTCCGTCACCTGTCCTGCCTCATTTCCTAACAGGAGGTCCAGCACTGCCCCTTCTCTGGTCGGTACCCTCTATGTACTGCTGCAAAAAACTATCCTGCACACATTTTACAAACTCCAAACCATCCAGCCCATTTACAGAATGTGTTTCCCAGTCTATTTTTGGGAAATTGAAATCTCCCACAATCACTACCTTGTGCTTACTACTAAAATCTGCTATCTCCTTACATATTTGCTCTTCCAATTCTCGCTCCCCATTTGGCGGTCTATAGTACACCCCTAAAAGTGTTGCTACACCGTTCCCACTTCTCAGTTCCACCCAAATAGCCTCCCTAGACGAACCCTCTAATCTATCCTGCCAAAGCACTGCTGTAATATCCTCTCTGACAAGCAATGCAACACCTCCACCTCTGGTCCCTCCAATTCTATCACCCCAGAGACAGTCACAGTCAAAGACAGGCAGCAGAAAGCAGAAACCTCCAGCTGAAGCAGGAAAGTCCCCAAGTTCATCCACAGCCGAGAGCAGCTTTTGGGAAGCTCTATCCCAGTCTAGCCGGAAGCAAAAGTACCTTCTTCACATTAAGCCAGGCAGCCGCACTGTGCAAAATGAATTTAGGGCAGAGAAACGGTGCAAAAAAAGACAAAGACACCGAAATCTTCGCACCCTCGATCTCCAGGCACTCTTGGCAGTCCGCCAACGACAACCGCACCCTCGACAATGTAGAGAAAACTCAGGAATTTTCGCACTGGTAGAGGAATCCTAGACCAGAGGAAAGTTTCAACAGTCCAACGATAAGTTAAACTATGAAGCCCCTCTGCCTATGTTCCTTCTCCAACAGCAAAATCCTTGAAAGGCTGCTTCAACCCTTCTCAACCGCAGAGCTGAGAGGAAAACACAACCTCTCTCTCTCTCTCTCTCTGCCTCTCTCTCTCTCTATCTCTCTCTCCCTCCCTCTCTCTCTCTATCTATCTATCTATCTCTCCCCACTCTCCCCCTCACATTTCTCTCACCCCTCTCTCCTCTCACTCTACCCCTCTCTCTGCCCTCTTTTCCCAACCTCCCCCTCTGCTAACCATCTCTCTACAGTCTCTCCCTCCCCTTTCGTCCCCACTCTCCGTCCACTATCGCCCTCTTTGTCTCTCCCCCCTTGCTCCCTCTATCTCCTCTCTTTCCCCCCCACTTCTCTCCCTCCTCTCCTTCCCTCTTCTCTCTCTCCCAACGTTCCCCTCCCCTCTCTCCTCCCTCTCTCCCCATCTCCCCTCTTCCTTCCCTCTGTCGCTACCCTCTCCCACACTTGGTATCCTCTATTTCCTTCTCTTTCTAGCCATTTCTACCCTTGTCTCTCACACTCTCCCTTCAAAGATACAGCGCGGAAACAGGTCCTTCAGCCCACACTCTGATCTTCTCTTTCTCATCCTCTTCTCCCTCTCTCCCCTCTCTGTCTCCATCTCTCTCTCCCTCTCTCTCTCCCCCTCTCTGCCCCTTCCCCCCTCCTCCCGACTCTTCCTCCCTACATTTTCCTCCCCTTTCTCTCCCCTCTCTCTCTCCCCACTTCCCCCTCTTCCTATCCCCTTCCCCTCTCCCCCTCTATCCCTGACTTTCTCACTCTCTGACTCTCCCACCTCTTTCTCTCTCTCCCTCTCTAACTGCCCTCTCTCACCCCATCGCTCTCTACCCACCCTCTGTCTGCCCTCTCTCACCCCTCGTTCTCCCCCACTCTCTCCCTCCCACACTAACCATATAACCATATAACAATTACAGCACAGAAACAGGCCCTCTCGGCCCTTCCAGTCCGTGCCGACCATTTGTTTTCCCCTAGTCCCATCTACCTGCACTCAGACCATACCCCTCCATTCCCTTCCCGTCCATATACCTATCCACTTTACTTTTAAATGTTAAAATCGATCCTGCCTCCACCATTCCAGCTCATTCCACACAGCCACCACCCTCTGAGTAAAGAAGTTCCCCCTCACGTTACCCCTAAACTTCCGTCCCTTAATTTGCATGTCATGCCCTCTTGTTTGAATCTTCCCTACCCTTAATGGGAAAAGCTTATCCACGTCAACTCTGTCTATCCCTTTCATCATTTTAATGACCTCAATCAAGTCCCCCCTTAACCTTCTGCACTCCAAAGAATAAAGACCTAACTTGTTCAACCTTTCTCTGTAACATAGTTGCTGGATCCCAGGCAACATTCTAGTAAATCTCCTCTGTACTCTCTCTATTTTGTTGACATCCTTCCTATAATTCGGCGACCAAAATTGTACACCATACTCCAGAATTGGTCTCACCAATGCCTTGTACAATTTTAACATTACTTCCCTGCTCCTATATTCAATGCTCTGATTTATAAAGGCCAGCACACCAAAAGCTTTCTTTCCACCCCATCTACATGCGATTCCACCTTCAGGGAACTATGCACAGTTATTCCTAGATCTCTCTGTTCCACAACATTCCTTAATTCCCTACCATTTACCATGTACGTCCTATTTTGATTTGTCCTGCCAAGATGTAGCACTTCACACTTATCAGCATTAAACTCCATCTGCCATCTTTCAGCCCACTTTTCCATATGGCCCAAATCTCTCTGTAGACTTTGAAAATCTACTTCATTATCCACAACACCACCTATCTTAGTATCATCTGCATACTTACTTATCCAATTTTCCACCCCATCATCCAGATCATTGATGAACATGACAAACAACAGTGGACCCAACACAGATCCTTGAGGCACCCCACTGGTCACCGGCTTCAAACCTGACAAACAGCCATCCACCATTACTCTCTGACATCTCCCATTCAGCCACTGTTGAATCCATCTTGCTACTCCGCCATTAACACCCAAAGATTGAACCTTCTTAACCAACCTTCCATGGGGAACCTTGTCAAAGGCCTTACTGAAATCCATATAGACAACATCCACTGCTTTACCCTCATCAATTTCCCTAGTAACCGCTTCAAAAATTCAAGAAGGTTTGTCAAACATGACCTTCAGGCACAAATCCATGTTGTCTGTTCCTGATCAGACCCTGTTTATCCAGATGCTTATATATATTATCTCTAAGTATCCTTTCCATTAATTTACCCACCACTGACGTCAACTAACAGGTCTATAATTGCTAGGTTTATTCTTTGAACCCTTTTTTAAACAATGGAACAACATTGGCAGTACGCCAATCCTCCGGCACTATTCCCGTTTCTAATGACATTTGAAATATTTCTGTCATAGCTCCTGCTATTTCTACACTAACTTCCCTCAATGTCCTAGGGAATATCCTATCAGGACCTGGAGATTTATCCACTTTTATATTTTTCAAAAGTGTCAGTACTTCCTCCTCTTTGAATCTCATAGTTTCCATAGCTACTCTACTTTTTTTCCTTACTTCACATAGTTCAATATTTTTCTCCTTGGTGAATACCGAAGAAAAGAAATTGTTCAATATCTCCCCCATCTCTTTTGGCTCTGCAGATAGCTGTCCATTCTGTCCCTCTAATGGTCCAATTTTATCCCTCGTTATCCTTCTGCTATTGATATAGCTGTAGAAACCCTTTGGATTTACTTTCAACTTTCTTGCCAAATCAACCTCATATCTTCTTTTAGCCTTCCTAATTTCTTAAGATTCTTTTTACATTCTTTATACTCCTCTAGCACCTCATTTACTCCATATCTCTTATAATTATTGTAGATATCTCTCTTTTTTCGAAACAAGTGTCCAATTTCCCTTGAAAACCATGGCTCTTTCCAATATTTACTATTTCCTTTCACCCTAACAGGGACATAAAGATTCTGTACTCTTACAATTTCCCCTTTAAATGTCCTCCATTTCTCTTCGACATCCTTCCCATAAAACAGAGTGTCCCAATTCACTCCTTTTAAATCCTTACGCATTCCCTCAAAGTTAGCCTTTCTCCAATCAAAAATCTCCACCCTAGGTCCAGTTCTGTCTCTCTCCATAATTATATTGAAACTAATGGTATTGTGATCACTGGTCCCGAAGTGCTCACCAACGCAAACCTCCGTCACCTGACCTGCCTCATTTCCTAACAGGAGGTCCAGCACTGCCCCATCTCTAGTAGGTACCTCTATGTATTTCAGGTAGTCCTTGCTTTCTTCCTCTTTCCCAGCACTCATTCAGCCCACTGTCCCCTCCTCTTCCTTTCTTCTTCCCACCCCCTCCACCCCCACATCAGTCTGATGAAGGGTCTCGACCCGAAACGTCACCTATTCCTTTGCTCCATAGATGCTGCCACACCCGTTGAGTTCCTCCAGCATTATTGTCTACATTTGGCTCAATAATGCTCCTCTGGTCGATACCTCTATGTACTGCTGCAAAAAACTATCCTGCACACATTTTACAAACTCCAAACCATCCAGCCCATTTACAGAATGTGTTTCCCAGTCTATTTTTGGAAAATTGAAATCTCCCACAATCACTACCTTGTGCTTACTACTAATATCTGCTATCTCCTTACATATTTGCTCTTCCAATTGTCGCTCCCCACTCCTCCCTCTCTCTCCATCCTTTCTCTCTTCCCCCTTTCTCCCGGCAATCTCCCTGCCGCTCTCCCTTCCTCTGTCTCCCCTCTCTCTCTCACCCTCTCTCTCCATTCCTTCCCCATTCTCTCTTTCCCATCTCTCTTCTATCCCTCCCTTTTCTCTACCTAATCTCTCTCATCCCCTTCTCTCCCCTCCTTCTCCCTATCTGCTCCCTCTCTCTCCCCCTCCCCCTCTTCGCCCCTCTCTCACAGCCTATTTTCCCCTCTCTCTGTCTTGCTCTCTATCGGCCCTCTTTCACCGCCTCTCTCTCTGCCCTCTCTCTGTCCCTCCTTTCTCTCTCTCCCTCCCGTCTCTCCGGGCACTATCCCCCACTACATTCTCTCTAGACCACAGCTGGAGTATTGTGTGCAGTTTTGGACCCCTACTTTAATGGACATTCTTGCTATTGAGGGAGTGCAGTGTAGGTTTACAAGGTTAATTCCTGGGATGGCGGGACTGTCATATCCTGAGAGAATGGAGCAACTGGGATTGTACATCTGGAGTTTAGAAGGATGAGAGGGTATGTCATTGAAACATATAAGATTGTTAAGGATTTGGACACGCTAGAAGCAGGAAAAATGTTCCCAACGTTGGGCGAGTCCAGAACCAGCGGCAACAGTCTTAGAATAAAGAGGAGGTTATTTAAGAAAAAATGTTTTCACCCAGAGAGTTGTGAATTTGTGGGATTCCCTGCCACAGAGGGCAGCGGAGGCCAAGTCACAGGATGGATTTAAGAGAAAGTTAGATAGAGCTCTAGGGGCTAGTAGAGTCAAGGGATATGAAGAGAAGGCAGGCACGGGTGATTGATTGGGGACGATCAGCCATGATCACAATGAATGACGCAGCTGGCTTCAAGGGCCGAATGGCCTCCTCCTGCACATATTGCCTATGTTTCTATGTCTCTATAAGTTATGAAGCTTTAAAAAATCATGAGATCAGAAGATTGGTCTTCTCGCCCCTTCCGGCTCCCGCTGGAGTATAAAACCCTGGAGGCGGGGCAGAGTCCACAAGTGCTGACTGAGTCCGCAACAGTAGAGTCAGGAAAGCCGCCGTGTGGTCGGGAGGTGGTGTGGTGTCGGATGAGCCACGTTGTGGAGTCGGGAAAGTCCCTGTGTGGTGTCCGTCCACCTCCCTGCCCTCCCCCCGCACACGCCCTCCCCCTCCCCACACACACACCCTTACCCTTCCACCCTCCTCCCCACACCCCTCAACTCAACTCCACCCCCCTCAATGCCACTCCGCCCGCCCCAACTCAACCCCACCCACCCATCGCCACCCCACCCACCCCAATGCCACCCTACCCACAGCAACCCCACCCCAACGCCACTCTACTCCCCCAACGACACACAACCTCCAACACCAACCCACCCCCAATGACACATCACCTCCCAACGCCAGCCCACCCCCTCCCCAACGCCAGCCCACCCCAACCAACGCCTCCCCCGCAACGGGTCCCACTTATTCTTGTAATTAATAGTCAAAATTAGCAATATGTAACTCCTGAGCAACATTAAGATTATTCCACAATTGTTCCAATCAATCTACCAAAATGACAATTTAAAACACAGAGTCCAACTGTATACCACACAATTTCTCCAAATGTCAATTTCTTCCTGAAACGTTGGCATCTCATATCCGGGAAGAAATAGTCACATTTCTAACAACTTAACCTGGATTTTTCTTCGGAGTCACGTGAGTGATTCCGTGAAGAAGACCCGCCAGGCTGCATGCACACCAGTACGTCAGGCGCATTGATGCACGGAGGCTGCGAGGAACGGAGCTCCTCCAGCGGTAAGTATGCAGACTCCAGGTAAGTTAAACGTTTGACTGGAGGTTGAATCCGTGCTGGCTGGTATGCTATAACCATATAACCATATAACAATTACAGCACGGAAACAGGCCCTCTCGGCCCTTCCAGTCCGTGCCGACCATTTGTTTTCCCCTAGTCCCATCTACCTGCACTCAGACCATACCCCTCCATTCCCTTCACGTCCATATACCTATCCACTTTACTCTTAAATGTTAAAATCGATCCTGCCTCCACCACTTCTGCTGGAAGCTCATTCCACACAGCCACCACCCTCTGAGTAAAGAAGTTCCCCCTCACATTACCCCGAAACTTCTGTCCCTTAATTCTCATGTCATGCCCTCTTGTTTGAATCTTCCCTACCCTCAATGGGAAAAACATATCCACGTCAACTCTGTCTATCCCTTTCATCATTTTAAAGACCTCAATCAAGTCCCCCCTTAACCTTCTGCGCTCCAAAGAATAAAGACCTAACTTGTTCAACCTTTCTCTGTAACATAGTTACTGGAACCCTGGCAACCGAGTGCTAGCATGGAAACAACAGGCAAGGGGAAGCGGCGCGTTTCAACTGGCCGCGGCAGTTTAGGTTTGGAAGCCCTGCCTCATACCCCTGTTCAATCGCTAAGTACAGAAACAGCGACTGCAGACTTAGTGCTACACAGCACAGAGCCGTTGCCATTAGGGCATAAGGCAACCGAAAAGTCTGCTAGGCCCACGGAGTCAGGGGATGATTCCTCACCAGGGCTGGATAGAGTGTGTACACACCTATCCCAAGTGGAGGAACTGTTGCATACAGTATTCCAAAGAACTTCACTCCAAGAGAAAGAGTGTCAGCGCTTAGAAAAAGAAGCACCAGCAGCAACAGTGCTGCCAGAGAACCCTTTTCAATTTGAAGGTAGTGCAATGGGCCAGACTAGTCCTGAGCCCGATTCTGATGGGGAAGTTCAGCCAGGAGAAACAGAGTTACCAGATGTTCCACCACTGGCACTTCCATTTGCTGTCCCATCAGGAGCAGGGGAGCCGCTAGGCGAAGCGCTGGCTACCACAATAAATTACATGGTGTCTCATCAGATTCAGGAGCTTACTATGGATGAGACAGCCAAAGAACACGAGTCTCCAAGCAACTGCGAGGTATTAAGAGTTCCAACGGTGAATCAAGTCATATGGGTTCAGATGGGACCCGGCATGCAAAGCCAAGAGATAAAAATGCAGAGAATTTTAAAGTTATTGGCTGCTGGTATTATAGCATTTTCAAGAACAATGGATGGTGGTTTTGTGACCAGAACACACCAAGAGGCTCTAGGGTTGTTATGCAACACCCATTTTGAGATCAATGGTCTCAGGAAAAGGGCTATAAGACACACAATTAATAGTAAGATTAAATGAGAACTTACCAGTTTGAAGTTTGATCTTTATTTTATGAGGAGTTACGATGAGGGATTACGTGAAGACCCCGCCAGCACGCATGCGCGTCATTCTTCAAAGCAGTGGTGTGAAATCACAGATACTAGAGTAGACTAATATAGTAAGATAAGAGAGAACTTCCATACCAGTTGAACTTTATAATAGAGGGTTTTGGGAGCGGAGGGCACGTAATCCCTCATCGTAACTCCTCATAAAATAAAGATCAAACTTCAAACTGGTAAGTTCTCATTTAATCTTACTATTTTACTTCGGAGTCACGTGAGTGACTACGTGAAGATTTCAAAGCTCTGTGATTTCATGCCCTGGAACGAGACCATGCTCACACACTGCCATTCTGAGAAGGAGGATGAACGTATTTCACACACGACACTGTGCTGAAAAACAATAAAGGTATTATTCATACCTAAAATAATATGCCCCACAATGGGGTAATTTATTTTACAGAACTTAATTTTTCCCTGCAAACGTCTCAGGATCGCCCACGGGTTTATTATAAAGCATTGAATGCGTTCATTGCTCCACCCCGCTGTGGCAAGGATGTGGTCCGTAGGAACTCCCATCATCCTAGCGTCCGATGTAGATGCAGCCCTGGTGCAGTGAGATTTGAAACATTAGTATCCACCACTGCACGTAATACCACCCTAACCATCTGGATATGTGACCTTAGGTGAGGGCATTTATGGCTAATGAGAAAGCTCTCTCCGTGCCCATAAGTGTCTTGGTGACTATATATATTGGAAAATATGTGTCACTATGCAGGGCCGACTATCTGCAGGATAGGCCAGAACTCTAATTTTGGCCAGAGGAACCGGGTCAGTCTTATTTAAGTACCCCTGTATGTAGCAGGTTATCTGCCATTTGTGACAGACATGACGTCCTATACTAGCTTGTGTAAGGACTGGACTGTTGTGCTGATCCAAGTGCCATAATCATTCCCATCTAGGATATTAGTTTGTCCAGAGTGAGCCCCGATATTGGTGTCCATCCTCGTAACATGGTGTACTACCTATGTCCCATATATGGGTGTATCTGGGCCTGGGGGGGAATAGAGTACAAATACCCCTCATTTGTTTAGGTACTAGTGGGTGTGATCCTATAGCCAGGTGATCACTCCCTCTGCCCAGATATTAGATAGGGCACTCCTTGCACAATAATGGCACTGTAACTCAATCCTTCATCGAAATGAAGGGTGGCCAGAACTCCAGCACTTCAGTGTTGGTGGCTGAGTCATATGTAGTGTTCGTCCTGGTGCAGAACACTTCCCATTTCCTGACATATGTCAGGTACTGTCTTCTCGTGGACTCCCTGCACGACGCTGAGATGGCATTGATCGTCCTGTCGGAGAGTCCGTATCCCAGAAATGGCCTGTTCAGAAACTGCAAATCAACAAGTTCATACAGTCATGGCACGGATACTTTCGCGCACGGGGTGTGCCAACCTCCTTGGCCGTTGTTGATCCAGATGCAGGGTTCTGAGACCATCTTTGTACTGTTGGGAACCATGGTACCCGTTGCGGCATCTTGTTTAATTAATGTAAGACTTGCCTGATGAGGCAGAAGGGGAAAATGCATAGCAAAACAAATCCCCCCCCCCCCCCCAATGCAGCGAGAAATCGTCCATCGCTGCTGCCCCTGGGTCTGGTTCCCAAGCAACATATGTTGGTAGTTGGTGAATTAGTCTGGATGGAAA
This sequence comes from Okamejei kenojei, assembly GCA_035221665.1. NCBI lineage: Eukaryota > Metazoa > Chordata > Chondrichthyes > Rajiformes > Rajidae > Okamejei > Okamejei kenojei. Next base: position 204,381 of record CM069153.1, read on the forward strand.
AAAGGTCGATATCTGGTGTCCCATACTATCTGTAAACACTTTCCGATCCAACATCCATTTAATGTTGTCGTTGAATTTACGTGACCTGGTATCTGCCACTGTATTTAGCTTACCTGGAAGGTAAGTGGTTGAGATCCAAATCTCTCTCCCAGACACCAGTGCCAGATATTATTAGCCAATTCATCACATGATATCGACTTTATTTCACCCATATGATTATATATAGGCCCCCACTGTGGTATCAATTTGTACCGTACATGCAACTGGTGCTCATCTGAGCAGTAGGCCCTGAGTCCATGAAACGCTACCAGCATTTCTAGATAATTAATTCCTAGTGCTTTAAACAGAATAATTTTGTGCACTCATCTGCCACCACAACTTGCGGTGGTATTAGTTGCTCCCCAACCTTTAGCACTGGCATCAGTCTGTAATGTACCCTAGGGATATAGAATGGGGTGATGGGGTTAGAATAATGCTGAGCATTTCTATCCACCAGTTTAATTCTGATTTTGCTTTCCCTGGTAGTTGCATAGGCCTAATGAAATGGCCTGCATGATTTTTGAGATCTAAAATTTCCATCTTCCAGGTTTTAATAATGGAGTGGTCCAATTGTGCTGCTGGGAACGCAGCCACCAATTTCCTAATCACTCATGCTCCTTGCCGAATGGATGGTTCCCTGATGCCAGTGAGGCTTTTGCATACTCCCATCAAGTCTGTCACTTTGTTTGGTGGCAAGGTGATAGACATATGAACAGAGTCAATAGTGAACCCCAAATAATCCATGGTAGTGTAGGGTTCCAATTTTGATTTATCTGGATGTACGTTAAATCCCTGTGTTGTGGCTGGTACCACCAATGTAGCCAGCTCCAATTTTCACCTACAATGAGAATATCATCCAGGTAAGCCATGACGATATGGTTATGTTTCTTTAAGTATGCTAAAGCTGGTTTTAATAAATTTGTAATAGCCTGGGTGCTGATGACAACCCATTGGGTAAGGCCTTATACTGCCATAGCTGTCCCATCCAGATAAATTTCAGGTATTTACGATGATCCTGTGTGTGACAAACGTGTCTATTTTGAAATGGGCATACTGAACGGAAGTATTTAGTTCGGTCAAATCTGTAATGATACGGCAACCACCATCTTTTTAGTTTTTTATAAATTATATTTGATACGAACTCTTGAAATTCTCTGATTGTTTTCTCAATCCCTTTTGTGTTTAGTCTTAACAGTTCAGCATGGCCTGCTGTTCTCTCTTTTTTGTGAAGTATGAACTTCCTGCTAGGCATATGCTGAACTGGGACGGTAGTTCGTATACAAATTCAATTTTGTAATTCTGAATACTTCGAGTATGTAAAAGTTCAGAGGTAAAAGTGCAGCACACATGATGAAACAAGTGCAACCGTCCCCCAACTTTTGATGAATCGGACATGCAATGTTTTTTAAGACAACAGACCCACCTACCTCCATGGTACGGTGTTGTGTGGGTTGTCCCCGCACTTGTTTGTTCTGGTATTGTGTTGCTGCGTTGTGGGGTTGGCGCATTTTCCATGAAGGCCGGGCTGGGCCATGGTCTGAAAGACCACTGTGCAGGTGGGCCGGCCTTCGAGCTTTCACCACCAGATGAATTCCGTGCTGTAATTGTTATATGGTCTTCCATAGCACCGATGTCTGGTGGGTGTGTAAGGGTGCTGCCGCTGTTGATAGTGAGTTTTAGAGGTGCTTGGCACCTTGATCAGGCCTATAGCCTTGGCTTCCTCATGCAGGTCTTTCACCTGCTTCAGGAGGTCCCCCAACAGCAATTTTGGCGCCTGTGTGCTACTTGTCTTGCATAATTCCGCACTTCTTGATGATGCTCTTCCTGTAACTGTTAATCTCCACTGAGTATTACACAGTCTGCTAGAGCATCTAGTAACTCTTCAGGCAAATCAACCCCATCAGTTGTCCTGGTACTGCTGTGATTTTAGCAGCCAGCAGTTTCCTCTGGAGCTTCCCCTCCTGGCTCCTTATAGATGGGCTCCTGTTGCCCCAGATGGGGTCATAGACTGCTGGTACTTTAAGAGAATGGAGTTCTCTGGAGCAATGTACTTCCCAGTTAATGGCTTGCTCCTGTAGCTGGTTTGTAGACATGTATTTTGTACTGGCTTGCAGCTTTGTATAGGCAGTCCTTCCTGAGTTGGTACAGCATGTGTTCCCACAATTCTTCTGCTGCTCTCTCTTCTGGTACCCCTCACAGTTGACTGTTCAGCCATTGCCCCTTCTTCAGGTTCAGCCCAGCTCTGATCCCTAATGCTCCCCTGCGAAGAGGGTGAGACATTTGGCAGTCCTTGAAAGGATGCTGCCATGGGTCTTCGAGGAGACCCACTGTGACTCTGCCCCTCAATAAGCAGGCCATGCTGGAGCACTGCTCCCCATCCGCTCCCGCGGGAAAGACGCCCGCCGTCGCTATCCGTGAACGGGGTGTCTTCAGGTCCGGACTCAGCCGAGTCAACGGTCCTGTCCGACTTCCGGGTGGTTTTGCCGCCGACCGCGGCGCACCTGCGGTCTGTAGCGGCGAGAAGCCGGGAGCTGCTGGCAGCACCTGCAGCTCTGGAGAGATGGCACGCTGCTGGCTGCTTCCACAGCAGCGGTATCAGCTGCTGCTCTCCCTTACGCGACTCCATGGTGCTTCCTCCGTTCTGAAAAAGAAATCACACCGAGTCGCCACGCTCACCAGAAAAGTTAAGACTTACCTTCAGTAAGTTTTGAAAACTTGCGCTGGAGGAGCAGCGCTCCTCCCGACTGTCGCTTCCGCAATGCGTTCGACGATATTTCGCGCATGCGTGCTGGCGGGGTCTTCACGTAGTCACTCACGTGACTCCGAAGTAAAATCCTAGATATGCTGCGCTTTGTAAGCCAGCAGGTGTTCAACCACCTGATCTGCTGTTTGGCTCAGATCTTACCAAGCAGGTCAAATAAATAAATGAAGACGCTAAAACAATGAGTCTGATGAGACCAATGATGCCCGGCAGACAGCTGAAGAGAAAGTATCCCTACAGAACCACCTCAGCATCTGGGGCTATTCCAGGGACAAGCCGGTCCTCAGCACAGGGACGTGGATGGTGTCCCTCGGCTGGAGCACAAGCAACCATGGGGGTCACTGCCAGAGACTGGAGTCAGCAGGGTGCACCAGTTACCAGGGAGGTAAGTGGACCTGGTTCTCATAAAAACATATTAAATATAACACAAGGCAAAATTGGTGGTAGATTACGGCTTTTTTATGACGAATGGAAGCAGCTTACTTCAAATATATTTATCAGGGTTTCGGATTGAATTTATTCCAAATGGTGCTTTACCTTTCCAACCTGTTTCTGTTAGAACACTTTATTTTTTCACAAAAACAGAGATTGTTATATGGCTACAATAGATCTGAAGGACGCTTATTATTCAGTGCCTCTTCATTGCGAGCATGGAAGGTATTTTAAATTCATTTGGATGAATCAATTATGGCAGTATAGGGCACTGCCGAATGGATTGACCTCAGCTCCTAGAGGTTAAATCCAATTTTGGGGTTGCTTAGAGGTCAGGGCCATGTAATTATGGCCTATCTGGATGATATTTTAATAATTGGACAAACAGAAGCATTAGCTGATATATCAGTGGCAATTGTCAATTCCACATTTGAAAAGCTGGAGTTTGTCATTCATTTGGAAAACTCCAAACTAATGCCAATTACCACAATTGATTATTTGGTGTTTTCAATTAACGCAATCAAAATGGTGATTACTTGCCAAGTGAAAAAAGTACAGAGCTAATTGAGGATTGTGTAACACTTTTAAACAAGCATAAGACAAACCTTCAAACCACAACAAATTAAAATTAGTAAATTAGGTAAGTGGCAAGGCTTCTTGGGAAAATGGTAGCAGCCTTTCCAGCAGTCCAATTTGGGCCTTTGCAGTATCAGCAACTACAAAGAGCAAAAGAACAGGCACTCAGGGTACAATTTGGGCATTATGATAGGCCCATGATAGGCATCAGCAGAAGCAATTACTGATATTACATGGTGGATTCAACATGTCTCCAGTAGTTTTAGCACAATAGAGCTGGAACAACCTTCCATGGTCTTGCAGACTTGGATGGGGTGCCACAGACACAAATTCAAGTTGTGGAGGAAGATGGAGTATGGAAGAAGCTTTGCTTCTGCAGACATGGGGAATTAACCATTTAGAGCTTTTAGGAGCATTTTATGGGCTGAAAGCTTATTATTCTAACAAGAGCAGTCTGCATGTTCAGCTCCAAATTGATAACACCACGGCAGTCGCATATGTCAATCACATGGGTGGTATCAAGTCGGTATGTTGTGACAGGCTGGTAAACCAAATCTGGATCTGGTGTATTGATAAACACATTTGTCTCTCAGCCATTTATCTGCCAGTAAAATTCAATACAGTGGCAGACACCAGGTCACGGAAGTTCCATGACAACATAGAGTGGATGTTGAATCACGATGTGTTCAAAGACATCGTTGCCAAATATGGAACACCAGATGTCAACTTGTTCGCATCTAGACTAAACCACCAGCTTCCCAAATATGTGTCATGGGAACCAGATCCTGGGGCAGTAGCGATTGACGCTTTCTCGCTGAATTGGGGTGGCATGTATATTTATGCATTTCCACCTTTCTGTCTCACCGTATGCTGCCACATGTCCTTCATTCAGATAATCGTTTCCAGCCTCTGTCCATAAAACATCATCTGGGTCATCAGCATAATCATACTGAACCAGCCTCAATAGCACTGGCTCATTTACTGGCGGACTATAGAAACATAGAAACATAGAAAATAGGTGCAGGAGTAGGCCATTCGGCCCTTCAAGCCTGCACTGCCATTCAATATGATCATGGCTGATCATCAAACTCAGTATCCTGTACCTGCCTTCTCTCCATACCCCCTGATCCCTTTAGCCATGTCATCGGATTCGTCTGTATAAACCTCCGCCAGATTGAATCAAAGAAGACCTTGTTTCCGGACACACCTACTTGACTGTGTCCAAACGGTCATAACGCTTCTGGGTTTGGAAACGGATTACCTGGCTCTACGACATTGGTTGGAGAGGACAATTAGAACGGTCGCCGTACGCCTTCTGCATCAGTTTTTTACGGTGCAGACGCACCCGAGCCACCTCGGGCTCCAGACTTGTGGCTGGAGCAGCTGCTTCGTGACTGGAAGAGTAGCGCTGGTCTGTCTGGACATGAGTCGCTGAGCCGGCGAACCGATTGTGGGATCACGTGGAATGTTGCGGAGATTGAGGACATCCTCGTCAACTATCAGCACGGGAGCACCTCAAGGCGGTGTGCCGAGTCCCCTGCTGTGCTCACTCTATATTCATGACTGCGTAGCCGGACACAGTGCGAACGTCCATCAAGTTCGCCGTTAACACCGCTGTTGTGGAACGAATCACTGATGGTGATGAGTCAGAGTAAAGAAGTGAGATCGACCGATTGACCAGATGGTGCCAGCACAACAACCTGGCTCTCAACATCAGCAAAACCAAGGAACAGATTGTGGACTTTGGTAGAGACCCACAATCCCATTATTTCAACGGGACGATGGTGGAAAGGGTTAAGACATTCAAATTCCAGCGTGTGCACATCTCCGAAGATCTTTCCTAGTCCCAGCACACTGATGCAATTATAAAGAAGGCACAGAAGTGCCTCTACTTCCTGAGAAGATTACGGAGAGTCGGTATGTCAAGGAGGACTGTCTCGAACGTCTACAGGTGAACAGTAGCGAGCATGCTGACCGGTTGCATTGTGGCTTCGTTCGGTAACTTGAACGTCCATGAGCGGAAAAGATTGCAGAAAGTTGTGACCACTTCTCAGTCCATCATCGGCTCTGGCCTCCCCACCATCGAAAGGATCTATCGCAGTCGCTGCCTCAAAAGGCTGCCATCCTGGCCACACACTCATCTCTCCGCTGCCATCAGGTAGAAGGTACAGGAGCCTGAAAGCTGCAACACCCAGGTTGAGGAACTTCCCTCATAGCCATCAGGTTATTAATTTCGCCATCAAACCATTCGCTTCAACAATGGTGTTTTATCATTAATGATTCATTATCATTAATGTTTAGTGTTTTCGAAGTCATTCGTAACTTTCACTGTATGTCATGTTGTTACATGTGGGTGGAGGACCAAGGCAAACACCTTGTATGTGAATACTTGGCCAATAAACGTACTTACTTACTTAAACAAACTCTGAACAATAACAGCCAATCGCGCTTTATCTCCTGTTTTGTATTATGTTTACATATTCGGTCACATTATCCTATCTGGGACACATGACAATAAAACTCTCTTGAATCTTGTCTTTGACTCTTGGCCCGGCCCTGCTGGACTTCTTCGTGAGCTCCTTTGCGCTGTGGACAGTTCGCTCAGCCAGCCCATTTGACTGGGGTACTCGGGACTGCTAGTGATGTCACTAACATCCCATTCCTTTGCAATGTCCTTGAAACGCTGACTTGTGAATTGGCCACCATTGTCTGATCATCAGGGTTTGAGGTACTCCATGGACCTAAAAATGCCTCGCATGTTTCTTGACGACCGCCACAGCAGGAGCTGTGGAGAGCAGATCGATTTCAACCAGGATCAGTAATGGTTGCCACGCCAATGGGAAATGTCAGTATCCACCATAGACCACGGAAAGTCAGCAACCGGGTGCTACAAAATGGGCTCTTTCCGTTAGTTCCCAGGCGGGGCGTCGAAGGATGAGAAGCCAAAGGAGGGAGGGAGGGGGGGGGGTGGGGAGGAGGAGAGAGAGACAGAGACAGAGAGAGAGAGAGAGAGAGAGAGAGAGAGAGAGAGAGAGAGAGAGAGAGAGAGAGAGAGAGAGAGAGAGAGAGAGAGAGAGAGAGATACTTCAACGCTTACAAAAATAACCTGTTGTATGATCTTTGCCAGTCCAACGTCAGCGAAGAATAATTTTACTTCGGAGTCACGTGAGTGACTACGTGAAGAAGGCCCGCCTGGCGCTGGAACGGCATTACGTCGACGCTGACGGCAGAAGCAGGAGCTGCACAGACAGCTCCTCGACAGCGCCCTCTCGGCCCTTCCAGTCCGTGCCGACCACTTGTTTTCCCCTAGTCCCATCTACCTGCACTCAGACCATACCCCTCCATTCCCTTCATGTCCAGATACCTATCCACTTTACTCTTAAATGTTAAAATCGATCCTGCCTCCACCACTTCTGCTGGAAGCTGATTCCACACAGCCACCACCCTCTGAGTAAAGAAGTTCCCCCTCACGTTACCCCGAAACCTCTGTCCCTTAATTCTCATGTCATGCCCTCTTGTTTGAATCTTCCCTACCCTCAATGGGAAAAACGTATCCACGTCAACTCTGTCTATCCCTTTCATCATTTTAAAGACCTCAATCAAGTCCCCCCTTAACCTTCTGCGCTCCAAAGAATAAAGACCTAACTTGTTCAACCTTTCTCTGTAACATAGTTGCTGGAACCCTGGCAACATTCTAGTAAATCTCCTCTGTACTCTCTCTATTTTGACATCCTTCCTATAACTAGGCGACCAAAATTGTACTCCATACTCCAGAATTGGTCTTACCAATGCCTTGTACAATTTTAACATTACTTCCCTACTCCTATATTCAATGCTCTGATTTATAAAGGCCAGCACACCAAAGGCTTTCTTTACCACCCTATCTACATGCGATTCCACCTTCAGGGAACTATGAACAGTTATTCCTAGATCCCTCTGTTCCACAGCATTCCTCAATTCCCTACCATTTACCATGTACGTCCTATTTTGATTTGTCCTGCCTAGATGTAGCACTTCACACTTATCAGCATTAAACTCCATCTGCCATCTTTCAGCCCACTTCCAAATGGCCCAAATCTCTCTGTAGACTTTGAAAATCTACTTCCTTATCCACAACACCACCTATCTTAGTATCATCTGCATACTTACTTATCCAATTTTCCACCCCATCATCCAGATCATTGATGTACATGACAAACAACAGTGGACCCAACACAGATCCCTGAGGCACCCCACTGGTCACCGGCTTCCAACCTGACAAACAGCACATCCACCATTACTCTCTGACATCTCCCATTACACCACTGTTGAATCCATCTTGCTACTCCGCCATTAACACCCAAAGATTGAACCTTCTTAACCAACCCTTCCATGGGGAACCTTGTCAAAGGCCTTTACTGAAATCCATATAGACAACATCCACTGCTTTACCCTCTATCAATTTGCCTAGTTACTGCTTCAAAAAATTCAAGAAGGTTTGTCAAACATGACCTTCCCGGCACAAATCCATGTTTGACTGTCCTGATCAGACCCTGTTTATCCAGATGCTTATATATATTATCTGTAAGTATTCTTTCCATTAATTTGCCCACCACTGACGTTCAAACTAATAGGTCTATAATTGCTAGGTTTTATTCTTTTGAACCCTTTTTAAACAATGGAACAACATGCGCAGTACGCCAATCCTCCGGCACTATTCCCGTTTCTAATGACATTTGAAATATTTCTGTCATAGCTCCCTGCTATTTCTACACTAACTTCCCCTCAATGTCCTAGGGAATATCCTGTCAGGACCTGGAGACTTATCCACTTTTATATTTTTCAAAAGTGTCAGTACTTCCTCTCTTTGAATCTCATAGTTTCATAGCTACTCTACTCTTTCCCTTAACTCACGGAGTTCAATATCCTTCTCCTTGGTGTAATACCGAAGAAAAGAAATTGTTCAATATCTTCCCCCATCTCTTGGCTCTGCAGATAGCTGTCCATTCTGGTTCTCTAATGGTCCAATTTTATCCCTCGTTATCCTTTTGCTATTAATATAGCTGTAGAAACCCTTTGGGTTTACTTTCACCTTTCTTGCCAAAGCAACCTCATATCTTTCTTTTAGCCTTCCTAATTTCTTTCTTAAGATTATTTTTACATTCTTTATACTCCTCTAGCACACTCATTTACTCCATGCCTCCTATAATTATTGTAGATATCTCTCTTTTTTTCGAAACAAAAGTGTCCAATTTCCTTGAAAACCATGGCTCTTTCCAATTTTTACTATTTCCTTTCAACCTAACAGGGACATTAAAGATTCTGTACTCTTACAATTTCCCCTTTAAATGTCCTCCATTTCTCTTCTACATCCTTCCCATGAAACAAAGTGTCCCAATTCACTCCTTTAAAATCATTACGCATTCCCTCAAAGTTAGCCTTTCTCCAATCAAAAATCTCTACCCTAGGTCCAGTTCTGACTCTCTCCATAATTATATTGAAAACTAATGGTATTGTGATCACTGTCCAGAAGTGCTCACCAACGCATACCTCCGTCATCTGACCTGCCTCATTTCCTAACAGGAGGTCCAGGCACTGCCCCTTCTCTGGTCGAATAACCTCTATGTACTGCTGCAAAAAATTATCCTGCACACATTTTACAAACTCCAAACCATCCAGCCATTTACAGAATGTGTTTCCCAGTCTATATTTTGGGAAATTGAAATCTCCCACAATCACTACCCTTGTGCTTACTACTAATATCTGCTATCTCCTTACATATTTGCTCTTCCAATTCACGCTCCCCATTTGGCGGTCTATATAATACATCCCTAAAAGTGTTGCTACACCGTTCCCACTTCTCAGTTCCACCCAAATAGCCTCCCTAGACGAGCCCTCTAATCTTATCCTGCCAAAGCACTGCTGTAATATCTTCTCTGACAAGCATTGCAACACCTCCCCCTCTGGTCCCTCCATTTCTATCACACCTGTCGCAACAAAATCCTGGAATATTTAGTTTCCAATCACAGCCCTCCTGCAACCATGTTTCACTGATTGCCACAACATCATATTTCCAGGTGTCAATCCAGGCTCTCAGTTCGTTCACCTTACTTACAATGCTCCTAGCATTAAAATATACACATTTAGAAACCCACCATCCCTTATTCTCTGTCTATTATCTTTTTCATCTTTCTCGCCTACATTTTGGATCCGAGTGCTTCCCTTCTCTGCCTCTTGCCCCACACCCTGACCCCTAGCCCCCTCTACCCGAGTCCCTCCCCCCAGCCTTTCTAGTTTAAAGTCTCCCCAGTAGCCTTTGCAAATCTCCCTGCCAGGATATTGGTCCCCCTCGGGCTCAAGTGCAACCCGTCATTTGTGTGCATAGTGGCAGCAATTTATTGAAGTCAAAAAAGGGGTCTCGACCTAGGTCGTTGCCTGTCTCCCTTCGCTCTTTGTATGCTGCTGCACCCACTGGGAACTCCAGGTTTGAGAAACCCTGCAGTAATTTATTGTTGTACAAAAAACCTCCATGACATGAAAATATGAATTTGACTATCTACAGGTTGACCAGACCATCACAACAGCTGATGGTCAAAGAAGTCTATGAATGTTAACCAATATAACAATATATCAATAAAATAATTAATGGTATAAAGAAGTGTTATACCTGCAATTTGCAGAAATAAGTCTAAAAAAACAATATTTTGTTATAAGAAAATTGGAGGTCTGTATATACAGTAAAGTTATTTTATCATATTAATATATGTGAATTCCTTGTGGATTGCATTTCCTAAGTATCTAATTGAAGAGCATAATAGGGCTCAGAGTGTTTACCGTCTTATAAACGGACAATATATTAACCAAGAAGTTATCAGATGCATTCATAATATCCCAAAATGGAAAGGGATATATATGTAAATGTTAATAAATATATATATATATATGTGTGTGTGTGTATATATATATATGTATATATGATATATATATATATGTGTATATGTATATATAATCTGTCCAAATTGTAAAAAAATATAAAGGCAGGAGATAAATAATCTTGAAATGCCTTAAGAAATGGACTCTAACTCTATCCATGATTCAAAAAACTTAAACATTGAAAATAATAATTCTGATAACTTTAGTATCAATATAAGAGTGCAAACATTGCAAATTTACGTTATAATTGCATGTGGATACAAATTGCATTTATCATATATGTTTATGAATCTACCAAACAAAGCACACCAAGAAGACCTGAAACGAAGGTAAACTATAAGCATATCCTGCCGGCTTTAAGTTGTTGTGAGTGTGTGTGTGTGTGTGTGTGTGTGAACATTGATGAAAATGTTTGCAGTAGGTAAGAGTCTCTGTGGCAATGAGACTGCTTATTACACACAAAAACACATTGGGTTCAGTAAAACTGATGGTTATAGAGGAATGTATTTCTAGATGGTTAAAAATTGGATACATTCAGTAGGAACTAGACACTGAAAGGTGGAAAAATCACTTTGTTAATGAGGAAAATACATTCACAGGAATGGCACAGGATGAGCCACTCGAGCAAAGATGCAAGGCCGCAGGAGGTTGTAGATTACTGTTAAAGTAAAAAGGAACCAGTCATGGTGTCAGATTTAGACACGCAATGTTCGGTTCTCTATAATTGTTGCTTTGTCATGCCATAAAAATATAATATATCAATTTGGTATTTGTGATAAACTTGCCTTTCAATGGATAAGGGCATTATTTTCATTTTTATAATGTTGAAATAATTTAATCACATAACTTGAGGCAATGTTTGGGGAAAATTGTGTTATTCGCTCGTTATGTGTTGAATGAGCCGTACTGTCGTTATGGAATAAATTCTACACGACACGAAAAACACAGAAAGCTTCAAACTCTTCACGTAGTCACTCACGTGAATCCGAAGTAAAATAGTAAGATTAAACGAGAACTTACCAGTTCGAAGTTTGATCGTTATTTTATGAGGAGTAACGATGAGGGATTACGTGCCCTCCACTCCCCACCCTCATAAAATAAATGATCATCTGGTAGTTCTAAATCTATGATGAGCCTTACTATCTTACTCCGGCTATTTGTGTTCTGTGTTTTTCATGCCGCTGCTTTGAAGTATGCCGTTCCAGCGCCAGGCGGGCCTTCTTCACGTAATCCCTCATCGTTACTCCTCATAAAATAATGATCAAACTTCGAACTGGTAAGTTCTCGTTTAATCTTACTATTAAAACTCCCCCCACCCTCCCGTCTCCCCCGGCAAGTGAAGTGATGTGGACCGAACCAATCGCTGACAAGGCCTCAGACAAATCCCGTTCCCGGAGACGTCATGTCCGTTATTTGGATTTTTGGCATTGCGCCGTTCCGGTTACTTCGCTTTTCGGCGCCGCGTCCGTTCGGTTATTTTGCTTTCAGCGTCGTGTCCATTAGGCTTTTAGGCCTTCGGAGGAACTGAAGGAAATCTACATAGAAACATAGAAAATAGGGGCAGGAGGAGGCCATTCGGCCCTTCGAGCCAGCACCGCCATTCATTGTGATCATGGCTGATCTTCTGCTATCAATAACCCGTGCCCGCCTTCTCCCCAAATCCCTTGACTCCACTAGCCCCTAGAGCTCTATCCAACTCTCTCTTAAATCCATCCAGTGATTTGGCCTCCACTGCCCTTTGTGGCAGAGAATTCCATAAATTCACAACTCTCTGGGTGAAAAGGTTTTTTCTCACCTCCTTTATTCCCCTAAGACTGTGGTCCCTGGTTCTGGACTCGCCCAACATTTGGAACATTTTTCCTGCATCTAGCTTGTCCAGTCCTTCTATAATTTTATATGTTTCTATAAGAACCCCCTCATCCTTCTAAACTCCAGTGAATACAAGCCTAGTCTTTTCAAAATTTCCTCATATGACAATCCCGCCATCCCAGGGATCAATCTCGCGAACCTACGCTGCACTGCCTCAATCACAAGGATGTCATTCATCAAATTAGGAGACCAAAACTGTACACAATACTCCAGACGTGGACTCACCAGAGCCCTATACAACTGCAGAAGAACCTCTTTATCCTGTACTGAAATCCTCTTGTTATGAAGGCCAACATTCCATTAGCTTTCTTCAATGCCTGCTGTACCTGCACGCCAACTTTCAGTGACTGGTATACCAGGGCACCCAAGTCTCGCTGTACCTCCCCCTTACTTAACCTAACCCCATTGAGATAATAATCTGCTCCCTTGTTTTTGCTGTCAAAGTGGATAACCTCACATTTATCTATATTATATTGCGACTACCACGCATCTGCCCACTCGCTCACCTGTCCCCCTGCAACATCCTAACATCATCTTCACAGTTCACACTGCCACCCAGCTCTGTGTCATCCACAAACTTGCTAGTGTTGCTCCTAATTCCCTCATCCAAATCATGTATATATATGGTAAACAGTTCGGCCCCAACACCGAGCCTTGCGGCACTTCACTCGCCACTGCCTGCCATTCTGAAAAGGACCTCTTTGCTTCCTGTCTGCCAACCAATTTTCAATCCATGTCAACTCCCTACCCCCATGTGCTCTAATTTTAGTCACCAGTCTCCCCTGCGGGACTTTATCAAAGGCTTTCTGAAAATCTAGATACACTACATCCATTGGCACCCCTTCATCCATTTTACTTGTCACATCCTCAAAAAATTCCAGAAGATTAGTCAAGCATGATTTCCCTTTCATAAATCCATGTTGACTTGGACTAATCCTTTTACTGCTATCCAATTGCTCCAATATTACCTCTTTAATAATTGACTCCAGCATCTTTCCCACCACCGAAGTCAGACTAACTGGTCTGTAATTCCCCGTTTTTTCTCTCGCTCCTTTCTTGAAAAGTGGGATAACATTAGCTATCCTCCAATCCACAGGAACTGATCCTGAATCTAATGCGTCCACTATTTCAAGAGCCACCTCCCTGAGGACCCTAGGATGCAGACCATCAGGCCCAGGGGATTTATTATCCTTCAGTCCCATTAGCCTACCTAATAGTATTTCTCGCCTAATGAAAAATTATTTCAGTTCCTCACCCCCGTAGATCTTCTGCCCTCCAGTACATCTGGGAGATTGTTTCTGTTCTCCTTAGTGAAGACAGATCCGAAGTACCTATTCAACTCTTCTGCCATTTCCTTGTTGCCCATAATTATTTCACCCATGGGTACACAAAAGGCTGGAGAAACTCAGCGGGTGCAGCAGCATCTAAGGAGCGAAGGAGATAGGCGACGTTTCGGGTCGAGACCCTTCTTCAGACTGGTCATGGATCAGGGAAACGAGAGATATAGACGGTGATGTGGAGAGATAAGGAACAATGAGTGAAAGATATGCAAAAAAGTATCGATGATAAAGGGAACAAAGCTGTTTGTGGTGTGAAAATGAGAAGCTGGTGCGACTGGGGTGGGGGAGGGAGATAGAGAGAGAGGGAATGCCAGGGCCCGAGGGCTGAGGGAGAGGTGGGAAGGGGAGGAGACAGCAAGGGTTAACAGAATTGAGAAAATTCAATGTTCAAGCCCAGAGGATGCAGACTCCCCAAGCGGAATATGAGGTGCTGTTTCTCCAACTTGCGGTGTTGCTCACTCTGGCCGCGGAGGAGGCCCAGGACTGAGAGGTCGGATATGGAATGGGAGGGGGAGTTGAAGTGCTGAGCCACCGGGAGGTCGGGTTGGTTATTGCGGACCGAGCGGAGGTGTTCGGCGAAACGATCGCCAAGCCTCCGCTTGGTCTCACCGATATAGATCATTTGGCATCTGGAGCAGCGGATGCAGTAGATGAGGTTGGAGGAGGTGCAGGTGAACCTCTGTCAGACCTGGAAGGACTGCTTGGGTCCCTGAAAGGAGTAGAGGGGGGATTATTTCACCCTTGTCTGCCTTCAAGGGACCCACATTTGACTTTGCTACTCTTTTTCCCTTAACATATCCAAATAAGCTTTTACTGTCCTTCTTTATATTCCTGGTCAGCTTCCCCTTGTACGTCATCTTTTCAGTCCGTATTGCCCGTTTCGTTTCCTTCTGTTGCCCTATGAAAGTTTTCCAATCCTCTGGCTTCCGGCTACTCTTTGCTGTGTTATACATCTTTTCTTTTAGTTTTATTCTATCCCTAACTTCTCTTGTCAGCCATGGTTGCCTCCTACTCCCCTTAGAATCTTTCTTCCTTATTGGAATGAAATGATCCTGCATCTTCCGGATTATGCCCAGAAATCCCTGCCATTGCTGTTCCACCGCCATTCCTGCTAGGATCCCTTTCCAGTCTACTCTGGATTAAAACTAATCATATTATGATCACTAACTCCAAGCGGTTCATTTGCCTCGAGTTCTCTAATCATATCTGGTTCATTGGACAACACCAAATCCAGAATTGCCTTTTCTCTGGTCGGCTCCATTACAAGCTGCTCTAAAAATCCATCTCAGAAGCATTCTACAAACTCTCTTTCTTAGGGTACACAAAAAGCTGGAGAAACTCAGCGGGTGCCGCAGCATCTAAGGAGCGAAGGAGGTAGGCGACGTTTCGGGTCGAGACCCTTCTTCAGACTCTTTCTTAGGGTCCTGAACCAACCCAATTTTCCCAGACTACCTGCATATTGAAATCCCCCATCACCACAGTGGCATTACCTTGGTTATATGCCAGTTTTAACTCCTGCTGCAACTTACACCCTACATCCGGGCTACTATTTGGGGGTCCAATTAGTGTCTTCCTGCCTTTACAATTCCTCAACTCAGTCCACAGTGACTCTACCTCGTCAGTCCGTATGTCTTCCCTCGCAAGGGACTGAATTCCATCCCTCACCTGCAGAGCTACCACCCCCCCTCCTCTGCCCATCTGCCTGTCCTTTCTATAGGATGAGGAACCCTGAATATTAACTTAACATATAACCATATAACCATATAACAATTACAGCACGGAAACAGACCCTCTTGGCCCTTCCAGTCCGTGCCGACCATTTGTTTTCCCCTAGTCCCATCTACCTGCACTCAGACCATACCCCTCCATTCCCTTCACGTCCATATACCTATCCACTTTACTTTTAAATGTTAAAATCGATCCTGCCTCCACCACTTCTGCTGGAAGCTCATTCTACACAGAAGTTCCCAGGCCCGATCCTGCTGCAGCCACATCTCAGTAATCCCCACAATGTCATATCTACCAACCTGTAACTGAGCCTCAAGCTCATCTACAATTTTGGTCGCCTAGTTATAGGAAGGATGTCAACAAAATAGAGAGAGTACAGAGGAGATTTATTAGAATGTTGCCAGGGTTCCAGCAACTATGTTACAGAGAAAGGTTGAACAAGTTAGGTCTTTATTCTTTGGAGCGCAGAAGGTTAAGGGGGGACTTGATTGAGGTCTTTAAAATGATGAAAGGGATAGACAGAGTTGACGTGGATACGTTTTTCCCATTGAGGGTAGGGAAGATTCAAACAAGAGTGCATGACATGAGAATTAAGGGACAGAGGTTTCGGGTAACGTGAGGGGAACTTCTTTACTCAGAGGGTGGTGGCTGTGTGGAATCAGCTTCCAGCAGAAGTGGTGGAGGCAGGATCGATTTTAACATTTAAGAGTAAAGTGGATAGGTATATGGACGTGAAGGGAATGGAGGGGTATGGTCTGAGTGCAGGTAGATGGGACTAGGGGAAAACAAATGGTCGGCACGGACTGGAAGGGCCCAGAGGGCCTCTTTCCGTGCTGTAATTGTTATATGGTTATATGGTTATATGGTTACTTTACTTCTTATACTTCGCGCATTCATTTACAATACTTTTAATTCCTTACGCATCTCACCTTTCACATCGATCCCTATTACACTTGACCATACTCTCCTATCCCTTTGTGAGCTTCCTTTCCCGTTAATTCTGGGGTCATTAACCATCCCTTTACTCTCTTTCCCTTTAACTCCATCCTCGATTATCCCATTTGACACCCCACACTCCTTATTCAGTTTAAAACCACCCGTGTAGAAGTGGCAAACCTGCCTGCCAGAATGCTGGTCCCTCACCAGTTAAGATGCAATCTGTCCCTTTTGTACAGCCCCCTTACTCCAAAACAGATCCCAGTGATCCAAGAATCTAAATCCCTGCCCCCTGCACCAGTTACTCAGCCACACATTCAGTTTCCGTATCTCCCTGTTCCTGCTCTCGCCAGCACGAGGAACTGGAAGCAAACCGGAGATAACAACCCTGGAGGTCCTGCTTCTCAGCATTTTTCCGAGTTCTCTAATGTCACGCTGCAGAAGATTCATCCCCTTCTTTCCGACATAGTTTGTGCTGACTTGCTGTTCACCTTCGCCCTTGAGGATTTTCTGCACTCTGTCCGTGACATCCTGGATCCTGGCACCAGGAAGGCAGCACACCATCCTCGAATCCCGTCTGTTGCCGCAGAATCCCCTGTCCGTACCTCTCACAATGGAGTCTCCCACTACAATGGCATTGCCTGACGTTGGCCCCTTTGGTTTTGGCTCAACAGCCCTTTTTGCTTTGCAAGCCAGTCCGCCGCTCAGTGTTTTAACGTCTTCTGTCCGTACAGCTTCTAAGTTGGTGATCATGGCTGATCATCCATCTCAGTATCCCGTACCTGCCTTCTCTCCATGCCCCATGATCCCTTTAGCCACAAGGGCCACATCTAACTCCTTCTTAAATATAGCCAATGAACTGGCCTCAACTACCTTCTGGGGCAGAGAATTCCACAGATTCACCACTCTCTGTGTGAAAATGTTTTTCTCATCTCGGTCCTAAAAGATTTCACCCTTATCCTTAGACTGTGACCCCTTGTTCTGGACTTCCCCAACATCGGGAACAATCTTCCAGCATCTAGCCTGTCCAACCCCTTAAGAATTTTGTAAGTTTCTATGAGATCACCCCTCAATCATCTAAATTCTAGCGGGTACAAGCCGAGTCTATCCAGTCTTTCTTCATATGAAAGTCCTGACATCCCAGGAATCAGTCTGGTGAACCTTCTCTGTACTCCCTCTATGGCAAGAATGTCTTTCCTCAGATTTGGAGACCAAAACTGTACGCAATACTCACGCAATACTGTGGCCTCACCAAAACCCTGTACAACTGCAGTAGAACCTCCCTGCTCTTGTACTCAAATCCTTTTGCCATGAATGCTAACATGACTGGTGTACCAGGTCTTGTTGCATCTCCCCTTTTCCTAATCGGTCACCATTCAAATAATAGTCTACTTTCCTGTTTTTGCCACCAAGGTGGATAACCTCACAATTTATCCACATTATACTGCATCTGCCATGCATTTGCCCAGCCTATCCAAGTCACCTTGCAACCTCCTAGCATCCTCCTCAAAGCTAAGTGTCATCGCAAACTTGGAGATGTTGCAATTCAATTCCCTCGTCCAAATCTTTAATATATATTGTAAATAGCTGGGGTCCCAGCACAGAGCCTTGCGCACGCCACTGAGACAAAGAACAAGAGAGAGAACAAGAGAGAGAGAGACAGACAGAGAGAGAGAAAACGAGAGAGGGAGGGGGAGAGCGAGAGAGAATGAGAGATACAGAGAGTGAGAGGGGGAGTGGGAAGGGGAGAGAGAGAGAGAACGAGAGAGAGAAAGAGGGGGGGAGAGAGAGACAGAGGGATAGAGAGAAGGGGAGAGAGAGGGAAGATAGAGAGAGGGGATAGAGAGAGAGGGGAGAAAGAGAGATAGATAGAGGGGAGAAAGGTATAGCGGGAGAGAGAGAGAAGGGGGAGAGAGAGGTGAAGAGAGAACGAGAGGCAGAGAGATAGAGATAGAGGAAGAGAGGAGAGAGAGGCGGGCAGAGAGACGGAGAGAGGGGAAGATAGAGAGGATGGAGAGATAGAAGGGGAGAGAAAGAGGAGAGACAGTGATAGTAGAGAGAGCAGAGAGAGAGGGGGCAGAGAGAGAGGGGGAGGGAGAGAGGAGAAAGAGACGGGAGAGCGAGGGAGAGAGAGTGAGAGTGTGAGAGATAGAAAGAGAGAGGGAGAGAGAGACAGAGAGAGAGAACGAGAGAGGGAGGGGAGAGGGAGAGAACGAGAGAGCGAAAGAGAGACTGAGAGACAACGAGAGGGGGAGAGAGAGAAAGAGAGAGAGAGAGAGAGAACGAGAGAGAGAGAGAATGAGAGAGAGAACGAGAGAGGGAGAACGAGAGAGGGAGGGGGAGAGAGAGAGAGAGAAAGGGAGACAGAGGGTGAGAGAACGAGAGAGGGAGAGAGAAAGAGAGAGAGAGAGCGAGATAGAGAGAACAAGAGAGGAAAAGCGAGACAGAGAGAGAGAGGTAACGAGAGGGGAGAAAGCGAAAGCGAGAGAGACACAGAGAGAGAACGAGAGGGAGAGAGAAAGAGAGAAAGACAGAGAGAGAGAGAAGCAGAGGGAGAGAGTGGGGTATAGAGAGAGAAGGGGAGAGAGATATATATAGAGAGAAAGGGAGGGAGAGAGAGGGGGGAAAGAGAGAGGAGAGAGAGAGGGAGATAGAACTAGACAGGGAGAGAGAGAGAGATAGAGAGGGAGAGGAAGAGTGAGAGAGAGAGGGGGGGACAGAGAGATGGGGAGAGGGTAAGAGAGAGAGGAGGGAGATAGATAGAAGGGGAGAGAAAGAGAAGGGAGGGAGCGACACAGATAGTGGAGAGAGATAGAGATAGAGCGGAGTGAGAGAGGGGGCAGAGAGAGAGGGGAGGGAGAGAGGGGAGAAAGAGACTGGGAGAGACAGAGAGAACGAGAGGGGGAGAGAGAGAAAGAGAGAGAGAGAGAGAGCGAGAAAGGGAGGGGGACAGAGAGAGAGAACGAGAGAGAAAGAGAGAGAGAATGAGAGAGAGAGAGAACGATATAGGGAAAGAGAGACAGAGAGAGAGAGAGAACGAGGGAGAGAGAGTGGGGGATAGAGAGAGATGGGGAGTGTGGGAGAGAGACAGAGAGATTGAGAGATAGCGAGAGAGGGAGAGGAATACAGGAGAGAGAGACGCGGACAGAAAGACGGGGAGAGGGAAAGAGTGAGAGGAGGAAGAGAGAAGGGGAGAGAAAGTGAAGGGAGGGATAGACAGAGATAGTCAAGAGAGAGAGAGAGCGGAGAGAGAGAGAGGGGGGCAGAGAGAGAGGGGGAGAAAGAGATGGGGAGAGATAGAGCAAGAGAGAGAGAGAGAGAGAGAGAGAGAGAGAGAAAGAAAGAAGGGAGGAAGGTAGAAGGGGAGAGGGAGCAGGGAGGTTCTACTGCAGTTGTATAGGGTTTCGGTGAGGCCACACCTGGAGTATTGCGTACAGTTTTGGTCTCCTAATCCGAGGAAAGACATTCTTGCGATGAAGGGGGTACAGAGAAGGTTAACCAGACTGATTCCTGGGATGTCAGAACTTTCATATGAGGAAAGACTGGATAGACTTGGCTTGTACTCGCTAGAATTTAGAAGACTGAGGGGGGATCTTATAGAAACTTACAAAATTCTTAAGGGTTGGACAGGCTAGATGCAGGAAGATTGTTCCCGATGTTTTGGAGGTCCAGAACAAGGGGGTCACAGTCTAAGAATAAGGGGGAATTCCTTATTTGAGGAACACATTTTTCTCAAGTTGCGAACAACTGTCCCAAGACTAAAGCGAGCTGCTGCTGGTGGTGGAGACAAACGTCGAGGAAGATGGAAGCTGATTCGCCCTTCCTAATCCCTCTCTCCCACTCTCTTTCTCCCCCTCTGTCTCCCCCTCTCTCCCTCTGTCCCACTCTCTCTCCCTCCTGAACCCCCTCTCCCACTCTCTCTCTCCTCTCTCCCACCCTCTCTCTCCCCCTCTCTCTCCCTCCTGAACCCTCCCTCCCACCCTCTCGCTCCCCCTCTGTCTCCCTCCTGAACCCTCCCTCCCACGCTCTCGCTCCCCCTCTGTCTCCCTCCTGAACCCTCCCTCCCACCCTCTCGCTCCCCCTCTCTCTCTCTCCTGATCGCTCTCTCCCCAGCACCGCACAGAGATGGGGAAAAAGAGGGGAGGGGTAGGAGGAGAGAGGGAGAGAGGGTCAGAGAGAGAGAGAAGAGGGTAGAGGTGGATGGGGAGAGAGAGGGGAGTGGGCTAGTGAGAAACGGGGAGAGAGAGGGTGGGAGACATCTCTCTCTCTCTGTGTCTATCTTGATCTCTCTCTCTGTCTCTGTCTCTCTCTCTCTGTCTCTGTCTCTCTCTGTCTGTCTGTCTGTCTGTCTCTCTCTCTATGTCTCTCTGTCTCTGTCAGTATCTTTCTCTCTCTGTCACTGTCTGTCTCTCTCTCTCTCTCTCTCTCTCTGTCTCTCTCTCTGTCTCTCTCTCTGTCTCTCTCTGTGTCTATCTTGATCTCTCTCTCTGTCTCTGTCTCTCTCTCTGTCTCTGTCTCTCTCTGTCTGTCTGTCTGTCTGTCTCTCTCTCTCTCTCTCTCTCTGTCTCTCTCTCTGTCTCTCTCTCTGTGTCTATCTTGATCTCTCTCTCTGTCTCTGTCTCTCTCTCTGTCTCTGTCTCTCTCTGTCTGTCTGTCTGTCTGTCTCTCTCTCTCTCTCTCTCTCTCTCTCTCTCTGTCTCTCTATCTGCCTGGAGATAGGTCTCAACCCGAAACGTCACCCACTCCTTTTCTTCAGAGGTGCTGTCTGACCTGCTGAGCATATAGCGATTTGTGTGTGTGTGTTTGTGTGTATTTGTCTTATTCTGTCTCTCTCTCTCTGTCTCTTTCTCTGTCTCTGTATCTCTCTCTCTCTCTCGCTGTCTCACTGTATCTTTCTCTTTCTCTCTCTGTCTCTCCCTCTCTCTCTGTAGCTCTCTGCCTCTCACTCTCTCTTCTCTATCTATGTCTCTCGCTGTCTCTCTCTCTGTTTCTCTCTCTGCCTCACTCTCGCTCTCTCTCTCTGCCTCTCTCTGCATCTTTCTCTCTCTCTCTATTTCTCTCTGCATCTCTCTCTCACTCTCTCTCTGTCTGAAGAAGAGCCTCGACTGCAAAACGTCACCCATTCCTTCTCTCCAGAGATGCTGCCAGACTCACAGAGTTACTCCACCATTTTGTGTCTAACGTTAGAAGGATGAGAGGGGATCTTATTGTACAGGGCCCTAGTGAGACCACTCCTGGAGTATTGTGTGCAGTTTTGGTCCCCTAATTTGAGGAAGAACATTCTTGTTATTGAGGAAGTGCAGCGTAGGTTCACAAGGTTAATTCCCGGGATGGCGGGACTATCATATGCTGAGAGAATGGAGCGGCTGGGCTTGTACACTCTGTGATTTTGGATGATAGGGGATCTTATACGATTATTAAGGGTTTGGACACACTAGAGGTAGGAAGCGTGTTCCCGATGTTGGGGGAGTCCAGAACCAGGGGCCACAGTTTTAGAATAATGAGTCATGGGGTCATGGTTTAACAATAAGGGGTAGGCCATTTAGGACTGAGATGAGAAAAAACATTTTTACACAGGGAGTTGTGAATCTGTGGAATTCTCTACCTCAGAAGGCAGTGGTGAGGGGAGATGGGATGTGGGGGGGGAGGGATGTGTGAGGGGGGGGGGGGGATGTGTGGGGGGGAAGGGGGTGTGTGGGGAGAGGGGGATATGTGAGGGGGAGGGGATGTGTGAAAGGGGAGGGGATGCGTGGGGGGATGTGATGGGGGAGGATTGTGAGGGAGAGGGGATGTGTGGGTGGGGAGGGGGTGTGTGGGGGGAGGGGATGTGTGTTGGGGAAGGGTTGTGTGGGGGGAGGGGATGTGTGGGGGATGTGTGGGGGGAAGTGTAAGGGGGAGGGGAATGTGTGTGGGGGGAGGGGATGTGTGGTGGGGAGGGGGTGTGTGGGGGGGAGGGATGTGTGGGGAAGGGTTGTGTGGGGGGATGTGTGGGGGGATGTGTAAGGGGAGGGATGTGTGGGGGGGAGGGGATGTGTGGGTGGGGAGGGGATGTGTGGGGGATGTGTGGGGGGGGGATGTGTGGGGGGAGGGGATGTGTAAGGGGGATGTGTGGGGGGATGTGTGGGGGGATGTGTGGGGGGATGTGTGGGGGAGGGGATGTGTGGGGGGAGGGGATGTGTGGGGGGAGGGATGTGTGGGGGGATGTGTGGGGGATGTGTGGGGGGATGTGTGGGGGATGTGTGGGGGGAGGGGATGTGTGGGGGGGTGGGGATTGTGGGGGGGATGTGTGGGGGGAGGTGTAAGGGGGAGGGGATGTGTGGGGGGGAAGGGGAGGTGGGCTGAAGGGGTGATGGGGCTCCACACTGACCTGGGGCACGTGAGCATCCGGACACGGTGCTGAGCCCCCTGCCCACACGTGAGCCGCTCTGTGCTGTGACATCCACACGCATGGCACCCTAACGTCATGGTCCCTGCCATTGCGCAAAGTCACGTGGGGGGCGTTTTTTTGTCACGACCCTTCTGCAGACCTGAAACGTTGCCTATCCACATTGACCAGAGATGCTCCCTGACCTGCTATGTTAGTCCAGAAATCTGACTTTTTGAGTATGAACCAGCATCCTTGTGTCTGCCAAAGATAGGCACAAAGTGATAGGAAAAAATATGGGCAACATTTCAGGTTTTGGGACATTTGGCTACTTGTTGATTGTCCCGATGTTGGGGGAATCCAGAACCAACAGTCACAATTTAAGAATTATGGGGTCGGCCACTTAGGACTAAGATGAAGAAAAACGTTTTCATCCAGAGTTCTGAATCTGTGGAATTATCTGCCAAAGAGGGTAGTGGAGGCCAATTCACTGGATATTTTCGTCATGAGAACGTTAGATTTAGCTCTTTGGACTAACGGAATCAGGGGATATGGGGAGAAAGCAGGAACGAGATACTGATTGTGGAAGATCAGCCATGGTGATATTGAATGGTGGTGCTGGCTCAAAGGGCCGAATGGCCTCCTCCTGCACCTATTGTCTATGTTTCTGTGAAACATTATCTACCCACGTTCCCCACAGACGCTGCCCGATCCACTGAGTTACTCCGTGACCTTCTTCCCCGTGTGACTCAGCGCCAATGCTGGCAGTTCCTCTTGGATTGGGGGTGACGTCAGGGCGCCAGTCGTGTGCGCCATACGTGCGGTAGATGTCACGGCGCAGAGCGGCTGGCCAACGGAAGTGCCAGTGGGTGTCTGGACACTTCGTGTGGCCTCCATTCTCCCACGTGCCTCCTCAGCCCCTCCTCAGCCCCTCCTCGCCCCCGTTCCTCATCTCCCCACTCCCCTCCACCTTCCTTCACTCTCACCCCCTGTCCTTCCCTCCCCTCACACCCTCCACGCCCCCTCCTTCATCCCCACATAGCCCTCACCCACTCTCACCTCTGTGCCCCCTCTTCTCCCACTTGCCTCTTCACCCCCTCCTCACCCACCTCCCTCAACCCCCCCACCTGCCCCCCCGCTCCCTTCCTCTCCCTTCAAGCACCAGTAATGTTCACGCGTTAGTAATGTCCTGTTTGCCAGCTTGTTCCCCTCCTGCAGGATTTATGAGCCGTTGCTGTGGACGGAGAGAGGGGGTGAGATTCGATAGCGCACCACATGATGGGGCACAATAAGGAAATGCGTTATGAGTGTGACGTGTGTGGCAAGGCCTGGCAGTACCCAAGCCATCTGGAGACCCATCGGCGGGTTCACACGGGAGAACGTCCTTCGACTGCTCGGAGTGTGCCAAAACTTCACCCGCTACGAGAACCTTCTGCGGTACAACCGCGTGCACTCCGACAAGAGGCCCTTCACCTGCTCCGACTGCGGCAAGTGCTTCAAGACAACGAATGACCTGAAGATGCACCGGTTGTTGGGACTATGGCAGCACCGGCGGGTGCATAGTGGTGAGTGGCCCTCCTCCTGACAAAGGCTTTAAGTCGTCCAAGGACCTGAAGAGGCATAGGGGCCTGTAAACCGAGGAGTGCCCCTACACCTGCAGCGACTGTGGCAAGGGCTTCCACCAATGGAACAACTTATTGAGGCACCAGCACACCCACACTGGCGAGCGCCCCTACACCTGCACCCAGTGGAGCAAGGGGTTCACCCGGTCCACCTGTCTGCAGTCCTACCAGCTGGTGCACGCAGGCGACCGTCCCTTCCCCAACCCGGTGTGTGGAGAGCACTTTGCCATGGCCTCCCATGTCCTGTCTCACCAGCGCGTACTGCGGTGAGTCGTTTGACAGCTCACGGGGGTTGCGGCATGACTGGCGAGCAGCTGCTCCCACAGCGGCAAGCATTTCAATAGCGCACGGGGGCTGCGGGAGCACCAGCGGATACACACCAGAGAGATACCCTTTGTGTGCGCTGAGTGTGGCAAGGGTTTCACCCGCATGTCCAGCCTGTGGCAGCACCGGCGTACCCACAGTGGTGAGCGTCCCATCCCCTGCCCGTCCTGTGGTAAGGGCTTCACCCGCCTTGACCTCATGCTGGAGCATCGGCGAGTCCACACCGGCTAGCGCCCCTTCAATTGCCCGCTCTGTGGCAAGACTTTTGCCGCTCCTACAGCCTGCTGGTACACCATAACGTGGATAGGCGCTGTTTAGGTAGAAACCAAATGCTGGAAGGAATTTGTTTCGTTTTGAGTCGAGACACTCTTCAGTCTCGACCCGAAGCGTCACCCATTCCTTCTCTCCAGGGATGCTGCCTGTCCCGCTAAGTTACTACAGCATTTTATGTCATTTTTTTGTAAACCAGCATCTGCAGTTCCTTGTTTTTAAACTATTCTGGTTAACTTTCTCTGCTCCTTCCCCAAAGCCTCCACATCAGTCCTGTAATGGAGTGACCAGAACTGTATGCAATACTCCAAATGCTACCTGACCAATGTCCCTTAAAGCTGCACATATACATTCCCCTATCTCCCCCCTCCCCACACACTCTCTCCCCCCTCGCCATACTCTCTCTCCCCTCCCTCCACTCTCCCCTCTCCCTCCACTCACTCTCCCCCTCAACTCGTACACACATTATATACATCCCACCCTCCCGTGCCCCCGTCCTCTCTCACACACTCTCTCTCTCTCTCGCCCTTGTCTCTCTCACTCACAACCTCGACACCCTTTCCCTCCGGTGCCTCTCCCATGCACAAATAAATAGCTTCCCCCACCCACATCTCCTCCATCCCTCTCCCACACACCCTCTCTTTGTCCCTCTTACACGCACACACACTCCCTCTCTCTCTCTTGTTCTCTCACACATACTCCCCTCTCTCTCTCTCTCTCACACACACACACACACCCTTTCTTTCTCTCTCTCTTGTTCTTTCCCTCACACACACAGTCCCCCTCTCTCTCACACTCCCTCTCTCTCGTTCTCTCTCACACCCTTCCCCTCTCTCTCACTCTCCCTGTCTCTCATACTCACACACTCACACTCTCTCTCTTGTTCTCTCTCACATACACACACCCCCCCTCTCTCTCACACTCCCTCTCTCTCATACACACACCCTCTCACACACACACACACACACTCTTCTCTCATACATACATACTCCCTCTCTCATAAACACGCACACTCCCTCTCACCTGCATTTCACCCTACACTTGTGCTCGGTCTGCCAAGGCCTGCTGAATCTCCCGGTTGCCAACCATTTTAACTCCCCACTCCCACTCTGATCTTTCTGTCCTGGGCCTCCTGCGTTGCCAGAGTGAGGTGACACGCAAACTGGAGGAACAGCAGGGTCTAGACCCAACATGTCGCCCGTCCATTCCCCTCCAAAGTGCCGGTAGATCTCAGCAGGTCAGCCATCTGTAGTGAGAAGCGGATGGAGAAGTGGTCCTAATATAAGCCCTTCTTGGCCCTGTCGAGGAGCAGACAATCAACAGTACCAGCATCTTCTCAATCATACTGTACCCAAATGAAAATGCAAAAGTGAGCCAAGCTACACACAGCCGACTGCTCACAGTACCAGCTGATTGCCATTGGCCCAAAAACTTAAAGGCATTTTAAAGTTTTTTAAAAGAAAGTATTGACGCATTTGTGCCTTACGTAACAAATAAAGCAAGTTTTTCCTGACCTGACAGTGTTCTTCGGAATTCTTCAGAATTCATTATGCACTATCAATAATGAAAGAAAATACCAACCATCTCCAGAAATGATGAGAAATTATTCTCGCCTCCATGCATATCTGTAGCCTTAGGGCAGTCCGACACCTCCCCACTACTTCAAAGATGAAGTAGGCAATATCGTTTGGCTGCTGTTGTATTTCATTTGTTTAATTGATTTGATTAGATTACGAAATGTTTCCTTTCCCACAAGGGTCTTTCGTCTGAGGAGTTTCTATAGCCACATGCCCACGCTTGCCTTTATGAAGTGCCTGACGATTTGTACTGCAAGATATGACGGACAAATAATGGATGAGTTGTACAAAAGAAGATCCATTGATTCAATTGTGGTCAAATCCTAGTGAACACTGACAGTGAAATCTGTTTTTGAAAAAGGTGACACCTTTTCCAAATGCAGCTGTTCCAGAAGAAAAAGGGCGAAAAGGGGCGATTATTATACACACTGCACAACATCCCTTTTTGATCGCAAACAATGTTATATTTTGCTTCAGGCTATTCTTCACCAATCCTCATTATTTGAAGCCATTTCAGCCTTCAATGAGGAACATTGCTTATCTCTGCTGATAGAAACTTTTAGCTTGACACAGAGTGTGAGAGGGAAAGGTGTGGGAGTCCTACAATCGAGCCGTCCACAGTGTACAGATACATAAGATTGGGTATAATGTACAATGACATGGATTGGTGCGGATTCGGGTCGGGACCCTTCTTCAGTCTGTTGGGGACAGAAGCTGGAAAGGAGGTAAGGTGCGACAAAGCCTCACTTGCACCTCCTCCAACCCCATCTACTGTATCCATTGTTCAAGATGTGGACTCTTATACATCGGCGAGACCAAACGCAGACTGGGCGATCGTTTTCCAGAACACCTTCACTCAGCCCGCCTGAACCAACCTGATCTCCCGGTTGTTGGACACTTTATTTTCCTTCCCATTCCCACAGACCTTTCTGTCCTCAGTCTCCTCCATTGTCAGAGTGATGCTAAACGTAAATTGGAGGAACAGCATCTTATATTTTGCTTGAACAGCTTACAGCCCAGTGGCAGGAATATTGATTTCTCTCACTTCGGATAGCCCCGGCATTCCTTCTCTCTCTATCCCTCCCCCACCCAAGTCACACTAGCTTTTCGTTTTCACCCAACAAACAGCTAACAATGGCCTGTTTCCTTTATCATAGTCACTTGTATGCATTTCTTTCATTCATTGTTCTTTATCTCTCCACATCACCGTCTCTATCAGAGGTGGGGAACCTTTTCATGTTGGAATGCCGCATTAAGTTAGCTCTAATCTAACAAGGCCGCATCCAAAAAAATTCAATTAGATATATTTTTTAAATTATTTTGTAAAGATCTAGCTACTATGTACTAACTTCAAGAAAATGAAGAAAAAAATGTTAATTCTGAAGTTAACTAACCTTTTAATGACTTTGTTGTGACTGTTTTTTGTGGGAAAGCATTTGAATATTTGGTTGCAAAATGGAGGTACGCAGTTTCAGCTGATCTTCTAGATGGGTATCCGTCATTTGTGACCTTAAGGACGTCTCGATTTGGGTTGCGTAGGAGAATGTAGATTTTCAGCAATAAGTGGTTGAAAAGCAAGAAAGCATTTTTCGTGAATGTTGCCGACAACGTGGGTATTCTATTGCATTTTTCCATTGGATCAATCTTAGCATCAAAGAAGGACTTTAAAATGTCATCTTCTGAGTGTTTAATCAATTTCATCTGTACCTCTGTAGGAGACTTGGAGACATCAATGAGGCAAGGTTGAAATGCTAGTTTGAATGCTAAAAAGTGAACATTTCCTTAAATCTTCTTTTACTCCTTGGTATTTTAAATACTTTCATTTTAAGATTAACATAAACATAATAAGATAAACAAAAACATCAATACAAAAAAAAGGATGTGTTCTACAAAATGTGGATTCATTCAAAAGGCTGCACTTAATGGCCTAGAAGGCCGCAGGTTCCCCACCCCTGATCTATAACCCTCATTTCCCTTATCCCTAATCCTTTCTGAAAAAGGGTCTCGACCCAAAACGTCAACCATTCCTTCTCTCCAGAGATGCTGCCTGTCCAGCTGAGTTACTCCAGCATTTTGTGTCCATCATTAAGTAATAGATGGATGCAAGTGAGGGGGAGCAGCGTGATTGGCAGATGGGTGGGCAAAGGCCAGAGATGGGAAGACCAGGAAAGGCTGTGAGAGAAGATGAGCAGAATGTGAAGCCAGAGAAAGGGATATAGGTGAATGGGAAAGGGGGAAAGGGGAAAACGGATCCCATTCAGGCCGGACACAGGGAAGAGAGAGGGATAAAAAGAGGAGAGATACAAAAAACTGGAATAAGTTAGCAAGTCAGACAGCATCTCTGCAGAAAAGGAATGGATGACGTTTTGGGTTGAGGCCCTTCTTCAGGGAAGAGGGGGACTAAAGATATGGAAGAGTGAGGTGTGAAAATAACAGGACAAAGTAGAAGCTAAGGATATACAATAAATGACGATGTTGAAGGAAAGGCCATTGTTTGCTGTGGGCTCGGTGAAGTCATGTTACAGACAATGCGACTCAATAGGATGACGGGTGGGGGTGGGATGTAGAGAGAGGGGGTGTGAGGGTCACTTGAAGTAGCAACATCAATATTCATACCACTATCAATAAAAAGGAGGGAGGTTGTTGAATAGTTAACTAAAATCAGAGAATTACATTAGTCAACTCGAACTATGCTTGACAAGTAGCCAAGTGTCCTGACTTGAAACATTGCCCATATATTTCCCCAGCACTTTGTGCCTATCTTTGGCAGACACAAGGAAATGCAGATGCTGGCTCAAACACAAAAAGTCACAAATTGCTGGAGCCAGCATCTGTGGAGAATGTGGATAGGTGATGTTTCTATAGTGCTGGAGTAACTCAGCGGGTCAGGCAGTTCTGCTCAACATGCATAGGTGATGTTTCACGTCTGAAGAATAGTCTTGACCCCAAAAATATTCTCCACAGACAGGCACAAAAAGCTGGAGTAACTAAGTGGGACAAGCTGTATCTGGAGAGAAGTAACCTCCAGACTGAGAGTCACAGGAGAGGGAGACAGAGGTAAGGAAGTGTAAGTTGTTACTCCAGCACTCTTGTATTATATGAATGTTGTCAGGTTTGGAAAAGTGGAAGTTCAACAAGACCTGGGTGTGCTTGTCCATCAGTCACTGAAAGTAAGCATGCAGGCACAGCAGGAAGTGAAGAAAGCTAATGGCATGTTGGCTTTCATAATGAGTTTAGTCTAGGAGCAAAGAGGTTTCTCTGCAGTTGTACGGGGCCCTAGTGAGACCACACCTGGAGTACTGTGTGCAGTTTTGGTCCCCTAAATTGAGGAAGGACATTCTTGCTATTGAGGGAGTGCAGTGTAGGTTCACCAGGTTAATTTCCAAGATGGCACGACTGCCAGACGATGAAAGAATGGCTCAACTGGGCTTGTATTGAGTGGAATTTAGAACGATGAGAGGGGAACTTATATAAGCAAATACAATTCTCAAGGGTTTATACAGGCTAAATGTAGGAAAAATGTTCTCGATGGGGAAGTCCAAAACCAGGGGGCGACAGTTTGAGAATAAGGGCTAGGCCATTTAGGACTGAAATGAGGAAAATCTTTTTCACCCAGAGAGTTGTGAAACTGTGGAATTATTTGCCACAGAAGGCAGGGGAGGCCAATTCACGGGGCATTTTAAGAGAGTTAGATCTAGCCCTTCAGGCTAATGTAATCAAGCGATATGCGGAGAAAGCACGAACGGAGTGCTAAAAATTTTCCAAGGTTCTATAAATTCAGGATCACTCCCTGTTGATTGGAGGGTAGCTAATGTATCCCACTTTTTAAGAAAGGCAGGAGAGAGAAAACAGGGAATTATAGACTAGTTAGCCTGACATCGGTGAAGGGGAAGATGTTGGAGTCAATTATAAAAAATGAAATAGTGGCACATTTGGATAGCAGTAGCAGGATCTGTCTGAGTCAGCATGGATTTACGAAGGGGAAATCATGCTTTACAAATCTTGGGGAAGTTTTTAAGGATGTAACTAGGAAAATTGACAAGGGAGAGCCAGTAGATGTAGCCATTATTATCTAAATAGTGTGAAGTTGGGAAAATGGGAAGTACAACAGGATCCGGGGATCCTTATTCATCAGTCACTGAAAGTAAGGATGCAGGTACAGCAGGCAGTGAAGAAAGCGAATGGCATTTTGGCTTTCATAACAAGAGGAGTTGAGTATAGGAGCAAAGAGGTCCTTCTGCAGTCGTACAGGGCCCCAGTGAGACCACACCTGGAGTATTGTGTGCAGTTTTGGTTCCCTAATAACCATATAACCATATAACCATATAACCATATAACAATTACAGCACGGAAAGAGGCCCTCTCGGCCCTTCCAGTCCGTGCCGACCATTTGTTTTCCCCTAGTCCCATCTACCTGCACTCAGACCATACCCCTCCATTCCCCTCACGTCCATATACCTATCCACTTTACTCTTAAATGTTAAAATCGATCCTGCCTCCACCACTTCTGCTGGAAGCTCATTCCACACAGCCACCACCCTCTGAGTAAAGAAGTTTCCCCCTCACGTTACCCAAAACTTCTGTCCCTTAATTCTCATGTCATGCCCTCTTGTTTGAATCTTCCCTACCCTCAATGGGAAAAACGTATCCACATTAACTATGTCTATCCCTTTCATCATTTTAAAGACCTCAATCAAGTCCCCCCTTAACCTTCTGCGCTCCAAAGAATAAAGACCTAACTTGTTCAACCTTTCTCTGTAACATAGTTGCTGGAACCCTGGCAACATTCTAGTAAATCTCCTCTGTACTCTCTCTATTTTGTTGACATCCTTCCTATAACTAGGCGACCAAAATTGTACACCATACTCCAGAATTGGTCTTACCAATGCCTTGTACAATTTTAACATTACTTCCCTACTCCTATTTTCAATGCTCTGATTTATAAAGGCCAGACCACCAAAGGCTTTCTTTACCACCCTATCTACATGCGATTCCATCTTCAGGGAACTATGCACAGTTATTCCTAGATCCCTCTGTTCCACAGCATTCCTCAATTCCCTACCATTTACCATGTACGTCCTATTTTGATTTGTCCTGCCAAGATGTAGCACTTCACACTTATCAGCATTAAACTCCATCTGCCATCTTTCAGCCCACTTTTCCAAATGGCCCAAATCTCTCTGTAGACTTTGAAAATCTACTTCATTATCCACAACACCACCTATCTTAGTATCATCTGCATACTTACATACCCAATTTTCCACCCCATCATCCAGATCATTGATGTACATGACAAACAACAGTGGACCCAACACAGATCCCTGAGGCACCCCACTGGTCACTGGCTTCCAACCTGACAAACAGCCATCCACCATTACTCTCTGACATCTCCCATTCAGCCACTGTTGAATCCATCTTGCTACTCCGCCATTAACACCCAAAGATTGAACCTTCTTAATCAACCTTCCATGGGGAACCTTGTCAAAGGCCTTACTGAAATCCATATAGACAACATCCACTGCTTTACCCTCATCAATTTCCCTAGTTACCGCTTCAAAAAATTCAAGAAGATTTGTCAAACATGACATTCCAGGCACAAATCCATGTTGACTGTTCCTGATCAGAACCTGTTTATCCAGATGCTTATATATATTATCTCTAAGTATCCTTTCCATTAAGGGTACACAAAAAGCTGGAGAAACTCAGCGGGTGCAGCAGCATCTAAGGAGCGAAGGAGATAGGCGACGTTTCGGGTCGAGACCCTTCTTCAGACTGGTCAGGGTTCAGGGAAACGAGAGATATAGACGGTGATGTGGAGAGATAAGGAACAATGAGTGAAAGATATGCAAAAAAGTATCGGTGATAAAGGGAACAAGCCATTGTAAGCTGTTTGTGGTGTGAAAATGAGAAGCTGGTGCGACTGGGGTGGGGGAGGGAGATAGAGATAGAGGGAATGCCAGGGCCCGAGGGCTGAGGGAGAGGTGGGAAGGGGAGGAGACAGCAAGGGTTAACAGAATTGAGAAAATTCAATATTCAAGCCCAAAGGATGCAGACTCCCCAAGCGGAATATGAGGTGCTGTTCCTCCAACTTGCGGTGTTGCTCACTCTGGCCGTGGAGGAGGCCCAGGACCGAGAGGTTGGATGTGGAATGGGAGGGGGAGTTGAAGTGCTGAGCCACCGGGAGGTCGGGTTGGTTATTGCGGACCGAGCGGAGGTGTTCGGCGAAGCGATCGCCAAGCCTCCGCTTGGTCTCACCGATATAGATCATCTGGCATCTGGAGCAGCGGATGCAGTAGATGAGGTTGGAGGAGGTATCCTTTCATTTCATCCTTTCCATTAATTTGCCCACCACTGACGTCAAACTAATAGGTCTATAATTGCTAGGTTTATTCTTTGAACCCTTTTTAAACAATGGAACAACATGCGCAGTACGCCAATCCTCCGTCACTATTCCCGTTTCTAATGACATTTGAAATATTTCTGTCATAGCTCCTGCTATTTCTACACTAACTTCCCTCAATGTCCATGGGAATATCCTGTCAGGACCTGGAGACTTATCCACTTTTGTATTTTTCAAAAGTGTCAGTACTTCCTCCTCTTTGAATCTCATAGTTTCCATAGCTACTCTACTTTTTCCCCTTAAGTCACAGAGTTCAATATCCTTCTCCTTGGTGAATACCGAAGAAAAGAAATTGTTCAATAATACCGAAGAAAATAAATTGTTCAATAGTTCTAATGCGAGGAAGGACATTCTTGCTATTGAGGGAGTGCAGCGTAACCGTAAATAACCATATAACAATTACAGCACAGAAACAGGCCCTCTCGGCCCTTCCAGTCCGTGCCGACCATTTGTTTTTCCCTAGTCCCATGTACCTGCACTCAGACCATACCCCTCCATTCCCTTCCCGTCCATATACCTATCCACTTTACTTTTAAATGTTAAAATCGACCCTGCCTCCACCACTTCTGCTGGAAGCTGATTCCACACAGTCACCACTTTCTGAGTAAAGAAGTTCCCCCTCACGTTACCCCTAAACATCTGTCCCTTAATTCTCATGTCATGCCCTCTTGTTAGTATCTTCCCTACCCTCAATGGGAAAAGCTTATCTACGTCAACTCTGTCTATCCCTTTCATCATTTTAAAGACCTCAATCAAGTCCCCCCTTAACCTTCTGCGCTCCAAAGAATAGTTTTACAGCGTAGGTTTACAAGGTTAATTCCTGGGATGGCGGGACTGTCATATACTGATAGAATGGAGCGGCTGGGCTTGTGCACTCTGGAAGTTAGAAGGATGAGAGGTGATCTTATTGAAACATGTAAGATTATTAAGGGTTTAGAGGCTGGAAACGTGTTCCCGATGTTGGGGGAGTCCAGAACCGGAGCCACAGTTCAGAATAAGGGGTAAGCCATTTAGAACGGAGATGAGAAAATACTTTTTCACACAGAGAGTTGTGAGTCTGTGGAATTCTCTGTCTCAGAAGGCAGTGGAGGCCAATTCTCTGGATGCTTTTAAAGGAGAGAGTTAAAGTTAGCGGAGTCAGGGGATATGGTGAGAGGGCAGGAACGGGGTACTGATTGTGGACGATCAGCCATGATCACCGTGAATGGCTGTGCTGGCTCGAAGGGCTGAATGGCCTCCTGCACCTATTGTCTATTGACGAGCAGGGGCAGGGACGCTGACCACCGGTGCTGCCACAGGCTGGACATGCTGGTGAACCCCTTGCCACTCTCAGTGCACACAAAGGATCATTCTTGGTGTGTATCCGCTGGTGCTCTCACAGTCCCCGTGCGTTCTTGAAACGCTTGCCGCAGTGGGAGCAGATGAAGGGGCGCTCGCAGGTGTGGGTGCGCTGTCTCTCTCTCTCTCTCTCTGTCTCACACGCTCTCTCTCTGCCCACAACACCCGTTCTTGACCTTAAACCATGTATTGTGCTTTTGGAAGTAATTTATTGTGCATTTGTATATCATTTGTTCTGCTTTATTGTGGGGAGGCGAGCTCAGCCTTCCAAGCCTCAATCCCAGCTCAGCTTATTTCATGTAAAAGACATTTATTTCATTGGAATACAACTTGGCTCCAGCGGGTTAATGAGCCAAAGTCCTTGTTTACCGCAGCCGGAGTCTTGTGGACGTCCACGGGCGGAGAGCGAGATCCCACCGTTCAGAGTTGAGGGGGAATGGCCGGTGGACGGGAAGCGGTGATTCCGGATTAATCCTGACGCCTTTCACCAGCGAGAAGAAGGCAGCGGAATGACGAAGAGATGGGCCACAAGGGGGGAGAGGGGGCTGTCGATGACTGATCAGCTCGGACCTGAATGCGGTCCAAAGAATGGACCGCATTCTCGACAGGGCCAAGGAGGGCTTATATTAGGAACACCTCCATCCGTTTCCCACCACGGATGGCTGACCTGCTGAGTTCTACCAGCACTGCGGAGGAGAATGGACAGGCGCGTGTCAGGTCTGGATCCTTCTTTGGGCTGATGGGAGTTGGGCGAGAAAGCTGGAAAAAGGAGATGGGGTCGGGACTCGATTGGGGGGTGGGGGGGCTCCTTAATTTGGAGAATTCAATGTTCATGTTATTGGGCTTTAAGCAGTGAGGTGCTCTTGCTCCAGTTTGCATGTCACCTCACTCTGGCAACGGAGGAGGTCCATGACAGAAAGACCAGTGTGAGTGGGAAGGGGAGGTAAAATGGTTGGCAACCGGGAGATCCAACAGGCCTTGGCGGACTGAGCGCAAGTGCAGGGTGAAATGCATGCCTAGTCTAGATACAAGGAACAGCAGGTGCTGGTTTACAAGAGACACAAGCTCCTGGAGTAACTTGCACCTCCGGAGACCATGGACAGGCAACGTTCTAGGTCAGGACCCTTCTTCAGACTGCTTGGTGTAGGGGATGGAGAAAGTAGGAAAAGAGAGATGGGAGTGGTCACCTTAGATTCCCTTCCCTCTACAGATGCGGCCTGACCCACTGAGTTCCTCCACCGTTTTAGAGGGAATGGGCAGACAAAGTTTGAGTCAGGACCCTTCTTCAGACTAAGTGGAGAGAGTGGTGGGAGGAAGCTGGAAAAGAGAGATCGGGGCTGGACAAAACCAAGTGATAGGTGGACACAAAATGCTGGAGTAACTCAGCGGGACAGGCAGCATCTCCAGAGAGAAGGAATGGGCGACGTTTGTGGCTGAGACCCTTCTTCACAAGTGATAGGTGGATATAGGTGGGGGAGACACAAGAAACTGCAGATGCTGGAATCTTGCATAGAACACATAGAAACATAGAAACATAGAAAATAGGTGCAGGAGTAGACCATTCGGCCCTTCGAGCCTGCACCGCCATTCAATATGATCATGGCTGATCATTCAACTCAGTATCCTGTACCTGCCTTCTCTCCATACCCCCGATCCTTTTAGACACAAGGGCCACATCCAATTCAGTTAGATGCACAGAATATCTTGCCCAGAGTTTGGGAATCGAGGACCAGGGCACATGAGTTCAAGGTGAAGGGGAAAAGATTTAATAGGAATCTGAGGGGTAGCTTTGTCACACAAAGGGTGGTGGGTGTATGGAACGAGGTAGTTGAGGCTGACACTATCCCAAAGTTTAAGAAACACTTAGACAGGTACATGGATAGTAAAGGTTTGGAGGGATATGTACCAAACGCAGGCAGGTTAGACTAGTGTATCTGGGACATGTTGGTAGGTGTGGGCCAGTTGGGCGGAAGGGCCTGTAGCCACACTGTATGACTCGAACACAAAGTGCTGCAATAACTCAGCAGGTCAGACAGCATATGTGGAGAGCATGGAGAGGTGATGTTTCACAGAGTGCTGGAGTAACTCAGCGGGTCAGGCAGCATCTGTGGAGAATATGGATAGGTGACATTTCGGGTCGGGACCCTTCTTCAGTGTCACGACGTTAACAGATGAGGGGGTGATCGGCAGTTGAGTGGAGTACATGACAGGTGAGAGAAAATAAGGAGAGAAAAGGGTGTGAGACAAGGAGAGAGGAATGCATATGTGCAGCTTTAAGGGACATAGGTCAGGCAGCATTTGGAGTATTGCATACAGTTCTGCTCACTCCATTACAGGACTGATGTGGAGGCTTTGGGGAAGGAGCAGAGATGGTTAACCAGAATGCTTTAAAAACAAAGAACTGCAGATGCTGGTTTTCAAAAAGGACACAAATGCTGGAATAACTTAGGATGACAGGCAGCATCTCTGGAAAGAAGGAATGGATCACGTTTCCGGTCGAGACTGAAGAAGGTCTCGACCCGAAACGTTACACATTCCTTCCAGCATTTATGTCTACCTAAACAGTGCCTTCTTTGGACTAATGGAGTCAGGGAAGAAAGCTGGAAAAAAGAGATGGGGGTTCGGGACAGACTCTAGAACTTGATTAGGTAGGGGGGAAAGTGGAGAATTTGGAGAATTTAATGTTCATGTCATTGGGCTGTAAGCTACAGTATGAGGTGCTTTTCCTCCAGTTTGCGTGTCGCCTCACTCTGGTAATGGAGGAGGCCCAGGATATAAAGATCAGTGTGGGAGAGGGAAGGGGAGTTAAAATGGTTGGCAACTGGGAGATCCAGCAGGCCTTGGCGGACCGAGTGCAAGTGTAGGGTGAAATGCTGAAGGAACTCAGCGGGACAGGCAGCATCTCTAGAGAGAAGGAATGAGTGACGCGTCAGGTTGAAACCCTTATTCAGAAGTGATAGGTGGATCTGGGTGAGGGAGACACAAGAAACTGCAGATGCCGGAATATTGGATCGAACACAACATGGATAGGTGACGTTTTGGTTCGGGACCCTTCTTCAGACTGACACGATGTTCACAGATGAGGGGGTGATCGGCAGACGAGTGGAATAAGTGACAGAGGCGAGAGAAAATAAGGAGATAAAAGTGTGTGAGAAAAGGTGAGAGGAATATGTGCAGCTTTAAGGGACATTGGTCAGGTAGCATCTGGAGTATTGCCCACAGTTCTGGTCACTCCATTTCAGGACTGATGTGGAGGCTTTGGGGAAGGTGCAGAGATGGTTAACCAGAATGGTTTAAAAACAATGAACTGCAGTTGCTGGTTTTGAAAAAAGTACACAAAATGCTTGAGAAACTCAACGGTGCAGGCAGCATCTCGGGAGAGAAGGATTGGGTAAGGTTTTGGGTGTAGACTGAAGAGGGACTCCACCCGAAATGTTACACATTCCTTCCAACATTTTGTTTCTACCTAGACAGCGCCTATCCACGTCATGGTGTGCCAGCAGGCTGAAGGAGCGGCAAAGGCCTTGCCACAGAGCGGGCAGGTGAAGGGGCGCTGGCCGGTGTGGACTCGCCGATGCTCCAGCAGATGGTCAAGGCGTGTGAAGCCCTTACCACATGACGGGCAGGGGAAGGGCCGCTCACCACTGTAGGTACGCCGGTGCTGCCACAGGCTGGACATGCGGGTGAAACCCTTGCCACACTCAGCGCACACAAAGGGTCTCTCTCTGGTATGTATGCACTGGTGCTCCTGCAGCCCCCCTGCGCTATTGAAACGCTCGCCGCTGTGGGAGCAGCTGCTCGCCGGTCATGCCGCAACCCCCGCGAGCTGTCAAACAACACTGCAGTACGGGCAGTCGTAGGGCTGGCCACTGGTGTGCACGCACTGGTGAGACAGGACATGGGAGGCCCTGGCAAAGCGCTCTCCACATACCGGGCTGGGGACGGGACGGTCGCCTGCGTGCTCCCGCTGGTAGGACAGCAGGTTGCTGGAGCAGATGAAACCCTTGCCGCAGTCGCTGCTGGTGGAGGGCCGCTCCCCGGTGTGCAGGCGAGTGCGCTCCTTCAGGTTCTTACACGACTTGAAGCCTTTGCCGCAGACGGAGCAAGTGAAAGGCCGCTCACTGCTGTGCACCCGCCAGTGCTCCCGCTGCTCCAATGAATGGGTAAAGCTCTTGCTGCAGGTGGAGCATCCATAGGGCTTCTCGCCCGTGTGCACCCACTGGTGTATCTTCAGTTCCTGTGCCGTCTTGAAGCTCTTGCCGCAGTCGGAGCATTCAAAGGGGCGTTCTCCCATGTGCATCCGCCGGTGGTTCTCCAGCTGGCTCGGGTGCTGCCAGGCCTTGCCACACACGTCGCACTAATAACGCTTCTCCTTGTTGTGCCCCGTCATGTGGTCCTTCATCAAAGCTCAGCCCGCACACCAAGCAGATTGGGGGGGGAGGGGGCTCACCGACACCCTGTCCGCCCCCAATGGCCGCTCACGTTCCCTTCTCTCTGTCCACAATGACAGCTCCTAAACGCTGCAGGAGGGGAACACAGAGGGTCAACAGGACATTACTAACGGGTGAACATTACTGATGCATGAAGGAGGGGGGGAGGGGGAAGGGTGAGGGTAGGGGGAGGGGAGGGGCAGGCGGAGGGATACGAGGGGGAGGTGGAAGGAGGAGATAAGTGGTGAGGAGGCAAGTGGGGAAGGGGGGTGAGGACGGTGGAAGTGAGGGGTTATGAGGGGAGAGCGGGGGGGAGAAGGAGTTGAGTGAGGGGAGGGGGAGAAGGGAGGGAGTGAGGAAGGAGGTGGGAGAAGGGGCACGACCAAGTACCCCGTTCCTGCTTTTTCCCCATATCCCTCGATTCCGTTAACCTTAGAGCTAAATCTAACTTGATCTAATCTTGAAAACATCCAGTGAATAAGCGAGTTCGGTATTCTGACTGCGCATGCCCAGGTCATGGGTCACTCGCTATAAACATTATCGCTGGCTGTGTTGCTGCGAGCGCTGTTGAGTTGCTGCTGGGCCGTCCCCGTCCCCTCCCGGGTGTCCCGTCCCTGTCCGGGTTGTCCGGAGGTGTCCAGGTTGGCCCTGATCTGGCGGGACTGTGGCGGCCCTGGGCTTGCAGCTGGTGCGGGGTGAGGAGGCACTGGCTCTGTCTGTCCCACCACTTGGTCAGCAGCCCTGGACTGATGGGGCGCAGGCCCTGATCGGTGGTGGCCCCGGACTTGCACCCAGCGCGGGGGGTGGGGGGTGGCGCTGGCTCTACCATCCCGGGGGGCCTATAGGGGGGGGTTGCACAGTAGTCAGGTTACGACCCATGGCCCGTACTGTTGCTACGCTACCGCAAGTGGAGTACACGCGATGAACTGCTGGTAAGCACTGACCATTGTTTCCAGCATAGTGGGCCCGTTAAAACCCGCCGAAATTGTCCATTTTTGCGCTGTAAATTATTATGGAAATCGGGATAAGCGTGAGAGACATTTAGCCTACTTCAGAATTCCAAAAGTGAGGAAAAATGACGGTAGATAGAAGCAAGAGCTGAAGAGACCAGAGTGGCCAGAGTGCTTGGCGAACATTGGCCATTTGCTCACTGCATTTCATCAACAGTCGGGCATTATTTGTGTTTTCTCTTGACTCCTTTGGCATCTAAAAAGTTTCAGAAGTGATAAATCTGGCTGTGAAATTTTAAACTCTTCCATGGTTCTCAAGTAGGTTTTTACATACAAAAAAAAAACGCCTCTGAATCAAAATTTACAGCCAGGTTTATCACTTCTGAGACTTTTTAAAAACCAAAGGAATCAAGAAAAAACACAAATAGTGCCTTACCGTTGATGAAATGCAGTGAGCAAACGAGATAATTCCCAATATTTTCAATTCCGATATCTGCACGGCCAATGCTCGCCAAGCAC
The DNA here is from genome assembly GCA_035221665.1 of Okamejei kenojei. Lineage (NCBI taxonomy): Eukaryota > Metazoa > Chordata > Chondrichthyes > Rajiformes > Rajidae > Okamejei > Okamejei kenojei. The sequence continues at coordinate 244,768 of CM069153.1, forward strand.
TTTAGCTGTTGTTGTCCATTCAGCTCTCGCTTCTCTTTACCTTCATTTCGCTTCACTTTTCGGATTCTGAAGTTGGGTACATGTCTCTCACGCTTACCCCGATTTCCACCGTTTTTTACAGCGCGGAAATGCAACATTTTGGCGGTTTTTACAGGTAGGAAAATACGCGTTTCGTGGATTAACAACATATACCGGAAGCTGCGGTGGACTGAGCGGCTGCGTGCGTCAAGCCCTGTGACCCAGTGCAATCCCCCTATTCCCGGGCGGGCCGAGGACCATCGGCTGCGCCTCTCGCCTTGTCCAGCGGCTGCCGGTTGGCCACCTCGGTGCCGCGGGAGCCGAGCGCCGGTCATGGACGGGATACACACGGGATGCTGCGGTGGGTCGGCGGGTCAGGAAACATCTCTGGAGAAGGGTCTGGACCTGAAACGTACTGTGAGATACCCTTTATGCTCACAATAAATACTCAAAGACTAAATCCTGGAAGCAAGAGATTTCTTTATTTTACGAGTCTGCAGACCGGGTGCCTCTCCAACTCGAGACACACCGAAGCCAGCGAGATCATCCCCCTTTATACACAAAATCTTACATTCAATCTCCCCTCCGGACCTCTCTCCAATCAGAGTCGGAGGTGCACAATCTGTAGGTACAACCCACCGTTCATCCCCTCGCACCTCCCATATCATACATCACATGTTCAAACATGTTCATGGTAATGAGCAATTTCTTGACCAGGGGTGTGTTGTAATATTCATTTTTTCTATTAAGCATGCTCAATTGCTCATGACCTGGCCCAGTTTCGCTCACCTCCTAGTGAACCCTCTCAGTTTTCCTATATCAGCACTAAAGCTAAGCTATAGTGACAGGGGTCCCATCTATCACTCCTTTCCACTGATAGGGATCTCTCTACACCACCCCCTTCTCTAGCTATACAAAGCTATCTCTTCTTACTCAAGGCCTCAAGGATGGGTCTGGCAACTGGCAACCTTCAGACACGGCTGTCAGAATTCTCTCTCCAGCTCCTCTCTGTTTGAATTCTCTTTAAAACTCCTTTCTTTAATAGGGTTTAATCACTTTATTCCTCACAGTACCCATTCCTTTTCGCCAGGGAAGCTGCTGTCCCGCTGAGTTGCTGCAGCATTTTGTGTCCCAGTTGATGACTGGCACTCGGCTTTCACCGGCACCCGGGGGAGTTGGCCGGCGGCGAGTGCGGCTGGTGGTCCCCGACTCATCGGGGAACGGGATCCTCGGGAGTTGAAGTGGGGTTGGGCTGGTGTTGCTGCTTCTTCTCCGCACTGGCTGTGGGCCTGGGGCTGTCGCTGCTACGGGCCGGTGTCCCGTCGGTCCTGAGTCTCCCCGGACATCTCCGGCCGCCACAACCCCCGGGCATGGATGGGACACTCGGGGGATGGGGAAGATCCAGTGGCAGTTCGGCAGCCCTTGCGGTGCTGGGGAGTCGGGTTTGATCCCGGCTGCGGATGTGGTGCGTGTCTGTGTGCGCACAGCAGCACAGCTGCCGAGAATGTCTCTGCCCGTCACTCACTCGCATCTGCCCCCTCTCTCTGTTACAAGTGTGCTTCAAGTATAACTCGTTCCTTTGAATAACATTAATGGGAGAAGTTCTTAAAACTGTCTGATGCGGGTACATATTATCGAGACCAAATGCTTTCTTCAGATTTAAATCAATTTTATTAACTGATTGACAACCTCTATTTTACAGCTGGCAATTGGAGAAAAAAATGTTGAATATATCCAAGAATACAAAGTTTTACGTTGCCTATAATGCAGATCAGATACTTGTCAATCATGCTTGGTTTTAATAGCTTGGTTTCCATACTACAGCTTGAAAGTGTCCTATCCTATATTATGTTGTCCAGTGCATTTTAAATCTGTGGCACAGATCTGCACTAGTTAACTCATTCTAACGGCCCCAGCAGAAGCATCCACGTCACAGGGCTGGAAACTGGAAGAATCCTGAGCTGATTACCCTACACAGGGCCCACGGCTGAAGCCGTGTGTGTGTGTGTGTGTGTGTGTGTGTGCGTGCGCTCGCGTCTTTGCGTGTATGTGCGTGTGCGTGCGTGTGTATGTGTGCATGTGCGTGCGTGCTTGCGTGTGTGTGTGCGCACGCGCGCGTGTGTGTGTGCGTGCGCGCGTGTGTGTGTGCGCGTGTGTGTGCGCGCGTGTGCGTGTGTGCACTGTGAAAGTGACCCCCCCCCCCATGTTATGATAGCAATTTCCGCCTCTGCACAATGCAACTCACAGTGCACCAATCATAATGGGCTCTCGAGCTGCCTAGTGCCGTAATTACATCAGGATGGGACATTGCCAATGGTAGGCTGCATGAAGTTGCTGCCCCTGCACCAATATCTGAAGGGGCTGCTCCTCAAGTTCTGCTGTACTTTAGTCCCACCATCCTGGTGTTTGGACACAAGGCAGGGATCGGGGAGGGGGAGTGGGGGGGATTTCCCTGTCGATTTGTTCCTGGGCCTGGCCGAGATGCACATTCGCGGGTCGTGGCAGGGGGCGGTCGATGGCACACCAGAGTCGGCTGCCTGCCCCTCTTCTGGGCCTACACCCGTGCTTGCGTGTACCTGTGCAGTGAACACGCGGTGTCCATGGGGACGCTGGTGGCCTTCCGTCAATGCTGGTCATCACGGGGGAAGAGAATGCTGTGCGCTGCCATCGAGGGGGAGAGGAGAGGGGTGGTGGGAGAAGGAGAGGGTGGGGGGAGGGGGGGAGAGGGAGGAAGAGTACCGCAACCCTCCACACGGGGGGGTCGAGTCCACATGGCCACCCCTTCGCCCCCACCACCTCTCACCACCTACCCTCTCCACTCCCAAACCCTCCCCCCACCTCATCACCCCTCATCCTCCTGCGCTACAAGGAATAGAATCCTCTCCCTATAGTTCAGACCCTCTAGTCCTGGCAACATCCTCATAAATCTTCTCTGTGCGCTTTCCAGCTTGACGACATCTTTCCTATAACATAGTGAGCAAAATTGAACACAAGACTGTAAATGTGGCCTCACCGATGTCTTATGCAACTGCAACATGTGCCAATGTGTCAAAAGCCATACCCCGCAACACTGCCCTCTCTCCCCGTTCCCCCACTCGCAAACAGGGCAGAGTCCCCCTGGTCCTCACCTTTCACCCCACCAGACGGTAAATACAACACATAGTCCTCCACCAGTTTCGCCACCTCCAACGTGACCCTTCCACTCGCCACATCTTCCCATCTCCCCCCGTCTGTCTTCCGCAAAGACCGCTCCCTCCGCAACTCCCTTGTCAATTTTTCCCTTCCCTTCCGCTCTACCCCTTCCCCAGGCACTGTCCCTTGCAACCGCAAGAAATGCTACACTTGTCCCTTCACCTCCCCCCTCCACTCCTTTCAGGGACCCAAGCAGTCCTTCCAGGTCCGACAGAGTTTCACCTGATGCTCCTCCAACCTGATCTACTGCTCCAGATGCCAGATGAGACCAAGCGGAGGCTTGGCGATCGTTTCGCCAAACACCTCCGCTCGGTCCACAATAACCAAGCCGACCTCCCAGTGGCTCAGCACTTCAACTCCCCCTCCCATTCCGTATCCGACCTCTCGGTCCTGGGCCTCCTCCACGGCCAGAGTGAGCAACACAAGTTGGAGGAACAGCACCTCATTTTCCGCTTGGGGAGTCTGCATCCTTTTGGCTTGAACATTGAATTTTCTCAATTCTGTTAACCCTTGCTGTCTCCTCCCCTTCCCACCTCTCCCTCAGCCCTCGGGCCCTGGCATTCCCTCTCTCTCTATCTCCCTCCCCCACCCTAGTCGCACAAGCTTCTCATTTTCACACCACAAACAGCTTACAATGGCTTGTTCATTGTCATCGATACTTTTTTACATATCTTTCATTCATTGTTCTTTATCTCTCCACATCATCTCTCTCGTTTCCCTGATCCCTGACCAGTCTGAAGAAGGGTCTCGACCCGAAACATCGCCTATCTCCTTCGCTCCTTAGATGCTGCTGCATCCGCTGAGTTTCTTCAGCCTTTCGTGTACCCACCAACATATGTATCTTGGGAACCAGATTCTGGGGCAGTAGCAATGGACGCTTTCTCGCTGCACAGGGGGAAATGGTTTTTCTATGCATTTCCTCCATTCTGCCTCATCAGTTGCAGAAAATAAAATCAGATTCTGCAACACGCATCTTAATAATACCCGACTCGCCTACACAATCATGGTATCCGTTGGTCCTTGAGATGATTAAAGAACCATGGGCACATATTAAGAAAGGCCCGGATTTGGTAACTAACCCCACAACGGGAAAATCATCCGTGCCATGGTCATCTGAACCTGTTGGCTTGCAGGTTCTGAAGAGGCCACTCCTGCAATATGGATTAACACCAAGGACCATGGACACCATTGCAGCATCGTGCCGAGAATCCACAAGACGACAGTACCTCACCCAAATCAGGAAATGGGAGGCCTACTGCAGCCGGATCAACATCACATATGACTCTGCCACGATTCCCCATGTGCTGGAATTCCTTGTGTGACTACATCATGATGAGGGTCTCAGCTACAGCGCCATTAACAACGCCAGGAGCGCACTGTCATCCTACCTTTGTATAGGAGTAGGGTCACACCAGCTCGTGTCCAAATTGATGAGGGGTATCTTCAATTTGAACCCTCCCGACCACGATACAACATCACCTGGGACATAGGGGTAGTATTGACCGTACTCAGGAGCTGGTCACCAATGATTGGACTACTGCTGGACAAACTCACTCTGAAAATGGCGATGTTAATGGCGCTAACCTCGGCACAACGGGTTCAGACCTTGCAAAAAATCAAATTGGATAACATGGTCTCAACCCCTGAGAGAGTAACTTTCTTCATTGACGAGTTACTCAGGCAGCACAGAACTGGGACTACAGGGCTGCAATTAATATTTACGGCATACCCCGTTGATGTGAGGCTCTGCGTAGCCACCTACATACGTCACTATATCAAAGTGACGCATACCATCAGGAAAATGGAAAAAGGCCTTCTGATCAGCCTTAAGAAACCTCATCACAGGGTGACGGTGCAGACTATCTCCAGGTGGCTCAGGGTGGTATTGGATGCAACAGGTATTAATACTAATATCTTTAAATCTCATTCTACCAGGGCTGCATCCACATCAACGGCGAGGACCATGGAGGTTCCCATGGACCATATCCTCGCAACAGTGGGCTGGGTCAGCGAACGTTCCATCGGTTCTATAATAAACCTGTGGCCGCTCCCGCAATGTTTGCGGAGACAGTTTTAAGTACTGGTCCCCAAGAAACGTTTATCCCCGAGTGAGGGGTTTTTGATTTGTATTAATAAATACTATATTATTTTTCAGCTTGTCAAGTCTGAAATACGTTAACATACTCCTTCCATCAGAATTGCGGCAGTGTGTGAGCATGGACGTGATCCAGGGCATGAAATCACAGAGCTTTGAAATCTTCACAAAGTCACTCACGTGACTCCGAAATTAAATAGTAAGATTAAACGAGAACTTACCAGTTTGAAGTTTGATCTTTATTGTATGAGGAGTTGCGATGAGGGATTTCGTGCCCTCCGCTCCAAACCCTCTACTATAAGGTCAACTGGTAAATAGTCTCTTCAATCTTACTATGTTTAATCTGTGATTCCACACCGCTGCTTTGAAGAATGTCGCGCATGCGTGCTGTCGGGGTCTTCATGAAATCCCTCATCGCAACTCCTCATAAAAAAGATCAAATTTCAAACTGGTAAGTTCTCATTTAATCTTACTATTAAAATGCGTGCAACAAAGGTAAAACAGTTATAATGGGTGACTTCAATCTACATATAGATTGGGTGAATCAAATTGGCAGGGGTGCTGAGGAAGATGATTTCTTGGAATGTATGCGGGATCGTTTTCTAAACCAACATGTAGAGGAGAGAGCAGACTATTCTAGACTGGGTGTTGAGTAATGAGGAAAGGTTACTTAGCAGTTGTTGTGCATGGCCCCTTCAAGTTCAAGTTCAAGTGAGTTTCTTGTCGTGTGTCCCTGATAGGACAATGAAATTCTTGCTTTGCTTCAGCACAACAGAACATAGAAGGCATTGATACAAAAACAGATCCGTGTGTTCATATACCATTATATAAATATATACACACATGAATAAATAAACTGATTAAGTGTAAATAACAGATAATGGGTTATTAATGTTCAGAGTTTTGACCGAGCCAGGTTTAATAGCCTGATGGCTGTGGGGAAATAACTATTCCTGAACCCGGACATTGCAGTCTTCAGGCTCCTGTACCTTCTACCTGAAGGTAGTGGGGAGATGAGTGTGTGGCCAGGATGGTGTGGGTCATTGATGATGCTGCCAGCCTTTTTGAGGCAGCGACTGCGTTAAATCCCCCCGATGGAAGGAGGGTCAGGGCCGATGATGGACTGGGCAGTGCTTACTACTTTTTGTAGTCTTTTCCTCTCCAGGGCGCTCAAGTTGCCGAACCAAGCCATGATCCAACCGGTCAGCAAGCTCTCTACTGTGCACCTGTAGAAGTTAGAGAGAGTCCTCCTTGACAAACTGACTCTCTGTAATCTTCTCAGGAAGTAGGGGTGCGGATGAGCTTTCTTGATAATTGCATTAGTGTTCTCGGACCAGGAAAGATCTTCAGAGATGTGCACGCCCAGGAATTTGAAGTTCTTGCCATTTTCAATCGGGACTGTGGGTCCCCATCCTACTCTATCCAAAGTCTACAATCAGTTCCTTGGTTTTGCTGGTGTTGAGGGCCAGGTTATTGTGCGGCAATGTGTGAGCATGGACGTGATCCAGGGCATGAATATGGACAGATGCTCGATCTCTCTTCTGTATATGGAATATGGAACCATATGGACAGATGCTCGATCTCTCTTCTGTACTCCGTCTCATCGCCATCAGTGATACGTTCCACAACAGTGGTGTTGTCAGCGAACTTGATGGAGTTTGCACTGTGACCGGCTACGCAGTCATGTGTATAGAGAGAGTACAGCAGGGGGCTGAGCACGCAGCTTTGAGGTGCTCCCGTGCTGATTGTTATCGAGTCTGATACAGTTCCACCAATACGAACAGACTGTGGTCTGTGAATGAGGAAGTCGAGGATCCAATTGCAGAGGGATGCGCAGAGACCCAGTTCTGCGAGTTTGGTAACCAGCTTGGAGGGGATGATAGCATTAAATGCTGAGCTGTAATTGGTGACTAACAGCCTGACATATGAGTTTTTGTTGTCCAAGTGGTCCAGAGCAGAGTGGAGGGCCAGCGAGATCGCGTCCACCGTTGATCTGTTGTGGCAGTAAGCGAACTGCAGTGCGTCCAGGTTTTTGTTGAGGTAGTTGATTTGTGCCACGATCAACCTCTCGAAGCATTACATCATTACAGGCGTTAGTGACACAGGTCGATAGTCATTGAGGCACGTCACCTTGCTCTTCTAGGGCACTGGTATAATTGATGCCCTTTTGAAGCAGGTGGGAACCTCAGACCTCAGAAGTGAGAGGTTGAAAATGTCCGTAAAAACTCCAGCCAGTTGGTCCGCACAGGTTTTAGAACACGACCATCAGGTCCAAGCGCTTTTCAAGGGTTCACCCCTCTGACGGATTTCCTGACGTCGACCTCTGTGACTGAGATTGAAATACCATCACAGTGAATGGGGGCTCGGGAAGGCACATCTGTGTTCTCCCTATCAGAGCGTGCGTAAAACGCATTGAGCTCATCAGGGAGTAATGTTTTGCCGACATCCGAGCAGCCTCCTGATTTTGAGTTGTAGGAGATGACTGCATTCAGGCCCCGCCTCAGCTGCCGAGCACCTGTCTCATCCTCCAGCTTGAAGCAGAAGTCCCTTGGGCAGGAGTGACCATTATATGGTTGAGTTCTTCATTAGGATCGAGAGTGACATTGTTAATTCAGAAACGAGGGTTCTGAAATTAAAGAAAGGTAACTTTGAGGGTATGAGACGTGAAATGGCCAAGATAGACTGGCAATTGATTCTTAAACGTTTGACGGTGGATGTGCAATGGAAGACATTTACAGACGGCATTGGTGAACTACAACAATTGTTCATCCCAGTTTGGCAAAGAATAAATCCGGGAAGATAGTGCATCCATGGATAACAAGGGAAATCAGGGATAGTATCAAAACAAAAGATGAAGCATACAAATTAGCCAGAAAAAGCAGTCTACCAGAGGACTGGAAGAAATTCAGAGTCCAGCAGAGGAGGACAAAGGGCTGAATTAGGAAAGGGAAAATAGATTATGAAAGACTGTCAGGGAACATAAAAACTGACTGCAAAAGTTGTTACAGATATGTGAAGAGCAAAATATTAGTTAAAACAAACGTAGGTCCCTTGCAGTCAAAAAAAGGCGAATTTATCATGGGGAACAAGGACATGGCAGACAAATTAAATAACTACTTTGGTTCTGTCTTCACTAAGGAAGACATAAATAATATGCCAGAAATAGCAGGGGACCGGTGGTCAAATAAGATGGAGGAACTGAGTGAAATCCAAGTTAGCCGGGAAGCGGTGTTATGTAAATTGAATGGATTAAAGACCGATATATCCCCAGGGCCAGATAGGTTGCATCCCAGAGTACTTGAGGAAGTAGCCCCAGAAACAGTGGATGTATTAGTGATAATTTTTCAAAACTCTTTAAATTCTGGAGTAGTTCCTTAGGATTGGAGGGTAGATAATGTAACCCAACATTTTAAAAATTGAGGGAGAGAGAAAACGGGGAATTACAGATCAGTTAGTCTAACATCAGTAGTGGGGAAACTGTTAGAGTCAGTTACTAAAGATGGTATAGCAGCACATTTGGAAAGTGGTGAAATCATTGGACAAAGTCAGCATGGATTTACGAAAGGTAAATCATATCTGACGAATCTTATAGATTTTGTTCGAGGATGTAACTAGTAGAGTGGATAAGGGAGAAACAGTGGATGTGTTATATCTGGACTTTCAGATGGCTTTCGACAAGGTCCCACATAAGAGATTAGTATACAAACTTAAAGTACATGGTATTGGGGGTTCAGTATTCATGTAGATAGAGAACTGGCTGGCAGACAGGAAGCAAAGAGTAGTAGTAAACGGGTCGTTTACAGAATGGCAGAATGGGGTACTGCAAGGCTCAGTGCTGGGACCCCAGCTATTTACAATATATATTAATGATTTGGATGAGGGAATTGAATGCAACATCTCCAAGTTTGCGGATGGCACGTAGCTGGGGGGCAGTGTTAGCTGTGATGAGGATGCTAAGAGGCTGCAAGGTGACTTGGATAGGCTGGCTGAGTGGGCAAATGCATGGCAGATGCAGTATAATGTGGATAAATGTGAGGTTATCCACTTTGGTGGCAAAAAACAGGAAAGTCGACTATTATCTGAATGGTGGCCGATTAGGAAAAGGGGAGATGCAACGAGACCTGGGTGTCATGGTACACCAGTCATTGAAAGTAGGCATGCAGGTGCAGCAGGCAATGAAGCAAGCGAATGGTATTTTAGCATTCATAGCAAAAGGATTTGAGTATAGGAGCAGGGAGGTTCAACTGCAGTTGTACAGGGTCTTGGTGAGACCACACCTGGAGTATGGGGTATGGTCTGAGTGCATGTAGATGGGACTAGGGGAAAACAAATGGTCGGCACGGACTGGAAGGGCCGAGAGGGCCTGTCTCCGTGCTGTAATTGTTATATGGTTATATGGTTATTGCGTACAGTTTTGGTCTCCAAATCTGAGGAAAATTCATTCTTGCCATAGAGGGGGTACAGAGAAGGGGGTACATATGAAGAAAGACAGGATGGACTCGGCTTGTACTCGCGAGAATTTAGAAGATTGGGGGGGGACCTTATAGAAATTTACAAAATTCTTAAGGAGTTGGACAGTCTAGATGCAGGAAGATTGTTCCCGATGTTGGGGAAGTCCAGAACAAGGAGTCACAGTTTAAAGATAAGGGGGAAATATTTTAGGACCAAGATGAGAAAAACATTTTTCACACAGAGAGTGGTGAGTCTCTGGAATTCCCTGCCACAGAAGGTAGTTGAGGCCAGTTCATTGGCTATATTTAAGAGGGAGTTGTATGTGGGCCTTTTGGCTAGAGAGATCGGGGAAATGGAGAGAAGGCAGGTACGGGATACGGAGTTGGATGATCAGCCATAATCATATTGAATGGCGGTGCAGACTCGAAGGGCCGAATGGCCTACTCCTGCCCTACTCCTGCACCTATGTTCTATGTTTCCATCTCCTTTTTCTTGGTTTTGTGCAAGGCAGAGTAAAGCACCTGTCCCACTTACGCGATCTGTTTCGACTGTCGACACCCGTCACAGTCACTGCAGGTTGCCGAAAATTTTCAACATGTTGAAAATCCAGCGGCGACCAGAGAAAGGTATGACTCTTTGGGTGACTATTCATGACCATACAGGCGTCACCCCGCAACATGTCACAGTCTCCTCAACCAACCAGACTAGCCTTGTTGGAAAATAAATGCAGTGAAAGCAACCACCACATAAAGATGCCAGTCCCAACCAGGAAACAGCTACCACTAGGTCACAGGTGTGACTGGAAGACCTGGTAGTCCCTCAATAGGCTTTGTACCGGGATGGGCTGATGCAAGACCAATACGAGCATATGGGCCTATGCAGATGCAGCAGACACAGAATGTGAATGTGGAACATTTATACAATCCATGCCACACCTACTAAGATGCTCACTTCTTGGTGAACAATGCTGCCTGGAAGATCTAGCGGTGGCAAATGAGAAGGCTGACCACTGTGCAAGAGGCTGGCCGAACTTTTGAAACATAGATGAAGGACACCCAAGAAGAAGAGTATCTTGTAAAATAATGGATTGTCAAAGTTTCCTCAAGTGGCTAGAAAGTCCCTTCAAAAACAGTGCAGCTAGTCTATAGCAATGGATTGGTGGACATTGAAAGCTAAAAACGACTGTTAAAAACACTATAAATTCTCATCAGCGCCTGGCCAATAGGACGAGGCTTGCCAATTGCTAATCGGGTGGCTATATAAAATTAAGAATATCCCAACAAAAAAAATCGGCAATTTAAATTTCAGTTTGCCCCTTAGTTTGCAGGATGGTGTTTCTCTTGCTTTTACCAAGGTGAACTATTGAGCGTCATGGATGAAATAAACTTTGCAACTGCAGGCAGACTCGATAATTGTAGATGCTATTAAGAATTTAACGTCCAGAACCAATGGACCCCAGTAACAATGTAACTTAACTTCTGAAGTGGAATACTGAACTGGCTTGACAGACCTTTACATGCTAAGTGAAATATGCAGGAAACATAGCTGAAATATCAAGAAATTGGGCAATTAGAATATGAAAGCAAAATACCTTCATTTAGTCCCACGCCATATATCTGAGCAGCCAGTGCAGTCACTAGAGCCAAACGACACTTCAGCCACAGACCCATATGCAAACGCCCGCGTGCTTCCACATTATACGTTTCCTGGTGGAAGTTTTTATTCATAGAATCCTCGCGTTGCTGAGGGGAAACATTTTCTATTGTAATTTTATTTTTGTCAAAATGAAAAAGCTTTTTACATTTATTTTAATCTAAACACGATGGATTGTCAAAGTATCCCCAAGTGCGCAGGCCACGGGGTTGCCGAGGCCGGAGCCCCTGCAGGTCAGAGCCCGCGGCCAGTGAAGGCCGTAGTCCCCGTGGGTCGGAGCCCGCGGCCGAGGTGGAGCCCACGTTCCGAGAGTCAATGGAACTATGCGACTGGGGTCTGTGTCGGCACCACGGAGACGTCCGGAGAGAACCTGGCAGCAATAGTGGAGAGGTCGTTGCGGCGGTCAATGGGGGCGCCGACGGACGGATGAGGACAGGCACGTGGAAGTGAGGATGCCACTGTCGACGGAGGACACGGCGTGGGGGAGGAGGAGAACATACATACAGTCAAGCACCCATAGTCAGGATCGAACCCAGGTCTCTGGTGCTGTACGGCAGTAGCCTACTGCTACTCCACCGTGCCACCCGTTTATGAATCTATGACTCCAAGCCCAGTCCTCTTCCAAGGACAGGGAAATGTTGCTATAAAATGTTTGGATGATGCAATGTTGCAAAGTGCTCTAGAGAGTTCTTCTGGAAAAGCATAGGAATGAAGAGATATGGACCATGTGAAAGCGGATGAGATTGATTTATCTTGGCATTATGTTCGGCACAGACATTGTGGGCCTAAAGAGACCATATTTAAGAAATAACAACAACCAGAACATATCCAGCAAGGGACTAGCTTTGCTGCAGTTACTGCTGCAATGTCTTATGCTATGCCTGTTCCTCATCCTCCATCATCTCCAATGGAAAATTGCAGAAAACTGTGTCCCTTCCCTCTGAGTGGCCAATTTCAATAAAATGCGCATTACACGATGGATCATATCACTCAGCGCACATGCTGAATACTTGATGTGATCTGGCACACACATATGATCAGAATTGCCAGGTCCATTTCTGTCATGATTTCTGCTTGTTTTTTAGGTTTGCACTCAGAAACATAGTTCTATATAATCCAACTTCTTGACATAACTCTTTCTTCTTTGTAGTATCCTGACTGGTTGTATCATAGCCTGGTGCAGCAGTTTCAACACAGAGAACACAGGTTAAATTGTAAATTGTCCTAGTGTGTGGAGGATAGTGTTAGCGTGTGAGGACCGCTGCTCGACATGGACTTAGTTGGCTGAAAGACCTACACTTCTCTAAGTATTCTCTAAATTACTGAAACCTTTGAACTAGGTTGCAGAGGCTGCAGAGTGTGTGCGACTCAGCCCGGTCCATCATGGGCAGAGCCCTCTCCATCATTGAAAGCAGCTACATGAAGCGCTATTTCTACAAGGCACTGTCTATCATCAAGGATACCCTCCTTGCGGGCTATCCCCTCTACTCATTGCTCCCGTTGAGCAGAAGGTGCAGGACCTTGATGTCAGAACCACAGCGACATTTCTCCAACCAACTGTTGAATTTACCTGTACGAACGTAATACCTGAAGAACAAAGTACTGTGGAGCACCCCTTGCATTTCCATGAACTTGCTTTAAATTGCATTTTTGCATTGTCTTGTCCTTTGTCACGGTCTTACACTGTCTTATGTTTTGTGTGGTGTTATTTAGCAATAGCAAAGGTAAATCAAAAAATGTTTTCAATTGTCAGCAGTGTTATAAAAACACAACAATATTAGATTTACCTGAAGGCCAGCTGCAATCTTTGGAAAGTTATTGCTGCAGACTGAAGTTTGGCATCAATGACCATCTCCAGAGCCAGAGGAGGAATGTTGACAAATTCACAATTAAATTTGTTTTTCAAAGCGTCAATTAAAAGGTTCAACTTGTTTTATGCCTCTTTCAAGATTGCATTCTGAAGTAGAAAAGAATCAGTTATTAAAGTCATAAACAATTTTATCTGATTAGGCAAATTCAATTATCTCAACTATCACGATGACAAGAGCAGATTGAAAACGCAAGATCATTAGAGCAGGATAGGTTCACCTTGTCTCTCAGGGCAACACACCCCACATTACCGTGACGGAGCGGCTAACGCCAAGGAGTCTCACGGGACCGAAGTGCTGCCACCTAGTGAGGAAAATGAGGGGAAAGCACTGGGCTGCAGGGTTGAGACTGAAACAACCTGGTTACAAGTCCCTCCGTCCCCAGTAATTTCTGGCTAATGTGCAGGCTATAGAGAACATGCCTGATGAACTTAAAGCCAGACTAACCTACCTCAGAGTCTGAAGAAGGGTCTCAACCCGAAACATCACCCATTCTTTCTCTCGAGATGCTGCCTGACCCACTGAGTTATTCCAGCATTTTGTGTCTATCCACAGTGCATTCAGAAAGTATTCCGACCCCTTAACTTTTTCCACATTATGTTACGTTACAGCCTTAGTCTAAAACGGTTACATTCTTTTTTTTAATCATCAATCTACACACAATACCCCATAATAAAAAAAAGCAAAAACAGGTGTTTTGAAATATTTGCTAAGTAATTAAAAGGAAATAACTGAAATTTCACTTTTACATAAGTATTCAGACCCTTTACTCAGCACTTTGTTGAGCGACCTTTGGCAGCGATTACATCCTCAAGTCTTCTTGGGTATATTTTCCATTTAAGAATGACAGAGGCCACTTTGCTCTTCGGGACCAACAATGCTGCAGAAATTGTTTTAAACCCTTCCCCAGATCTGTGTTTTGACATTATCCTGTCTCATAGGTCTACGGACAATTCCTTCATCTTCATGGCTTGGTTTTTGCTCTGACATGCACTGTCAACAGCAGGACCTAATACAGACAGATTTCCAAATCATGTCCAATCAATTTAATGTATCCCTGTGGACTCCAATCAAGTTGTAGAAACATGTTAAGGATAATCAATGGAAACAGGATGAACCTAAGCTCAATTTTGAGTGTGAATGGAGTCTGAATATTTTTGTATATGTGATCTTTCAGTTAATTCTTTTTAATTATTTTGCAAACATTTCTAAACACCTGTTTTCGCTTCTTCATTCTGGGGTATTGTGTGTAGATTGGTGATTAAAAAAACAATTTAATCCATTTCAAAATAAGGCTGTAATGTAACAAAATGTGGAAAAAGTGAAAGTGTAAGGGTCCAAATACTTTCTGAATGCACTGTACCTTAGAGACTGCTGTGTGCTGTGCTTCACAGAGACACGACTTACCACTGATATACCTGACTGTGCCATTCAACCCGAGGGCTTCTCCCTTCACCGGATGGACAGCACGTCATCTTCTGGGCAAGGGTAGAGGTGAAAGGGTTTGCTTCTTGATCAATACCTCATGAGCTCATGCTCCCCAGACCAGGTAAATCTAACAGTGAAGTGCTGTTCCTATTACCTGCTGTGGAAATTCATCTCACCTCACCTCAGTTTGTGCAGCGGGAGAGTTGCTGTCTTATAGCGCCAGAGACCCGGGTTCAAGAAACAAGATACATTTATTTGTCACATGTGCCAGTTGGTACAGTGAAATGCAATCACCATACAGCCATACAACAAAAATAAAGAACGCAACACATGATAGAGTTCAACATAAAACATCCCCTCACAGCAGAATCAAACGTTTCGCAATGTGAGGGAAGGCACCAAAAAAAAAAAAAAGTCAGTCCCTCTTCCTCCAATGTTCCCCAATTTTCACCCGTGGTCGGGGCCTCCCCGAAGTCCCTCGGAGTCGTCGCCGCTACGGGCGGCCCGATGTTCAGGCCCGCTCGCCGTGGCGATGCAAGTCCAACATCGGGGCTGGGGGACCTCCTGATTATGGGTTCAATCCTGATTATGGGTGCTTGTCTGTATGGAGTTTGTACTTTCTCCCTGTGACCAATGTGGGTTTTATCTGGGATCACTGGCTTCCTCCCGCACTCCCGGAATACAGGTTTGTAGGTTAATTGACTTGGTATAATGGTCCCCATTGTGTGTGCGCGGAGCCATATGGAGCTGGTCCCGACATCATACTCACCAATCAGCTGGCCGACAGAATTTGGATGTCGCATTTCGACGGGCGGCGACGTTATCACTCAACGGCACGCTGGGCGGTGACATCATCGCGCAACGCCACGCGCTAGGCGTACGCCATCAAGACGCTGCGTAAGCCGACAAGACGCTGCGTACGACGTCGAGGCGTTGCGTGCGGCCTCAATGCGGCTGCGGGCCGACAGACTGTTGCCGTGCGGGATTTTTGAACAGTGTCCGTTTTTCGGAGCTCCGCGCGATGTCGGAACCAGCCTGGCACAACTCCATACGACCCCGGTGATCGAAGCGGGACCAGCCCCGCGAGGCCGTACGGCTCAAGCGACCACATTAGGTACCGCTCGCCACTTGCAGTCGCATGCTGGTGGGACAGGCCCCGAAGTAAACGTTAGTGTGCGGGGATCGCTGGTCGGTGTACTGAAGGGCCTGTTTCTGCACTGTATTTCAAAACTAAAGCAGTGAGACCCTGGTCATTGTAGCCGGGGACTTCAATCAAGCATACTTCGAGTGCAGTACCAAAATATTATTGACATCTCTCTTGTCCCACCAGGGGCCAAAAACCCTTGACCCCTGCACGTCCATAAAAAGTGCCAACTGCTCCATTGCCTGGCCATATTTTGGGAAATCTGACGATATAACCATATAACCATATAACAATTACAGCACGGAAACAGGCCCGCTCGGCCCTTCCAGTCCGTGCCGACCATTTGTTTTCCCCTAGTCCCATCTACCTGCACTCAGACCATACCCCTCCATTCCCTTCCCGTCCATATACCTATCCACTTTACTCTTAAATGTTAAAATCGATCCTGCCTCCACCACTTCTGCTGGAAGCTGATTCCACACAGCCACCACCCTCTGAGTAAAGAAGTTCCCCCTCACGTTACCCCGAAACCTCTGCTCTGTCCCTTAATTCTCATGTCATGGGGGCCCTCATTGTTTGAATCTTCCCTTACCCTCAATGGGAAAAACGTATCCACGTCAACTCTGTCTATCCCTTTCATCATTTTAAAGACTCAAATCAAGTCCCCCCCTTAACCTTCTGCGCTCCAAAGAATAAAAGACCTAACTTGTTCAAAACCTTTCTCTGTAACATAGTTGCTGGAACCCTGAGGCAACATTCTAGTAAATCTCCTCTGTACTCTCTCTATTTTTGTTGACATCCTTCTATAATTAGGCGACCAAAAATTGTACACCATACTCCAGAATTGGTTGCTTACCAATGCCTTGTACAATTTTTAAACATTACTCTTCCCTACTCCTATATTCAATGCTCTGATTTTCTAAAGGCCAGCACAAAACCAATACGACAGCCAAAAGGCTTTCTTTACCACACCTATCTACATGCGATTCCACCTTCAGGGGAACTATGCACAGTTATTCTAGATCCCTCTGTTCCACAGCATTCCTCAATTCCCTACATTTACCATGTACGTCCTATTTTGATTTGTCCTGCCAAGATGTAGCACTTCACACTTATCAGCATTAAACTCCATCTGCCATCTTTCAGCCCACTTTTCCAAATGGCCCCAAATCTCTCTGTAGACTTTGAAAATCTACTTCATTATCCACAACACCACCTATCTTAGTATCATCTGCATACATTACTTATCCAATTTTCCCACCCCCATCATCCAGATCATTGATGTACATGACAAACAACAGTGGACCCAACACAGATCCCTGAGGCACCCCACTGGTCACCGGCTTCCAACCTGACAAAACAGCCATCCCACCATTACTCTCTGAACATCTCCCATTCAGCCACTGTAGAATCCATCTTGCTACTCCGCATTAACTACCCAAAGATATGAACCTTCTTAACCAACCTTCCATGGGGAACCTTGTCGAAGGCCTTACTGAAATCCATATAGACAACATCCACTGCTTTACAGTCATCAATTTCCCTAGTTACCTCGCTTCAAAAAATTCAAGAAGGTTTGTCAAACATGACCTTCCAGGCACAAATCCATGTTGACTGTTCATCTGATCAGACCCCTGTTTATCAGGTCAGATGCTTATATATATTATCTCTAAGTATCCTTTCCATTAATTGCCCACCACTGACGTCAAACTAATAGGTCTATAATTGCTAGGTTTATTCTTTTGAACCCTTTTTAAACAATGGAACAACATGCGCAATACGCCAGTCCTCCGGCACTATTCCCGTTTCTAATGACATTTGAAATATTTCTGTCATAGCTCCTGCTATTTCTACACGAACTTCCCTCAATGTCCTAGGGAATATCCTGTCAGGACCTGGAGACTTATCCACTTTTATATTTTTAAAAACTGTCAGTACTTCCTCCTCTTTGAATCTCATAGTTTCCATAGCTACTCTACTCTTTCCCCTTAACTCACCGAGTTCAATATCCTTCTCCTTGGTGAATACCGAAGAAAAGAAATTGTTCAATATAGCTGTGCTTCTACTCCCTGCCTAGAAACAGAAACTGAAGCGAGAAAATCCGGTTAAGAAAGTTGTTTGTCGTTTGTTTGCATTTCCTATACGACTGCTTTGAGTCGGTAGACTGGTGCATATTCATGGAATCTGCTGCCAACCTGAATGAGTACATCACTGCCATGACAGACTTAATCAGTAAAAGCCCTGCCCCACGGTACGAGTTCATTCCCGAGTTTGCCCTGATTCGAACTCTGAGATTTACGGTAATGGCCACTCGTCGGTACTCGGGGCTCTCGTGGACAGTTTTCAACACGTTGAAAAATCTTCACGAGTCTTCCCGTGCTTACCTGCCATTAGCGAGTCTACCCGAGTGCCTGCTGTTTAGCGTTACGAGCTGCTAAGAGACGTCCCCGACTCTCCGACGTACCCGCTACGTTTCAATTCTCCGTGCTTAACCACGAGTTTTGATTTTTATTTTTAAACTCGGGGGAGGCTCTGGAATGAATTTATACCATGGGACAGGGCTTTAAGTACATAGAAGAATGCGCGCCAAAGAAGGCATTCAGAGAAGACAATCAGAGCATTCCCAACCGGAAATCATGGATGAACCGTGAGGTTCATTCCCAGGTAAAGACCAGAGTGTAAAAGTCAAACAATTCCGAATGGTACAAGAAATATTACTACGATCTTTGTAAAGCCATCAGGAATGCCGTAAAGACAATACTGGGATCACCTTACAGTCCCAGCATAACCACTGGAATGTCCATCAACTATATTTTTTTGCAAAGGCTACTGGGGAGACTTTAAACTAGAAAGGCTGGGGGGGAGGGACTCGGGTAGAGGGGGCTAGGGGTCAGGGTGTGGGGCAAGAGGCAGAGAAGGGAAGCACTCGGACCCAAAATGCAGGCGAGAAAGATGAAAAAGATAATAGACAGAGAATAAGGATGGTGGGTGTTCTAAAATTGTATATTTTTAATGCTAGGAAGCATTGAAAGTAAGGTGGATGAACTTAGAGCTTCTGGATTGACTCCTGGAAATATGATGTTTGGCAATCAGTGAAACATGGTTGCAGGAGGGCTGTGATTGGAAATTAAATATTCCAGGATTTCGTTGCTTTCAGGTGTGATAGAATTGGAGGGACCATAGGGGGAGGTGTTGCATTGCTTGTCAGAGAAGATATTACAGCAGTGCTTTGGCAGAATAGATTAGAGGGCTCGTCTAGGGAGGAGATTTGGGTGGAACTGAGAAGTGGCAACAGTGTAGCAACACTTTTAGGGGTGTATTATAGACCGCCAAAAGGGGAGCAAGAATTGGAAGAGCAAATATGTAAGTAGATAGCAGATATTAGTAGTAAGCACAAGGTAGTGATTGTGGGAGATTTCAATTTTCCATAAATAGACTGGGAAACACTTTATGTAAATGGGCTGGATGGTTTGGAGTTTGTAAAATGTGTGCAGGATAGAGTTAAGGGGAAAAAGTAGAGTAGCTATGGAAACTATGAGATTCAAAGAGGAGGAAGTACTGACACTTTTGAAAAATATAAAAGTGGATAAGTCTCCAGGTCCTGACAGGATATTCCCTAGGACATTGAGGGAAGTTAGTGTAGTGAAACAGGAGCTATGACAGAAATATTTCAAATGTCATTAGAAACGGGAATAGTGCCGGAGGATTGGCGTACTGCGCATGTTGTTCCATTGTTTAAAAAGAGTTCAAAGAATAAACCTAGCAATTATAGACCTATTAGTTTGACGTCAGTGGTGGGCAAATTAATGGAAAGGATACTTAGAGATAATATATATAAAAGCATCTGGATAAACAGGGTCTGATGATCAGGAACAGTCAACATGGATTTTGTGCCTGGAATGTCATGTTTGACAAATCTTCTTGAATTTTTTGAAGCGGTAACTAGGGAAATTGATGAGGGTAAAGCAGTGGATGTTGTCTATATGGATTTCAGTAAGGCCTTTGACAAGGTTCCCCATGGAAGGTTGATTAAGAAGGTTCAATCTTTGGGTGTTAATGGCGGAGTAGCAAGATGGATTCAACAGTGGCTGAATGGGAGATGTCAGAGAGTAATGGTGGATGGCTGTTTGTCAGGTTGGAAGCCAGTGACCATGGGTGCCGCAGGGAATCTGTGTTGGGTCCACTGTTGTTTGTCATGTACATCAATGATCTGGATGATGGGGTGGAAAATTGGGTATGTAAGTATGCCAGATGATACTAAGATAGGTGGTGTTGTGGATAAATGAAGTAGATTTTCAAAGTCTACAGAGAGATTTGGGCCATTTCAAAAAGTGGGCTTGAAAGATATGGCAGATGGAGTTTAATGCTGATAAGTGTGAAGTGCTACATCTCGGCATGGACAAATCAAAATAGACGTACATGGTAAATGGTAAGGGAATTGAGTGAATACTGTGGAACAGAGGGATCTAGGAATAACTGTGCATAGTTCCCTAAGGTGGAATTACATGTAGATAGGGTGGTAAAAGAAAGCCTTTTGGTGTGCTGGCCTTTATAAATCAGAGCAATGAATATAGGAGTAGGGAAGAGTAATGTTAAAATTGTACAAGGCATTGTAACTGACCAATTCTGGATTATGGTGTACAATTTTGGTCGCCTGATTTATAGGAAGAATTGTCAACAAAAATAGAGAGAGTACAGAGGAGATTTACTAGAATGTTGCCAGGGTTCCAGCAACTATGTTACAGAGAAAGGTTGAACAAGTTAGGTCTTTTTATTCTTTGGAGCGCAGAAGGTTAAGGGGGACTTGAATTGAGGTCTTTAAAATGATGAAAGGATAGACAGAGTTGACGTGGATACGTTTTTTTCCCATTGAGGGTAGGGAAGATTCAAACAAGAGGGCATGACAAATGAGAATTAAGGGACAGAAGTTTATGGGTAACGTGAGGGGGAACTTCATTACTCAGAGGGTGGTGGCTGTGTGGAATCAGCTTCCAGCAGAAGTGGTGGAGGCAGGATCGATTTTAACATTTAAGAGTAAAGTGGATAGGTATATGGACATGAAGGGAATGGAGGGGTATGGTCTGAGTGCAGGTAGATGGGACTAGGGGAAAACAAATGGTCGGCATGGACTGGAAGGGCCGAGAGGGCCTGTTTCCGTGCTGTAATTGTTATATGGTATAACTGGCTGCAAAGTAGGGCAGAATCGCTGGGGATAGTATGGCCCCCCTAAAACCCCCCCCCCCCCCAAAAAAAATGGATGAAAATACATTCTATGATTGTTTTGAGCAGAACGCCAACTGAGCGATGACATCCTTCCCAACAGACCTGAGCGTGCAAGTTACCACGGTCACTGTTGCAGAAGTTCAGCCTTCCTGAGAGTGAACTCATGAAAAGTAACTGGCCCAGATGGAGTCGCTGGCCTTATCCTTAGGACCTGAGCTGACCAACTAGCAAGAGTATTCTTGGACATCTTTAAGCTCTCCCTACTCTGCACCATGGTACTCACCTGTTTGAAGAACACTACTGCCCAAGAAATGCATGATCTCATGCCATAATGAACTACCATCCATTGGCTTTACATCCAGCCATCTGAAGTCCTCAAGAGGCTGGTATGGCTCACATTAAATCCAGCCTCCCAAACAACCTTGATTCACTGCAGTCCACCTGCCCACCCTGGCAGTTCCCTGGCTGATGCCAATCTCCCCTTGCTGGATACTCCATCCCTGGAACAGCTGGATAAGGAGGATGCCTACATCTGACTCGAATAGCTCTGCTTTCAATACCATTTATCCCAACCATGCTCAATCCCCCAACATGGTGGAACGTGGGAGTCCCGCACTTCACCCTCTGCAACTGGATCCTCGGCATCATGACCAACCGACCTTTAATCTGTGAGAATAAGTATCAAATCATCCCTGCCACGATAATGCTCAACACTGGTGCCCCACAAGGATGCATCCTCCTATACTCCTTATACATTCACAACCGTGTAGCCAAATACCAATCCAACTCCATTGACATATTTGCAGCCAATACCACCACAGTGGACCGGATATTGAATAATTACGAAACAGAGTACAGAAAGGAGATTGAGAACCTTGCAGGGTACACAAAAGGCTGGAGAAACTCAGCGGGTGCAGCAGCATCTAAGGAGCGAAGGATATAAGGTGACGTTTCGGGTCGAGACCCTTCTTCAGACTGGTCAGGGATCAGGGAAACGAGAGATATAGACAATGATATGGAGAGATAAAGAACAATGAATGAAAGATATGCAAAAAAGTATCGATGATAAAGGGAACGAGCCATTGTAAGCTGTTTTATGGTGTGAAAATGAGATGCTAGTGCGACTATGGTGGGGAGGGAGATAGAGATAGAGGGAAAGCCATGACCCGAGTGCTGAGGGAGAGGTGAAGGGGAGGAGTCATCAAGGTTAACAGAAATGATAAAATTCAAATGTCAAAGCCCATATGGATGCAACCCACAAGCGGAATATGAGGTGCTGTTACTCCAACTTGCGGTGTTGCTCACTCTGGCCATGGAGGAGGCCCAGGACCGAGAGGTCGGATACGGAATGGGAGAGGGAGTTGAAGTGCTGAGCCACTGGGAGGCCAGCTTGTGGACCGAGCAGAAGTGTTCGGTGAAACGATCGCCAAGCCTCACCGATATGGATCATCTGGCATCTGGAGCAGCGGATGCAGTAGATGAGGTTGGAGGAGGTGCAGTGAACCTCTGTCGGACCGTGGAAGACCCTGCTTGGGTCCCTGAAAGAAGTGGATGGGGGAGGTGAAGGGACAAGTGTAGCATTTCTTGCGGTTGCAAGGGAAAGTGCCCGGGGAAGGGGTAGAGCGGAGGGAAAGGTAAGAATTGACACAAGGAAGTTAGCGGAGGAGCGTCTTTGCGGAAGCGACAGGGGGGACATGGGAAGATGTGGCGAGTGAGGGGTCACGTTGGAGGTGGCGAAACTGCGGAGGACATATGTGTTGTATTTGCCGGCTGGTGTGGTTAAAAGGTGAGGACCAGGGGGACTCCTTGCCCTGTTTGCGAGTGGGGGAATGGGGAGAGAGGGGCAGTGTTGCGGGGTATGGAGGAGACCCTGAGTGCGAGCCTCATCAATAGTGGGGGAGGGGAATCACCGTTCTCTGAAGAATGAGGCCATTTGTGATGACCTAGTGTGGAACACCTCATCCTGGGAGCAGATGCGGCGTAGACGGAGGAATTGGGAATAGAGGATGGAGTCCTTACAGGAAGCAGGGTGGGAGGAAGAGTAGTCCAGGTAGCTGTGGGAGTCAGTGGGTTTGTAGTGGATGTCAGTTAGGAGTGTATCACCTTGCAACTTGGTGCCATGATAACAACTTTTCTCTCAATGTCAGCAAGACAAAGAGGATACGGAGTGTGTATGTTAGCCCTGTGGCCATGTGTTTTTAATTTGGGTGCTCTGATTTCCTCCCACATTCCAACAATGTGCAGGCTTGTAGGTTAATTGTCTTCTGTAAAATGCTCCTAGTGTATAGGATGCAAAACTGAGATAATATAGAACTAGTGGACGGGTGATCGTTGGACGGCGTGGACTCGATGGCCAATGACGCTGTTTTCACGCTGTATCTCTAAACTTAACTAAGAAAGCACCCCAATGCCTTTAGTTCGGTACACGGCTTAGGGGGATCAGCATATCTCCACCAACCTCACAAACTTCTCCAGATGTGCCGTCAAAAGTATCTTATCGGAATACTATCACTCTATG
>CM069153.1:268858-350530 GCA_035221665.1 Okamejei kenojei
TGAAACGATCGTGCAAGTCCCAACGAGATGGATTCTCTGGCATCTGGACAGCGATGCAAGTAGATGAGGTTGGAGGAGGTGCAGGAACCTCTGTCGGACCTGTCGGACTGCTTTTTGGGTCCCTGAAAGAAGTGGAACGGGGGAGGTGAAGGACAATTAGCATTTCTTGCGGTTGCAAGGAAAGTTGAACCCGGGGAAAGGGGTATGCGGAGGGAAAGGGAAGAATTGACAAGGAGTTGCGCGAGGGAGCGTCTTTGCGAAGGCAGACAGGGAGGACAAGGAAGATGTGGGGGCGGGCGAGTTGAGGTCAACGTTGGAGGTGCGAAACTGGCGGAGTACTATGTGTTGTATTTGCCGGCTGGTGGGTGAAGTTGAGGACCAGGGGACTCTGCCTCGTTTGTGCGAGTGGGGGAATCGGGAAGAGGGCAGTGTTGCGGTATGGAGGAGACCCTCTGGAAGGGCGAGCCTCCATCAATATTGGGGGAGGGGAATCACCGTTCTCTGAAGAATGAGGCATTTGTGAGTGACCTAGTGTGGAACACCTCATCCTTGTGAGCAGATGCGGCGTAGACGGAGGAATTGGGATAGAGTGATGGAGTCTTACAGGAAGCAGGTGGGAGAAGAGTAGTCAGATGTAGTGCAGTGGGAGTCAGTGGGTTTTGTAGTGGATGTTCAGTTATAGTGTATCACCTTGCAACTTTGTGACCATTATAACAACTTTTCTCTCAATGTCAGCAAGACAACGAGGATACGGAGTGTTAAGTACCCTGTGGACCATGTGGTTTTAATTTGGGCAAGGACTCTGATTTC
The DNA here is from genome assembly GCA_035221665.1 of Okamejei kenojei. Classification (NCBI taxonomy): domain Eukaryota; kingdom Metazoa; phylum Chordata; class Chondrichthyes; order Rajiformes; family Rajidae; genus Okamejei; species Okamejei kenojei. The sequence continues at coordinate 269,669 of CM069153.1, forward strand.
CTCCCACATTTCCAACAATGTGCAGCGCTTTTGTAGGTTAATTGTCTTCTGTTAATTGCTACCTAGTGTATAGGATTGCAAAACTGGAGATAAATTTAGGAAATAGTTGACGGGTGGGGGGGGAGGGGTGATCGTTGGACGGCCGTAGGACTCGTGGCCAACCAATGACGCTGTTTTTCACGCTGCTTTCTCTAAACTTTAACTAAGAAAGCACCACAATCCCAATGCCTTTTAGTTCCGGTACACGGCTTAGGGAGATCAGAATATCTCCACCAACCTCACAAACTTCTCACAGATGTGCCCGCTCAACAAAAAGTATCTTATCGCGGAGGGGAATCTAGTTTGGTTGGCGTTCAGGGTCTGTCCAAAGTCCTCAATGAAATTGAGAGTTGTAGATACAACAGCCCAATTTTTCAATACAAAAAACAGCCTTGTCCCTTCATTGGACTCCATCTACACTTAGCGCTGTCTCGCAAAGTCTCTAGCATCTATCAACGTACCAAACTCACCTGGGGACCACTTCCTCTTCTCCCCTCAGGCAGAGATGATACAGAATTTGAAAACACCATACACATCCAGATCTAAGGAAGCAGTTTCTTACCACACGGCAAAGCTGAACAGTCTTCTCATCATATGTTCACTAGGAGCAGAATGGGCTACGCAGCCCATTATTTCCACTCCACCATTCAATCAAGGCGGATCTTTTTTTCTATATTAACACGGGTTGCGGTGGAGGGTGATCTGCGGCATACAAACACAAATATACCACCCCCCCTCACACGACAAATGTGAGAAATTTTGTGATTCTATGTTACTGAAGAAATGGCAGGCTGTGTGGAGAGCAATGTGTTCCTGCTGGATGTGGGGAAGTCAGGGAACGGACCAGGTGTTTCTGGAGACTTACCAGCAGAAAATTGTGTCCAGGTGCAGCTCCAGAATGTACGTGTTGGGGAAACTGGAGAGAAGATGCGCAACTGGATGACCTCCGGGCCATCCTGGGGGGGGGGGGGGGAGAGGAAAAACAAGAGTTTCCTGGGACCAGGTACCTACGGTTTTTGTGAGGTGGTCATACATAGAGTGGGGATACCAGGAAGAGCGAAGGTGGGTCACTGGGAGAAAGGGGTGTAATAACGTGGAGTGCAGGAGACCCAACCAGTGGCTGTGCCAAATATGAAATAGGATACACCACTTTTGGCAGACCAGCGGTCGGGGCAGACAACACTTACAGATTCACAAGCAGTGGACAGGTCGGTGGCTCCAATCTTAGCGATCTGTGACTCGACTGGCTAGACCGACGTCGAGCAGTGCTATAGTGGTGGCGTGATCCATTGTCTGAGGTGCGGATTGGGGTTCTGTGGGGGATTGGGCAGCCGTGTATGGTCTGGTCAGGTTCAAGATCATCAAGAAACCCAACTTCCAAACATTCCTCCAAGAGGGAAGGTGAGAACAAAAAGCCGTGAAAAAGTTGTTGTGCACTCGTGGGGCACAAACAACATGGGAAGTCAGAGGAAGGATAGGTTCTGACAACGCGTAGTTTGGAGAGAGTGTAGGACAAGGAAGATGAAAAAGCCGGATTCTAGAATGGTTATACTACTGGAATTGTTCCAGTACATCGTGCTAGTGAGGTCAGGAACAGGGAGATAGAGGGATTCTGAATGTGTGGGCTTGAGGGGGCCTGGGTGCGGGGTCAGAGCGTGATTTAGATTTATAGACCACTGGGTCTCTTCTGGGGTGGGGGTGACCTATACAACAGGGTCATGTCTACATCTTATTGGAGGGGGACTCCAACGATTCTGGCCGGGCCAGGTTTGCTAGTGCCTACACGTGTGGGTTGAAACAATTTAGTGAGGGCCGGGAGGGATATTGACAAATTGGGAGTATAAAGATGGCGTTATTTTTAAATTGGAAGCGAGTGAGTAAGTCAGGAAAAAGTTACCAAAGACTCCTGTAATTTATGGGAATGAAAGTTCGAGAAGGGATAAGGAGAGTAAGGTCAGGGCAAATAGTGGACCGATGTGGAGTGGGGAGGTGCATAGAGTACCGAAGGTTAAAAGTGATGGATATGAATTGCGCGGGTAGTTATAAGAGAAAAATAAAGTGACATGAGCTTGAGGCTCAGTTTATGAATTTGGCAAGTATTATATGATGTTGATGGGAATTACTGATTTGTGGCTTGCAGAGGACCAGGGCTGTGGAACTGATATTTAAGGGGTATGAATCCTTATCGAAAAGACAGACAGGTGGGCTCTGGAGGGGGTGGTGTAGCTGCTGTGGTTGAGGAGGGAAATGAAATTCAGTCCTTGTGAAGGGTGACATCAGGAGATTTAGATTCAGTATGGATAGACTGAGACATTGTAAGGGTTATTAAAAAGACCCTAATGGGAGTTATATACAAGGCCACCTCATAGAGTAGGCCTGGATAATCGGTTGCAAGTTGATCAAGACATTACAATTGGAATGTAGCAAAGGTAATGCCTACGGTTTGCTTATGGGAGGAATTTCAACATCAATTAGAAAAAAGAAAATCAGGTTGGTCCTGGAACCCAAAGTAAATTGAGTTTTGGGAGTGCCTCCAGTATGGTTCGTAGAAGCAACTTGTACCTGGGCCTCCCAGGGAGAAGGCAATTTGAATTTAGTATTGGGTAATGAACCAGATTTGATAAAGGGAACTCAAGGTAAAAGAAGCCATTTAAAGGTAGTGACCTTAATTATGATAATTTTAATAGTAGATTAAATGAGAATTTACCAGTTCGAAGGTTTGATTCTGTATTTTTTTGAGGTGAGTTGGGAGTTCACATGAGGGTTTAGTGGGAAGACCCGTCCAGCACGCCAATGCGCGATATTTCTTTTAAGCAGCGGTGTGGAATTCACAGAGAAAAAAACACAACAATTGAATTAAATTTAGTAAAGAAATAAATAAGAAACGTAATAACAGTTGATCTGGTTTAATAGAGGGTGGGAGCGGAGGGCCACCAGTAATCCCTCATCACGTAACTCCTCATAATATTACAGATCTACAAACTTCGAACTGGTATAAGTTTCCTATTTTAATCTTATATTTTACTCGGAGTTCTCGTGAGGTGACTAGTGAAGACTTCAAAGCTCATGCGTGAATCTGTACCGATTTGTGACCAGCTCATGGCTTCACTCAACTGTATGAAGAACTTAGAGGGAGGTAAAAGTATGTTTATTAAATCATCTATAACCTGTGTTGTGAACAATAAAGGTTTTTTAATGACCAACAAAAAAACAGAGAGCTACTCTGCAGACTCTTAAAATTCTGTCTGCAATGTAGCTGAGGTTCGACAGCGGCTTATTATAAAGAACGTTTGGAAAGTTACTTTCCAAGGTCCATCATTCTCTGGCCAGAATATGGTCCTATTGGCTCGTCCATTCGCCCTAGCCGCCGACGTAGAAGAGCAGCCTGGTGGAGTGGAGATTTGTAAACATTAGTTTGACTCCCGCGGACTTAAGCACCTGCTTGAGCCACCTTGAAATGGTTTGGCTCGTCACCTGACCATGAGGGCTTCTTGTGGCTTATCCATAAGGCTTTTTCTCTCCCTCTTAAGTTGTATGTTTGTGTCTATGTAATTGGCGAGATGGGTCTTGGCACACAGCCGTGGGTCAGATGAATATGCCCGGAACTCCATGACTGGAGGCGTGGTACCTGGTCTAGTTTGTTTGACCAGTCCCTGAATATGAAATGTGAAACAGTCCAATGACTCTGTCATGCTGTCCAGCCTCAGAAGGTGGAGGGACTGTACCCTTTGAGCTGACACTAGTGCCATGAGCATGTCTGATTTCAGAGTAAGTTGTTCCAGCGTGAGTGACCTGGGTGGTGGCATCCCAGATCTGAGTGTACCTTGGTCTGGGGGAATTGGTGTTAAAAATGCCCCTCATGATTTTGACCACTAGTGGATGGGACCCCAAAGCCAGTTGTCCTGCTGCTGGAACCAAATAAGCTGACAACGCACTCCTGGCTGTATTAATAGCGCTGTAGCTGAGTCCTTCCCGATGTAATCCAACCAGAAACTCCACAACACTGGTGGCTGTAGCTGTAGTGTAGGTAGTTCCAGTTTTGGAGCAATACCGTTCCCATTTTCATTATGTTGGTCAGGTATTGTCTCCTGGTGGACTCCCGGTGGGATGTGGTCATCATGTTGATGGCGTCCTCAGACAGTCCCAGGCCCAGTAGAGGTCTTATTAGAATCTGCAAGCCAGAGATTGACTCTGTCATGGCCACGGGTGACTAATGCCTGACACTGGGTGGATTAATAAATTCTCGACTGCTGGGCGAATTCCAACGGTGTTTCAACAGCCATGTCGAGGGCCACTGGGAACCATGGCTGTGTAGGCCAGTCGGGTATATCAAGATTCCTGAAGCGGAATCCAATTGAATCTTGCGTAATTACCCGACTGATGAGGCAGAAGAATGGAGGGAAAAGCATAAAAGAACATTTTCACCCAATGCAGCGAGAATTGCATCAACTGCTCTGCTGCCTCAGGGTCTGGTTCCCAAGCGACATACGTTGGTAGCTGGTGATTCCAGCCTGGAGAAATAGATCGATATCTGGTGTGCCATATTGCTTTGTAATTTCAGCAAATATTTGGGGATTTAACATCCATTATCGATGTTATCATTGATTTTTTTGCGTGACCTGGTGTCTGCCACTGTATTTTGCTTAACCTTGTAGGTAAGTTGCTGATAACCAAATATGTCTTTCGACACACCATTGCCAGATTAGGTTGACCAAATTTGTCACACGATATCGACTTTACACCACCCATGTGGCTGATATAAGCCACCACCGTGGTATTATCTAATTGCAACCGGACATGTGCATGATGCGTATTAGATGAATATGCTTTTAAAAACCATTAAAAACCGCACACAACATTTCTAAGTAGTTGATACCCCCGGGGTCTGTAGGCAAGATGATTCAAAATTAGTCCATCTGCCCCCTGTGCTGGATTGCATGTTAAGTTGGCTCCCCAGCCCAAAGCACTGGCATCCGTTTGAATGGTTTGTTTGTTGTAAAATTGGATTTATTGGATGTATGACAAACCCCAAAGTTTCAAACAAATGTTTGGTGGCTGCTACTGCCGAAATGGCTGTCTCCAAGGTTTCCCCTACTATTAGAATGTCGTCTAAGTACGCCATGACTATATGCTTTTGTTTCCTCAATAATGCCAAGGCGGGTTTTAAGATTTTAGTGAACAACCTTGGAGCGGAGGTTAGCCCATTTGGTAAGGCTTTAAATTGCCATAGCTGTTTCATCCAGATAAACTTTAAGTATTTACGATGCTCCTTGTGTATGGGTACTGAGTAACCATATAACCATATAACCATATAACAATTACAGCACGGAAACAGGCCCTCTCGGCCCTTCCAGTCCGTGCCGACCATAGTAGTAGGCATCTTTTAAATCAATGCTTGCTAGAAAGTACCCTCTAGAAACCAATAGTCTGGCTGTTTCAAAAGTTTCCATCTTGAAATGTATATACCTAACAGACTTGTTTAAAGTAGTTAAGTCAATGATGATGCGACATCCACCATCTTTTTTGATTTTAGTGAAAATATTAGACACAAATTCCAAAGGTTCATGTTTTGTTCTTTCAATGACACCTTTTGCTAGTAGCCTCATCAGTTCAGCTTGACCCTCTTGTTTCTCTTTGACTGAGAGGGTGAATACCCCTTTGGGGTATATGCTGAACTGGCGGAATGATTTCATGAACAAAGTCAATTTTAATAGCCATGAATGCTGCTGATATATACTTGTCATTAGTGATGGATTCCCATGCATCCAAAAACAAGTGCAATCTCCCCCCCTGTTAGTATAGAGCCCCTACTGCTCATATGCTGAGAGGAACCAAGACCCACCTACCTCCATGGTTACTGGTGCTTCTTCTGCCTCTTCGCTGGACGATGAGGCGTCTGCTGGGCTGTAGAGGGCTGCTGTTGATGTTGATGTTGATGTTGTTGGGGGTGGCGCACATTTTCCATGGGGTCCGCTCTGGGCCCTGGCCTAAAAAAGGCTTATGGGGAAATGGTTGCGGACCCCAAGCTTTCACCAGTTCCATATGGTGGTCGACGACTGGTGTGACGCCGTGGGGTACTGCCGCCTGGGTTTGTTAGGTCTGCTCGGTCCCAAACCTGCCCTCACGAGACCAAAGGTCTTGGATTCTTCCTCTAGGGTCTTTCACCTTTTTCGGAAGGTCCTTCCCAAAGAGCAGAATTGGAGGTTTCTGAACCCGGTGTTTTTGCAAAGTCCCGCAAATTTTTAGGGTTGAGGGCAGGCTTTGATGATTTCCTTCCGTAAGTTGTTTATTTCATATTGAGTGGTGCACAGCAGAGCTAATGTGTCTTGCTGATTTGTGGAGATGTCCACACCATCAACGGACCGAGCATATGATGTTATTCCTGCAGTCAGGAGTTTAAGGATTTCTGGAGCTTCAACTCCAGGTTCCTGATGTTCTGCCCCAAAATGTCCCCAAATTTGGCTGTTTACAGCTGGTACATTCAATGATGTACAATTTTCTGGGGCTGTATATTGTTCAAGAGCCTCATTGACCACCTGTTTCTTGTAGGGGTTTTGAGGACAGGTGGTCAATGCTGGCTGCAAGTTTCGGCTCTAACGGCCGACCCGCTCGTGGAATGGCCACGTAGCGGTTGACCACACCCAGCAGCTCTTCCTGATCCTGTACAACCCTGCGTACTCCGGACATCTTCAGCCAGCGACCCCTCTCTTTGACCAGCCCAACCTGGTCGCCAATGCTGCCTTCAAAAGAAGGTGAAGCAATGGCCAGTGCCATAAAAGGCACTGCGGGAGTGCCTGAAGCTCCCTTGGCGAGTCTGCTGCTGCTCTCTCAGCAGATCTCAGCTGGAGCAATTGCTCCATAAGCCGTTCCATTCGGCTTAGGCGGCTGCCTGTGCCGCTCTCGAGCGGTGTGGCATCTTCATCCGAATCGTCGGATACTACCGCCCGGTTCTGGCTGCAGGTACCTCCAGACCGCTGCTCAGGCAGCACGAGCGGTGCTGGGCTCGGCGCGGTAGTTATTCCCGCCGCCTCTTGCCCCCCCTCCAAAGAACATTCCTCAACGGAGGACGAACGGGGGTGAGCTGCAGATTTCTTCCCTCTGGTCTTGCTCATTCTATCTGGAAAACAAGCAGACCACAGAGAAAAAGACACACGGCCACGGTAAAACTTACCTGTCGGCCCGATGTAGCGGGAGCGCCTTGAACTCCCGTTCGTCGCGGGTGCACTGCATGAACGCTAATGTCGCGCATGCGTGCTGGACGGGGTCTTCACGTAGTCACTCACGTGACTCCGAAGTAAAATCTACAATTTGAGTGGGAGAGGGGAAAATCGGAAGTGTCAGTATTACAGTTGAGCAAAGGGAACTATGGAGGCATGAGGGAGGAGCTGGTCAAAATTGACTCTAAGGAGACCCTAGCAGGGATGACAGAGGAACAACAATGGCAGATATTTCTGGGAACAATACAGAAGGTGCAGGATCAGTTCATTCCAAAGAGGAAGAAAGATTCTAAGGGGAGTAAGAGGCGACCGTGGCTGTGAAGGGAAGTCAAGAACAGTGTAAAAATAAAAGAGAAGTATGACAAAGCAATGATGAGCAGGAAGCAAGAGGATTGGATAACTTTTAAAGAGCAATAGAAGAAACTAAAAAGGCAATACGGGGAGAAAAGATGAGGTATGAAGGTAAGCTAGCCAAGAATATAAAGGAGGATAGTAAAAGCTTCTTTAGGTATGTGAAGAGGAAAGAATTAGTTAAGGCCAACATTGGACCCTTGAAGACTGGTAAAGGTGAATTTATTATGTACCATCTCCCCATTGATTTTTACAATGGCTATGGAAGTTATCATAAGGGCCTCCAAGCGGGTAGTGGGTGGCGAGCGGCTGAAGTCTGGAGTCCGTCTACCACCCATCAGGGCCTACATGGATGACATGACAGTCATAACAACAACAGCACCTTGCACCAGGCGCCTTTTAGGGAAGCTTCAAGAGAACATCACTGGGGTTAGAATGAAATTCAAGCCATCCAAATCAAAAGCATTTCCATAATCAAAGGGAAACTGACAGATCGAAGGTTCTTCATTGATCAAGAACCTATTCCAACTGTGTCAGAGAAGCCAATCAAAAGTCTGGGAAGATGGTATAACTCCAAACTGAAAGACATTGATCAGGTTAACGGGTTTAGGCAAGAGGTCATCAAAGGTCTGGCGAACATTGACCGATCCATGCTGCTTGGAAAGCTGAAAATCTGGTGCCTGCAGTTTGGGTTACTACCTCGCCTTATGTGGCCACTAACCATGTATGACATCACCCTCACAAGAGTAGAGAAGATAGAAAGAACAATCAGCTCTTTCGTGAGAAAGTGGTTAGGTGTTCCTCGGTGCCTGAGCAGCGTAGGCCTGTACGGTCAGGGGGTACTCCAGCTGCCTCTCTCTAGTCTCACAGAGGAGTACAAGTGCACTAAAGTCAGACTAGAGATGACCCTGGCAGAATCAAGGGACACTGTCATCCGAGCTGCTGACCCTGGCAACAGGAAAGAAGTGGACGGCTAAGAACGCGACACAGCAGGCAAAATCTGCTCTCCAGCAAGGTGACATAGTAGGGCAAATCCAACATGGAAGAAGCGGCTTGGGGCTTGGTGGAAAGCGACCTTGCTGGAACAAGGCGTCATCACTGGAGTGCCGGAAGTTGGTCGCGGCCAAAGTCCGTCGACTGGAGGGGTTGAGTAGGTGTGCCAAGGCCGTGTCGCAAGCTAAACAGGGCCAGTGGATGAGATGGGAGAGTGTGGAAAAGAGGAAGATCAGCTGGAAGGACATGTGGGAGATGGAGGCGAGCAGGATAAGTTTCCTCATTCGGGCAACCTATGATGTCCTTCCTAGCCCAAAAAATCTCAACCAATGGCTGGGTGAAGATCCATCATGCCCCGTGTGTTCAACACCAGCCACACTTAGGCACATCCTCACTGGGTGTAAAGTAAGCCTCTCCCAAGGACGGTATACCTGCAGACATAATCAAGTGCTCAAATGCCTGGCAGCGTCTCTGGAACGCAGGAGAACAGCCAACAATGCCTTGCCGCCCAGAACAACCAACCCAGTTAAAACAATTGCCTTTGTTCGGGGGGGGTGGGGGGGGGGAACAAAGGCAATGGAAAATTCCACCAAGGGCCAGGCTTGGACAGCTGGAGGCAGCCCGGGATTGGCAGATGCTGGTGGATGTGGACCAACGGCTTACAGTTCCATCAAAGATAGCCATCACCAACTTGAGGCCTGATCTTGTGCTCTGGTCGAACTGTCAGCGCATGGTGTACTTTGTGGAGCTCACAGTCCCTTGGGAGGATGCTGTGCAGGAAGCCTTCGAAAGAAAGAAACTGCGATATACAGAGCTTGCAGCGGAGGCAGAACAACGGGGCTGGAGAGCCCGGTAGAAGTTGGATGTCGAGGATTTGTGGCAACATCTACTTTAATACTGATGAAGGACCTGGGGATCAGCGGACAAGTCCTACGCCAGGCCATCAAAGAAACATCACGGGTAGCAGAGCGGAGTAGCCAGTGGCTCTGGCTGAAGAGGAAAGACCCCATTTGGTCTCCCAAATAACCGACTAGACAGATGCAGAGGGGGGTGGTTCTGGGACGCCAGAATGCACCGTTGAGCCTACTGGAGACGTCATGGGTTCAATCAGCGAAACGTTGATGAAAGTAGGTGCCCACTTGATAACCCCAATGACGTGTCTGCCTAGCCTTTCTCAACATCGGAGGAGCATAGGTGAGTGCAGAAGGCTCCCATCACCATCGGGAGTAAATTGATATTTGGCACCTTGGATTTTAACATCTAGTCCTGTGTATTTGCAAACATGGGGAACAAGGAAATGGCAGACTTTTTGAAAAGGTACTTTGGATCTGTCATCGCTAAGGAAGACACAAACAATCTCCCAGATGTACTAATGGCCAGAGGATCTAGGGTGAAGGAGAAACTGAGGGAAATTCACATTAGGCAGGGAATGGTGTTGGGTAGACTGATGGGACTGAAGGCTGATGAATCCCCAGGGCCTGATGGTCTAAAGGGTACTTAAGGAAGTGGCTCTAGAAATCGTGGACGTATTGGTGATTATTTTCCAATGTTCTATATATTCAGGATCAGTTCCTGTGGATTGGAGGGTAGTTAATGTGATCCCACATTTTAAGAAAAGAAGGGAGAGAGAAAATAGGGAATTATGCACCAGTTAGCCTGACATCGGTGGTGGGTAAGATGCTGGAGTCAATTATAAAAGATGAATAGCGGCATATTTGGATAGCAGTAACAGGATCAGTCCGAGTCAGCATGGATTTATGAAGAGGACTGGAATTTTTTGAGGATGTAACTAGGAAAATGGACAAATGAGTCATGTACCTGGACTGTGGATGTCATGTGCCTGGACTGTCAGAAAGCATTTGACAAGGTCCGACGTAGGAGATTAGTGGGCAATATTAGACCACATGGTATTGGGGGTAGGGTAATGACATAGATAGAAAATTGGTTGGCAGACAGAAAACAAAGAGTAGGGATAACACGATCTGTTGTAGAATGGCAGGCAGTGACTAGTGAGGTGCCGCAAGGCTCAGTGCTGGGTCCGCAGCTATTTACAATATACATTAATGATTTAGATGAAGGGATTAAAAGTAACATTTGCAACTTTGCAGATGACACCAAGTTGGGTGGTATTGTGAACCATGAGGAGGATGCTATGAGGATGCAGGGTGACTTGGACAGGTTGGGTGAGTGGGCTGATGCATAGCAGATGCAGTTTAATGTGGATAAATGTGAGGTTATCCACTTTGGTGGCAAAAACAGGAGGGCAGATTATCTTAATGGTGTCAAGTTGGGAAAGGGGAAGTACAACGAGATCTGGGGGGTGGGGTCCATGTTCATCAGTCACTGAGAGTAAGCGTGCAGGTACAGCAGGTAGTGAAGAAAGCTAATGACATGTTGGCCTTCATAACAAGAAGAGTTGAGTATAGGAGCAAAATGCTTCTTCTGCAGTTGTACAGGGCCCTAGTGAGACCACACCTGGAGTATTGTGTGTAGTTTTGGTCTCCAAATTTGAGAAAGGACATTCTTGCAATTGATGGAGTACAGCATACGTTCACAAGATTAATTGAGGGACTGTCATATGTTGAAAGAATGGAGCGACTGGGCTTGTATACTCTGGAATTTAGGATGAGAGGATATCTTATTGAAACATATAAGATTATTAAGGGATTGGACACGCTAAAGACCGAAAAACATATTCCCAATGTTGGGGGAGTCCAGAACCAGGGGCCACAGTTTAAGAATTAGGGTTAGGCCATTTAGAACGTAGATGAGGAAAAACGTTTTCACCCAGAGACCTGTGAATTTGTGGAATTCTCTGCATCAGAAGGCAATGGAGGCCAATTCTCTGCATGCTTTCAAGAAAGAGTTAGATAGAGCTCTTCAAGATAGCAGAGTCATGGGATATGACGAGAAGGCAGGAACTGATTGTAAATGATCAGCCATAATCATATTGAAATGCGGTTCTGGCTCGAAGGGCTGACTGGCCTATTCCTGCACCTATTGTCTATTGTCTAATTTGCTAGAGGTCTTTGAAGATGCATTATACAGTCAATATAAGGGAATCTGTAAATTTGGATTTTCAGAAGGCAATTTTTCAGAAGGCAAATTTTCAGAGTGTCATGTAAAAGAATAAGAGCTGGAGGTTTTGGGGAACATGTGTCAAGGGGATGTCCCACTATACGAGTTTACCCAAGAGCTCTCCCAAGTTAAAAAAAAATCAAACTTGTGGTAACTACATAGAATGTACGTAGCGGGTATGTCGGAGCTCAGGACGTCTCTTAGCGGATGCAAGGCCACCAAATTCACCAAAAGGTGAAAATAAACCCAAAGGGTTTCTACAGCTATATTAATAGCAAAAGGATAACGAGGGATAAATTTGGACCATTAGAGAACCAGAATGGACAGCTATCTGCAGAGCCAAAAGAGATGGGGGAGATATTGAACAATTTCTTTTCTTCGGTATTCACCAAGGAGAAGGATATTGAACTCCGTGAGTTAAGGGGAAAAAGTAGAGTAGCTATGGAAACTATGACATTCAAAGAGGAGGAAGAGTACTGACACTTTTGAAAATATAAAAGTGGATAAGTCTCCAGGTCCTGACAGGATATTCCCCTAAGGACATTGAGGGAAGTTAGTGTAGAAATAGCAGGAGCTATGACAGAAATATTTCAAACTGTCATTAGAAACGGAATAGTGCCGGAGGATTGGCGTACTGCGCATGTTGTTCCATTGTTTAAAAAGGGTTCAAAGAATAAACCTAGCAATTATAGACCTATTAGTTTGACGTCAGTGGTGGGCAAATTAATGGAAAGGATACTTAGAGATAATATATATAAGCATCTGGATAAACAAGGTCTGATCAGGATTTGTGCCTGGAAGGTCATGTTTGACAAACCTTTGTTATTTTCTTTGAAGCGGTAACTAGGGAAATTGATGAGGGTAAAGCAGTGGATGTTGTCTATATAGATTTCAGTAAGGCCTTTGACAAGGTTCCCCATGGAAAGTTGGTTAAGAAGGTTCAATCTTTGGGTGTTAATGGCGGAGTAGCAAGATGGATTCAACAGTGGCTGAATGGGAGATGTCAGAGAGTAATGGTGGATGGCTGTTTGTCAGGTTGGAAGCCGGTGACCAGTGGGGTGCCTCAGGGATCTGTGTTGGGTCCACTGCTGTTTGTCATGTACATCAATGATCTGGATGATGGGGTGGAAAATTGGATAAGTAAGTATGCAGATGATACTAAGATAGGTGGTGTTGTGGATAATGAAGTAGATTTTCAAAGTCTACAGAGAGATTTGGGCCATTTGGAAAAGTGGGCTGAAAGATGGCAGATGGAGTTAATGCTGATAAGTGTGAAGTGCTACATCTTGGCAGGACAAATCAAAGTAGGACGTACATGGTAAATGGTAGGGAATTGAGGAATGCTGTGGAACAGAGGGATCTAGGAATACCTGTGCATAGTTCCCTGAAGGTGGAATCGCATGTAGATAGGGTGGTAAAGAAAGCCTTTGGTGTGCTGGACTTTATAAATCAGAGCATTGAATATAGGAGTAGGGAAGTAATGTTAAAATTGTACAAGGCACTGGTAAGACCAATTCTGGAGTATGGTGTACAATTTTGGTCGCCTAGTTATAGGAAGGATGTCAACAAAATAGAGAGAGTACAGAGGAGATTTACTAGAATGTTGCCAGGGTCCCAGCAACTATGTTACAGAGAAAGGTTGAACAAGTTAGGTCTTTATTCTTTGGAGCGCAGAAGGTTAAGGGAGGACTTGATTGAGGTCTTTAAAATGATGAAAGGGATAGACAGAGTTGACGTGGATACGTTTTTCCCATTGAGGGTAGGGAAGATTCAAACAAGAGGGCATGACATGAGAATTAACTTGGAACTTGGAAAACTTTATTGTCATTCAGACCTTGCGGTCTGAACGAAATTTTGTTGCCTGCAGTCATACATATAGTAAATAACAGAAACACACAATAAACGCATATTTAACATCCACCACAGTGAGTTCACCAGACACCTCCTCACTGTGGTGGAAGGCAAAAATCTTGTCTTTGTCTCTTCCCTTCTTCCTCTTCCTCTTCGCTGAGGCGACCCGGGCCTCCGATGTTGTGACCGCACCGGGTGATGTAAATAAGTCCCGCGGGTGAACCGCGCTCCGCGAGCGGGCCGGTTCAACTCCGCGGCCCGGGGCGGTCGAAGCTGCCGCCCTCCAGTCCAGTGGACGCAGCTGTTGCCGCGGGAGCTCTGGAAAAACAACACGTCATCAACCTGTGACCTGCGAGCTCCCGACGACGTCGCCCACTGGGCCCGCGGCCGGGCCTTCGAAGTCGCTGCCGCCGCCACCGCCACCGGAAAGCAGCCACATCTCCGAGTCGGGACGCCGCAACGCTGCCACAGCCCCTGTCGGCCAGCCCCGCGCTGGTAAATCCTGGCTGGCTCTGCCTCCGGAGCCTCGGGTCGGGCGCAGTTAAAGTTGGAGGCCGCCAGCTCCGCGATAGGCCTCAGCGCAGACGGAGACGGGGATACTACAAGAAAAGTCGCGTCCCCCCAAAAGGGAGAGGCTAAGAACGTTTCTTCCCACCCCTCCCACACACATACACTATAAAATAACTCAAACTAACGCTAAAAACAAGACAAGAAAACAACAAATAAAAAGAAAAACAGACAGACTGCAGGCGAGCCGCTGCTGCCAGGGCAGCGCCACCACTCCCAGGGACAGAGGTTTCGGGGTAACGTGAGGGGGAACTTCTTTACTCAGAGGGTGGTGGCTGTGTGGAATCAGCTTCCAGAAGAAGTGGTGGAGGCAGGATCGATTTTAACATTTAAGAGTAAAGTGGATAGGTATATGGACGTGAAGGGAATGGAGGGGTATGGTCTGAGTGCAGGTAGGTGGGACTAGGGGAAAACAAATGGTCGGCACGGACTGGAAGGGCCGAGAGGGCCTGTTTCCGTGCTGTAATTGTTATATGGTTATATGGTTAAATTCAAGTGCAGTTCCCGACCACTTCAAGCAGGGTGCAAGGCCACCAAATTCAAGTGCAGTTTCATACCACTTCCAGCTGGGTTCAAGGCCACCAAATTCAAGTGCAGTTTCATACCACTTTCAGCAGGGTGCAAGACCACCAAATTCAGTGCAGTTTCATATGACTTCAAGCAGGGTGCAAGGCCGCCAAATTCAAGTGCTGTTTCATTCCACTTCAAGCAGGGTGAAACCACACAAAACACCAAACTCACAGTTCAGTAGACAGTAGACAACTGTATGTACAGTTGATTCACAGCTCAGACAGAGTCGTGACCTCTCCCTCCCCCATCATGCAGAGACTGAGCCACACCCACACGTCCGGGTGTTATAACCCCTCCCCCTCCCACCGGAAAAGCTGTGGCCTTCATGGCGAACAGCTCATTGCATTTTCATTTTGCTTCCATTGCCATTGGAGTTTCAAGCACAGGGCAGGCCGAACAGCTCTTTGCATTTTAATCTTGGTTTCATTGCCATTGCCTATGGCAGGCCGAACTGCTGATTGCATTTTCATTTCACTTCCATTGCCATTGCAGTTTCAAGCACAGGGCAGGCACAACAGTTCATTGCATTTTAATTTTGCCCCCATTGCCATTGCAGTTCAAGCACAGGGCAGGGCGAACAGCTCATTGCCTTTTAATTTCACTTCCATTGTCATTGCTGTTTCAAGTACCGGGCAGGCCGAACTGCTGATTGCATTTTCATTTCACTTCCATTGCCATTGTAATTTCAAGCACATGTCAGGCCGAACAGCTGATCGCATTTTCATTTCACTTGCATTGGCATTGCAGTATCAAGCACAGCGCTGGCTGAAAATCTGTTTGCATTTTCATTTCATTGCCATTGCCAATGCAGTTTCAAGCACAGGGCAGGCAGAACAGTTCATTGCATTTTAATTTTGCTTCCAGTGCCATTGCAGTTTCTAGCATTGGGCAGGCATAACAGCTGATTGCATTTTCATTTAATCTCCACCGCCATTGGATTTTCAAAGACAAGGCAGGCCGAACATTTTCTTTTTACTTATATTGCTGTTGTAGTTTCAATCACAGGTCAGGCCGAACAGCTCATTGCATTTTCATTTCACTTCCATTGAAATTGCAGATTCAATGACAGTGCAGGCCGAATAGCTGATTGCATTTTAATTTCACTTCCATTGCCAATGCAGTTTCAAGCAAACGGCAGGGGAAAGAGCCCATTGCATTCTCATTTCACCTCCATTGCTATTGCAGTTGCAAGCACAGGGCAGGCAGAAGAGCTCATTGTATTTTCAATTCACTTCCATTGCCATTGCAGTTTCAAGCACAGGGCAGGCCGAACATCTGATTGCATTTTCATTTCACTGCCTTGCCATTGCAGTTTCAAGCACAGGGCAGGCCGAATATCTCATTGCATTTTCATTTCACTTCCATTGCCATTACATATTCAAACACATGGCAGGCCGAACAGCTGATTGCATTTTCATTTCACTTCCATTGCTATTGCTGTTTCAAGCACAGGGTAGGCAGAACAGCTGCTAGCATTTCAATTTCACTTCTATTGCCATTGCAGTTTAAAGCACAGGGCAGGCCGAACAGCTGATTTCATTCTCATTTCAATTCCATTGCCATTGCAGTTTTAAGCGCAGCGCAGGCTGAACAGCTGATTGCATTTTCATTTCACTTGCATTCCCATTGCACTTTCAAGCACAGGGCAGGCACAACCGTTCATTGCATTTTAATTTCACATCCATTGTCATTGCTGTTTCAAGCAGCAGGCAGGCCGAACTGCTGATTGCATTTTCATTTCACTTCCACTACCATAGCATTTTCACGGACAGGGCAGGCCGAACAGCTGATTGAATTTTCATTCACTTCCATTGCCATTGTAAATCCAAGCACATGGCAGGCCGAACAGCTGATTGCATTTAATTTCACTTGCATTGCCATTGCAGTATCAAGCACAGTGCTGGCTGAAAACCTGTTTGCATTTTAATTTCATTTCCATTGCCAATGCAGTTTCAAGCACAGGGCAGGCAGAACAGTTCATTGCATTTTAATTTTGCTTCCATTGCCATTGCAGTTTCAAGCACAGGGCAGGCCGAACACCTCATTGCATTTTAATTTCACTTCCACTGCCATTGCAATTCAAAGACAGGGCAGACCAAACTGCTGATTGCATTTTCATTTCACTTGCATTGCCATTGCAGTTTCAAGCACAGGGCAGGCCGAGCAGCCCATTGCATTTTCATTTTGCTTCCATTGCCAATGCAGTTTCAAGCACACGGCAGGGGAAAGAACCCATTGCATTCTCATTTCATCTCCATTGCCATAGCATATTAAAGCACAGGGCAGGCTGAGCAGCTGATTGTATTTTCATTCCACTTTCCATTGCCATTGCATTTTCTAGCATTGGGCAGGCCGATCAGCTGATTACATTTTCATTTCATCTCCTCTGCCATTGGATTTTCAAAGACAAGGCAGGCTGAACAGCTGATTGCATTTTCTTTTCATTTATATTGCTGTTGTAGTTTCAATCACAGGGCAGGCCGAATAGCTGATTGCATTTTAATTTCACTTCCATTGCCAATGCAGTTTCAAGCACACGACAGGGGAAAGAGCCCATTGCATTCTCATTTCATCTCCATTGCCATTGCAGTTTCAAGCACAGGGCAGGCAGAAGAGCTCATTGTATTTTCATTTCACTTCCATTGCCATTTCAGTTTCAAGCACAGGGCAGGCCGAACATCTGATTGCATTTTTATTTAACTTCCATTGTCATTGCAGTTTCAAGCATTGGGTGTGCCGAACAGCTGATTGCATTTTCATTTCACTTCCACTGCCATTGCATTTTCAAGGACAGGGCAGACCGAACAGCTGATTGAATTTTAATATCACTTCCACTGTCATTGTAGTTTCAAGCACATGTCCGAATAGTTGATTGCATTTTCATTTCACTTGCAATGCCATTGCAGTATCAACATAGGGCAGCTGAAAATCTGATTGCGTTTGCATTTCACTTCCATTGCCAATGCGTTTTCAAGCACTGGACAGGCAGAACAGTTCATTGCATTTTAATTTTGCTTCTATTGCCATTGCAGTTCCAAGCACAGGGCAGGCCGAACAGCTCATTGCATTTTAATTTCACTTCCACTGCCATTGCATTTTCAAGGACAGGGCAGGCCGAACAGCTGATTGCACTTTAATTTCACTTCCATTGCCATTGTAGTTTCAAGCCCATGTCAGGCCGAACAGCTGATTGTATTTTCATTTCACTTGCATTGCCATTGCAGTATCAAGCTCAGTGCTGGCTGAACACCTGATGGGCATTTTCATTTAACTCCATTGCCAATGCAGTTTCAAGCACAGGGCAGGCCGAGCAACTCATTGCATTTTCATTTCACTTCCATTGCCATTGAAATTTCAAGCACAGGGCAGGGCGAAGAGCTCATTGCATTTTCATTTCACTTCCATTGCCATTGTAGTTTCAAGCACAGGGTGGGCACAACAGCTGATTGCATTTTCATTTCACTTCCAATGTCATTGTGGTTTCAAGCACAGAGCAGACCAAACAGCTGATTACATTTTTATTTCACTTTCATTGTTAATGCAGTTTCAAGCGCACAGCAGGGGGAAGAGCCCATTGCATTCTCATTTGACCTCCATTGCCATTGCAGTTTCAAGTACCGGGCAGGCCGAAGAGCCCATTTTCATTTCACTTCCATTGCCATTTCAGTTTCAACACAGGGCAGGCAGAACCGCTGATTACATTTTCATTTCACTTCCATTTGTGTTGCAGTTTCAAGCACAGGGCAGTCCAAACAGATGATTTCATTTTCATTTCACCTCCATTGCCATTGCAGTTTCATGCACAAGGCTGCCCGAAGAACTCATTGCATTTTCATTTCACTTCCAATGCCATTGCAGTTTCAAAGACAGGACTGGCCGAACAGCTGATTGCATTTTCATTTCACTTCCATTTGCATTGCAGTTTCAAGCACAGGACAGGCCGAAAAGCTGATTTTATTTTCATTTCCCCTCCATTGCCATTGCAGTTTCACGCACAGGGCACGCCGAAGAGCTCATTGCATTTTCAAGCACGGGGCAGGCCGAAGAGATCATTGCATTTTCATCTCACTTCCAATGCGATTGCAGTTTCAAGCACAGGGCAGGCCGAACAGCTGATTGCATTTAATTTCACTTGCATTGCCATTGCAGTATCAAGCACAGTGCTGGCTGAAAACCTGTTTGCATTTTAATTTCATTTCCATTGCCAATGCAGTTTCAAGCACAGGGCAGGCAGAACAGTTCATTGCATTTTAATTTTGCTTCCATTGCAGGCAGACCTGATTGCATTTTCATTTCACCTCCATTGCCATTGCAGTTTCAAGCAGAGGGCAGGCCGAAGAGCTCATTGCATTTTCATTTCACTACCATTGCCATTGGAGTTTCAAGCACATGGCAGGCCGAACAGCTGATTGCATTTAATTTCACTTGCATTGCCATTGCAGTATCAAGCACAGTGCTGGCTGAAAACCTGTTTGCATTTTAATTTCATTTCCATTGCCAATGCAGTTTCAAGCACAGGGCAGGCAGAACAGTTCATTGCATTTTAATTTTGCTTCCATTGCCATTGCAGTTTCAAGCACAGGGCAGGCCGAACACCTCATTGCATTTTAATTTCACTTCCACTGCCATTGCAATTCAAAGACAGGGCAGACCAAACTGCTGATTGCATTTCATTTCACTTGCATTGCCATTTGCAGTTTCAAGCACAGGGCAGGCCGAAGCAGCCCATTGCATTTTCATTTTGCTTCCATTGCCAATGCAGTTTCAAGCACACGGCAAGGGGAAAGAACCCATTGCATTCTCATTTCATCTCCATTGCCAGAGCATATTAAAGCACAGGGCAGGCTGAGCAGCTGATTGTATTTTCATTCCACTTTCCATTGCCATTGCATTTTCTAGCATTGGGCAGGCCGATCAGCTGATTACAATTTTCATTTCATCTCCTCTGCCATTGGATTTTCAAAGACAAGGCAGGCTGAACAGTTGATTGCATTTTCTTTTCATTTATATTTGCTGTTGTAGTTTCAATCACAGGGCAGGCCGAATTAGCTGATTGCATTTTAATTTCACTTCCATTGCCAATGCAGTTTCAAGCACACGACAGGGGAAAGAGCCCATTGCATTCTCATTTCATCTCCATTGCCATTGCAGTTTCAAGCACAGGGCAGGCAGAAGAGCTCATTGTATTTTCATTTCACTTCCATTGCCATTTCAGTTTCAAGCACAGGGCAGGCTGAACATCTGATTGCATTTTTATTTAACTTCCATTGTCATTGCAGTTTCAAGCATTGGGTGTGCCGAACAGCTGATTGCATTTTCATTTCACTTCCAGCTGCCCATTTGCATTTTCAAGGACAGGGCAGACCGAACAGCTGATTGAATTTTAATATCACTTCCACTGTCATTGTAGTTTCAAGCACATGTCCGAACAGTTGATTGCATTTTCATTTCACTTGCATTGCCATTGCAGTATCAACATAGGGCAGCTGAAAATCTGATTGCGTTTGCATTTCACTTCCATTGCCAATGCGTTTTCAAGCACTGGACAGGCAGAACAGTTCATTGCATTTTAATTTTGCTTCTATTGCCATTGCAGTTTCAAGCACAGGGCAGGCCGAACAGCTCATTGCATTTTAATTTCACTTCCACTGCCATTGCATTTTCAAGGACAGGGCAGGCCGAACAGCTGATTGCACTTTAATTTCACTTCCATTGCCATTGTAGTTTCAAGCCCATGTCAGGCCGAACAGCTGATTGTATTTTCATTTCACTTGCATTGCCATTGCAGTGTCAAGCTAAGTGCTGGCTGAACACCTGATCGCATTTTC
Organism: Okamejei kenojei; assembly: GCA_035221665.1. Taxonomy (NCBI): domain Eukaryota; kingdom Metazoa; phylum Chordata; class Chondrichthyes; order Rajiformes; family Rajidae; genus Okamejei; species Okamejei kenojei. Next base: position 290,163 of record CM069153.1, read on the forward strand.
ATTTAACTCCATTGCCAATGCAGTTTCAAGCACAGGGCAGGCCGAGCAACTCATTGCATTTTCATTTCACTTCCATTGCCAATGAAATTTCAAGCACAGGGCAGGCCGAAGAGCTCATTGCATTTTCATTTCACTTCCATTGCCATTGTAGTTTCAAGCACAGGGTGGGCACAACAGCTGATTGCATTTTCATTTCACTTCCAATGTCATTGTGGTTTCAAGCACAGGGCAGACCAAACAGCTGATTACATTTTTATTTCACTTTCATTGTTAATGCAGTTTCATGCGCACAGCAGGGGGAAGAGCCCATTGCATTCTCATTTGACCTCCATTGCCATTGCAGTTTCAAGTACCGGGCAGGCCGAAGAGCCCATTTTCATTTCACTTCCATTGCCATTTCAGTTTCAACACAGGGCAGGCAGAACCGCTGATTACATTTTCATTTCACTTCCATTTGTGTTGCAGTTTCAAGCACAGGGCAGTCCAAACAGATGATTTCATTTTCATTTCACCTCCATTGCCATTGCAGTTTCATGCACAAGGCTGCCCGAAGAACTCATTGCATTTTCATTTCACTTCCAATGCCATTGCAGTTTCAAAGACAGGACTGGCCGAACAGCTGATTTTATTTTCATTTCCCCTCCATTGCCATTGCAGTTTCACGCACAGGGCACGCCGAAGAGCTCATTGCATTTTCAAGCACGGGGCAGGCTGAAGAGATCATTGCATTTTCATCTCACTTCCAATGCGATTGCAGTTTCAAGCACAGGGCAGGCCGAACACCTGATTGCATTTTCATTTCACCTCCATTGCCATTGCAGTTTCAAGCAGAGGGCAGGCCGAAGAGCTCATTGCATTTTCATTTCACTACCATTGCCATTGGAGTTTCAAGCACAGGGCTGTCCGAACAGCTCATTGCATTTCCATTTCACTTCCTTTGCGAGTGGAGTTTCAGGCACAGGGCAGGCCAAACAGCTCATTGCATTTTCATTTTGCTTCCATTGCCATTGCACAGTCAAGCACAGAGCAAGCCGAACAGCTCATTGCATTTTCATTTTGCTTCCATTGCCATTGGCATTGCTCATTCAAGCACAGGGAGGCCGAACAGCTGATTGCATTTTCACTTCACTTCCATTGCTATTGCAGTTTCAAGCACAGGGCAGGCAGAACAGCTGCTAGTATTTGAATTTCACTTCCATTGCCATTGCAGTTTAAAGCACAGGGCAGGCCGAACAGCTGATGACATTTTCATTTCACTTACACTGCCATTGCAGTTTCGAGCACATGCCAGGCCGAACAGCAGATTGCATTTTCATTTCACATCCATTGAAATTGCAAATTCAAACACAGGGGAGGCCGAACAGCTGATTGCATTTTCATTTCACTTTCATTGCCAATGCAGTTTCAAGCACAGGGCAGGCCAAAGAGCTCAATGCATTTTCATTTATCTTCCATTGCCATTGCAGTTTCAAGCACAGGGCAGGTCGAACAGATCATTGCATTTTCATTTTGCTTTCATTGCCATTGCATATTCATGCATAGGGCAGGCTGAACAGCTGATTGCATTTTCATTTCACTTCCATTTCCATTGCAGTTTCAAGCATAGGCCAGGCCGAACTGCTAATTGCATTTAATTTCACTTCCATTCCCAATGCAGTTTCAAGCACAGGCAGGGTGAAGAGCCCATTGCATTCTCATTTCACCTCCATTGCCATTGCAGTTTCAAGCACTGGGCAATCCAAACAGCTGATGGCATTTTCATTTAACTGCCTTGCCATTGCAGTTTCAAGCACAGGGCAGGCCGAACAGCTCATTACAATATTATTTCACTTCCATTGCCTTGGAGTTTCAAGCACAGGGCAGGCCGAACGTCTCATTGCATTTTCATTTTGCTTCCATTGCCATTGGATATTGAAGCACAGGGCAGGCCGAACAGCTGATTGCATTTTCATTTCACTTCCTTTGCCATTCGAGTTTCAAGCACATTGCAGGACGAGCAGCTGATTGCATTTTCATTTTGCGTCCATTGCCATCGCATATTAAAGCACAGGGCAGGCTGAACAGCTGATTGCATTTTCATTTCACTTCCATTACCATTGCAGTTTCAAGCACAGGACAGGCAGAACAGCTGCTAGCATTTGAATTTCACTTCCATTGCCATTGCAGTTTAAAGCACAGGGCAGACTGAACAGCTCATTGCATTTTCATTTCACTTCCATTACCATTGCAGTTTCAAGCACAGGACAGGCAGAACAGCTGCTAGCATTTGAATTTCACTTCCATTGCCATTGCAGTTTAAAGCACAGGGCAGGCTGAACAGCTCATTGCATTTTCATTTTGCTTCCATTGCCATTGCGTATTCAACCACAGTGCAGGCCGAACAGCTGATTTCATTTTCATTTCACTTGCCTTGCCATTGCAGTTTCAAGGACAGGACAGGCCGAACAGCTCATTGCATTTTCATTTCACTTCCATTGCAATTGCAGTTTCTAGCACATGGCAGTCCAAACAGCTGATTGCATTTTTATTTCACTTGCCTTGCCATTGCAGTTGCATGCACAGGGCAGACCAATACAGCTCATTGCATTTTTATTCACTACCATTGCCATTGTAGTTTCAAGCACAGCGCAGGCCGAACAGCTGATTGCATTTTCATATTTAATCCGTTGCCATTGCATATTGAAGCAAAGGGCAGGCCGAATAGCTGATTGCATTTTCATTTCACTTCCATTGCCATTGCAGTTTCAAGCACAAGGCAGGCCGAACAGCTGATTGCATTTTCATTTCACTTCCTTTGCCATTGCAGTGTTAGCACAGGGCAGGCCGAATAGCTGCTAGCATTTGAATTTGACTTCCATTGCCATTGCAGTATCAAGCACCGGGCAGGCCGTATAGCTGATTGCATTTTAATTTCACTTCCATTGCCAATGAAGTTTCAAGCACCCCGCAGGGCGAAGAGCCCATTTCATTCTCAGTTCACCTCCATTGCCATTGCAGTGTCAAGCACAGGGCAGGCCGAAGAGCTAATTGTATTTTCATTTCACTTCCATTGCGATTGCAGTTTCAAGCGCAAGGTAGTCCGAACAGCTGATTACATTTTCATTTAACTTCCATTACCATTGCAGTTTCAAGCACAGGACAGGCAGAACAGCTGCTAGCATATGAATTGTACTTCCATTGCCACTGCAGTTTAAAGCACGGGGCAGGCCGAACAGCTGATTACATTTTCATTTCACTTCCACTGCCATTTCAGTTTTGACCACTGGGCAGGCCGAAGAGCTCATTGCATTTTCATTTTACTTGTCTTACCTTTGTAGGCTCAAGCACAGGACAGGCAGAACAGCTGCTAGCATTTGAATTTCACTTCCATTGCCATTGCAGTTTAAAGCACAGGCAAGCCGAATAGCTGATTGCATTTTCATTTCACTTCCACTGCCATTGCAGTTTCGAGCACAGGGCAGGCCGACGAGCTCATTGCATTTGCATTTCACTTGCCTTAACTTTGCAGGTTCAAGCAGAGGGCAGGCAGAAGATCTCGTTGCATTTTCATTTCACCTCCATTGCCATCGCGGTTTCAACACAGTGCAGGCTGAACAGCTGATTACATTTTCATTTAACTTCCATTGCCATTGCAGTTTCAAGCACAGGGCAGTCCAAACTGCTGATTGCATTTTCATTTCACCTCCATTGCCATTGCAGTTTCACGCACAGGGCAGTCTAAAGAGCTCATTGCATTTTCATTTCACTTCCATTGTCATTGCAATTTCAAACACAAGGCAGTCCAAACAGCTGATTGTATTTTCATTTCACCTGCCTTGCCATTGCAGTTTATAGCACAGGGCAGGCCGAACAGCTCATTGCATTTTCATTTCACTTTCATTGTCATTGGAGTTTATAGAATAGAATTGTTTCTTTATTGTCATTGTAACATGAACCATGTACAACGAAATTTTAAAAATGTCATCCAGTCAGTGCACCATTCAAACATTTCCCAAAGCTATCGATACATACAAGGCAAATATTAAAAAAGATAAACAACTAAAATAAATATGAAAATAGCACGCATAAACACCCAACCCTACATCCTTCTGTCGATTTCACAGTGTACCAACCACAGTCCCTTAGTCCCTGCGTACTTTGCCGGCTACATTTAGCAGTGGGGTAAAACTGTTTTTAAGTCTGTTTGTCCTTGTCCTTGTAGATCTGTACCGTCTGCCTGACGGCAAGAGTTCAAACAGGGAGTGTCCGGGGTGGGAAATGTCCTTTATAATATTCTGGGATTTTTTGATGCAGCGGGAACTGTATAAGTCTTCCAAGGTAGGGAGAGGGCAGCCGACAATCCTCTGGGCGTTGTCAATGGCCGTCTGGAGCGCTTTCCGCTGAGCCACTGTGCAGCTGGTGTACCACACGCATACACAGTATGTTAGGATGCACTCAATTGAGCACCGATAAAAGTACAGCAGCAGTCTCTGAGTGATGTTATTCTTCCTGAGCACCTTCGGGAAGTGCAGTCTCTGCTGGACCTTTTTCAGCGGTGCAGAAGTGTTCACGCTCCACATCAGGTCCTCTTCAATATGGATTCCCAGGAAGCGAAAATCCGCCACCCTCTCCACACAGTCCCCTCTGATGATCAGTGGTACCATGTCCGTTTTGTTGTTCCTGAAGTCTATTATTATCCCCTTGGTCTTTAAGGTGTTGAGGAGCAGGTTATTTTCTCCACAACACACTGTCAGCTGTTCCGCCTCATCCCGATAGGCGTACTCGTCCCCCCGCAGAGATGAGTCCCACCATTGCAGTGTCATCCACAAATTTGACAATGGTGTTGCTGTGGTGGGTGGGGGTGCAGTCATGTGTGTAGATGGTGTAGAACAGGGGGCTCAACACACAGCCTTGTGGAGAGCCGGTACTGAGGCTGAGGGCCGTGGATGTGTGATGGCCCACTCTGACTCTCTGGCTGCGACCTGATAGGAAGCTATTTATGCACATGCAGGTGGAGTGTGGAAGTCCCAAGTCCCCCAGTTTGCCCATCAGTTTGTGGGGAAGGATAGTATTAAAAGCAGAGCTGTAGTCCACAAAGAGCATCCGTACGTAGCTCCCCGCTGCTCCAGGTGGGACAGTGCAACATGGAGAGCTGTGGCTACAGCGTCCTCTGTAGATCTATTCGCTCTGTACGCAAACTGGTAGGGGTCAAAGCTTCGGGGCAGGAGTGATGTGATGTGACCCTGGACCAGTTTTTCAAAACACTTCATCACCACTGGTGTGAGTGCGACAGGCCGGTAGTCGTTGAGGCTGGAAATGTGGGTGTTTTTGGGCAAGGGGACTATGGTTGCCGACTTCAGACAGGGTGGAACATTGGACTGAGCCAGAGACTGGTTAAAAATCCTCATGAGGACTCCAGCCAGCTGGTCTGCGCAGTCCTTCAGCACGCGTCCAGAGATGCCGTCAGGTCCAGTAGCCTTCCTTGGATTGATGGCCCGCAGCGTGCACCTCACCTCATGCTCCTCTATCTTGAGGGTTAGGCTGCTGCTGTCTCGGGTGGCTCCACTTCAAAGCAGGCAAAGAAGAGGTTCAGCTCCTCTGCCAACGAGGCGTCACCTTCAGCAGCTCCAAGGTTTGTCTTATAGTTGGTGAGATACTGGATCCCATGCCACACCTGCCTGCTGTTGTTACTGTCCAGGTGGTCTTTTCTTCGGTATTCTTTTTCTTTTCTTCGGTATTCACCAAGGAGAAGGATATTGAACTTGGTGAGTTAAGGGGAAAAAGTAGAGTAGCTATGGAAACTATGAGATTCAAAGAGGAGGAAGTACTGACACTTTTGAAAAATATAAAAGTGGATAAGTCTCCAGGTCCTGACAGGATATTCCCTAGGATATTGAGGGAAGTTAGTGTAGAAATAGCAGGAGCTATGACAGAAATATTTCAAATGTCTTAGAAACGGGAATAGTGCCGGAGGATTGGCGTACTGCGCATGTTGTTCCATTGTTTAAAAAGGGTTCAAAGAATAAACCTAGCAATTATAGACCTATTAGTTTGACGTCAGTGGTGGGCAAATTAATGGAAAGGATACTTAGAGATAATATATATAAGCATCTGGATAAACAGGGTCTGATCAGGAACAGTCAACATGGATTTGTGCCTGGAAGGTCATGTTTGACAAACCTTCTTGAATTTTTTGAGCGGTAACTAGGAAATTGATGAGGTAAAGCAGTGGATGTTGTCTATATGGATTTCAGTAAGGCCTTTGTGACAAGGTTCCCCATGGAAGGTTTGTTAAGAAGGTTCAATCTTTGGGTGTTAATGGCGGAGTAGCAAGATGGACTCAACAGTGGCTGAATGGGAGATGTCAAGAGTAATGGTGGATGGCTGTTTGTCAGGTTGGAAGCCGGTGACCAGTGGGGTGGGGGGGGGCCTCAGGGTCTGTGTTGGGTCCACTGTTGTTTGTCATGTACATCAATGATCTGGATGATGGGGTGGAAAATTGGATAAGTAAGTATGCAGAGATGATACTAAGATAGGTGGTGTTGTGGATAATGAAGTAGATTTTCAAAGTCTACAGAGAGATTTGGGCATTTGGAAAAGTGGGCTGAAAGATGCAGATGGAGTTTAATGCTGATAAGTGTGAAGTGCTACATCTTGGCAGGACAAATCAAAATAGGACGTACATGGTAAATGGTAGGGAATTGAGGAATGCTGTGGAAGAGGGATCTAGGAATAACTGTGGCATAGTTCCCTGAAGGTGGAATCGCATGTAGATAGGGTGGTAAAGAAAGCCTTTGGTGTGCTGGCCTTTATAAATCAGAGCATTGAATATAGGAGTAGGAAGTAATGTTAAAATTGTACAAGGCATTGGTAAGACCAATTCTGGAGTATGGTGTACAATTTTGGTCGCCTAGTTACAGGAAGGATGTCAACAAAATAGAGAGAGTACAGAGGAGATTTACTAGAATGTTGCCAGGGTTCCAGCAAACTATGTTAACAGAGAAAGGTTGAACAAGTTAGGTCTTTATTCTTTGGAGCGCAGAAGGTTAAGGGGGGACTTGATTGAGGTCTTTAAAATGATGAAAGGGATCGACAGAGTTGACGTGGATACGTTTTTCCCATTGAGGGTAGGGAAGATTCAAACAAGAGGGCATGACATGAGAATTAAGGGACAGAGGTTTCGGGGTAACGTGAGGGGGAACTTCTTTACTCAGAGGGTGGTGGCTGTGTGGAATCAGCTTCCAGCAGAAGTGGTGGAGGCAGGATCGATTTTAACATTTAAGAGTAATGTGGATAGGTATATAGACGTGAAGGGAATGGAGGGGTATGGTCTGAGTGCAGGTAGATGGGACTAGGGGAAAACAAATGGTCGGCACGGACTGGAAGGGCCGAGAGGGCCTGTTTCCGTGCTGTAATTGTTATATGGTTATATGGTTATATGGTCCTCCTGTAGATCTTCCTCCTGTAGTCTGACTTGGCCTCTCTGATGCCTCTCTTCAGGTTAGCTCGGGCCGTGCTGTATAAAGCCCTATCGCCAGACCTAACAGCGGTGTTCCTCTCGTTTAACAGCCACTGGACCTCCCGGGTCATCCAGGGCTTCTGGTTGGGATAGACCCTGATGCGTTTGTCCACTGTGTCCATGCAGTTTTTAATGTAACACAGTATACTGTCTGTGAATAACTGCAGGTCCCGGTGTTCAAACACATCCCAGTTGGTCCTTTCAAGGCAGTCCTGCAGCTGTTGAGATACACCATCAAGCCAGGTTGAGATGGTCTTTGTGATGGGATGAGCGATTTTCCTGAGGGGGGCATATGCAGGAATTAAAAGCAGGGACATATGGTCTGACTGACCCAGGTGAGGTAATGGTCTAACCCTGTAGCCCAGCTTGATGTTGGAGTAGACCTTGTCCAATGTGTTAGCTCCTCTAGTAGCACATTTAACATGCTGGTAGAATTTGGGGAACATTTTCTTCAATTCCGCGTGATTAAAGTCACCTGCTATGATGTGAACACCGTCCGGATATATGCTCTGTTGACTACTAGTGCTACCGTACAAATGTCCGATAGCTGAGTTAGCATTAGCATCCCACCGGATGATATATACACAGCACTTATCATGACAACAGTAAACTCTCTAGGGAGATAAATGGGCCTGCATTTAACAGTCACATACCCCAGGTCCGGGGAGCAGTGGCTGTCCACAATCACTGTGTTTGTACACCAGGTGTTGTTCACGTACACACAGAACCCTCCTCCTCTGCTCTTACCTGAGTCTCTTGTCCTGTCATGACGCTGTGCTGTGTAGCCTGCTAGCTCGATAGCAGAGTCCGGAATGGATGAATGAAGCCAGGTCTCCGTGATCAACAGGATATAGCTTGTCCTTCACGGCGTTGTTAGCTGTAATCTGTAGCCTCAGTTCATCCATCTTGTTAGCCAGGGATCTTGCATTTGTGAGGCTGGGAAGCGGTGGTTTCGTGAGGCTGGGAAGCGGTGGTTTCAGTGGCTGCCTCCGGAGCCTGGCCAATGCACCGGCCCTGCAGCCTCACTTTTGCCTTCTTTCTCTGTGCCGTCTTCGCCTCCTCCCCGCGGGGATGGTAATCCAGGAGAGTCGGGGCTCCTCGCTATGTCCGCCGGGATCTTCTATGAGCGGACAAACTCAGCGGTAACCCCCCGTTCGCGACCGGCTCCAATCCTAAGAAGATCCTGACGGCCGTAGATTCTGTCCGTCCGACATTAAGTACACAGGGCACAAAACCTGCACACATACACAAAAAACACGAAGCACTGACCGAGAGAACATGGAGCTGCCGCAACAGTGTGAGCCGCCATTAAAGCACAGAGCAGGCCGAACAGTTCATTGCATTTTCATTTTGCTTCCATTGCCATTGCATACTCAAGCACAGGGCAGGCCGAACAGCTCATTTGCATTTTCATTGTGCTTCCATTGCCATTGCATATTCAAGCACAGGGCAGGCCGAACAGCTGATTTCATTTTCATTTCACTTCCATTGCCATTGCAGTTTCAAGGACATGGCAGGCCGAACAGCTGATTGCATTTTCATTTAACTTCCATTGCCATTGCAGTTTCAAGGACATGGCAGGCCAAACAGCTGATTGCATTTTCATTTAACTTCCATTGCCATTGCAGTTTCAAGCACAGGGCAGGCAGGACAGCTGCTAGCATTTGAATTTCACTTCCATTGCCATTGCAGTTTAATGCACAGGGCAGGCCAAACAATTGATTAAATTTTAATTTCACTTGCATTGCAATTGCAGTTTAATGCACAGGGCAGGCCGAAGAGCTCATTGCATTTTTATTTCACTTCCATTGTATTTGCAGTTTCAAGCACATGGTAGGCCAAACAGCTGATTGCATTTTCATTTAACTTCCATTGCCAACGCAGTTTCAAGCACAGGGCAGTCCAAACAGCTGTTTGCATTTCCATTTCACTTGGCTTGCCATTGCAGTTCCAAGCACAGGGCAGGCCGAACAGCTCATTGCATTTTCATTTCACTTACATTGCCATTGGAGTTTCAAGCACAGGGCAGGCCGAAAAGCTCATTGCATTTTCATTTTGCTTCCATTACCATTGCATATTCAAGCACAGGGCAGGCCGAACAGCTGATTGCATTTTCACTTCACTTCCATTGTCATTGCAGTTTCAAGCACAGGGCAGGGAGAACAGCTGCTAGCATTTGAATTTCACTTCCATTGCCATTGCAGTTTAAATCACAATGCAGGCCGAACAGCTGATGGCATTGTCATTTCAATTCCATTGTCGTTGCCATGTCAAGCACATGGCAGGCCGGACGGCTGATTGCATTTTCATTTCACTTCCACTGCCATTGCATTTTCGAGCACCGGGCAGGCCGAACAGCCGATTGCATTTGAATTTCACATCCGTTGAAATTGCAGATTCAAGCACAGGGCTGGCCGATTGCATTTTAATTTCACTTCCATTGCCAATGCAGTTTCAAGCACACGGCAGGGCGAAGTGCCCATTGCATTCTCATTTCACCTCCATTGCCATTGCAGTTTCAAGCACAGGGCAGGCATAGGAGCTCATTGTATTTTCGTTCACTTCCATTGCCATTGCAGTTTCAAGCACAGGGCAGGCCGAACAGCTGATTGCATTTTCATTTCACTTCCATTGCCATTGCAGTATCAAGCACAGGGCAGGCCGAGCACCTGATTGCATTTTCATTTCACTTCCATTGCCATTGCAGTTTCAAGCACAGTGCAGGTCGAAGTGCTAATTGCATTTTTATTTCACTTCACTTCCATTGCCATTGCAGTTTCAAGGACAGGGCAGGCCGAAGAGCTCATTGCATTTGCATTCACTTCCATTGCGACTGCAGTTTTAAGCACAAGGTAGGCCGAACAACTGATTGCATTTTCATTTCACTTCCATTGCCGTTGCAGTTTCAAGCACAGGGCAGTCCAAACAGCTGAGTGTATTTTCATTTCACTTGCCTTGTCATTGTAGTTTCAAGCACAGGGCAGGCCGAACAGCTCATTGCATTTTTATATTGCTTCCATTGCCATTGCATATTAAAGTACAGGGCAGGCCGAACAGCTCATCAGGAATTTTCACACAGAGCATGGTGGGCATATGGAACAAGCTATCAGAGGAGGTAGTTGAGCCAGGTGCTATCACAAAATTTAAAATACATTTGGACAGGTACATGGATCGAAAAGGTTTAGCAGGTTATGGGACAAATGCAGAAAGGTGCGACCAGTGTTGATGGGTGTGTGCGCACGGGACGTCGAAGGACTAGAAGCCGAAGGAAAGAGGTGGAAGCCAAGATACCGAACGGAAACGATGCCGAAAAGCCAAAAAATGAACAGACACTGAAAAGCCAAATAACTGAAAGGGCACGACGTAGTTATTTGGCTTTTCGTCGTTGTTTCCGTTCGGTATCTTGGCTTCCACCTCTTTCCTTCGGCTTCTAGTCCTTCGACGTCCTGTGCGCACACACCCATCAACACTTCTTTGCTTCGGCTACTCGTCCTTCGACCGTTGATGGGACATCTTGGACCAAATAACCCATTTTCTTACTCTACAAGTCTATGACTTTATGAATTGGATTATGCAGACAAACGTGGAGATAATACGTGGAATAGTGCGGCACAGCAACTGCCCTTCGATTCCCCCATATTTTCACCAACAATATCGTGCCAATTTGAACTAATCTCATTGACCTGCTCATGAACTGGATCCCTCTGATCCCTGACTGTGTCAATCATGTGTCAGTCCAAACAGCGTTTCCACCAACTCCTCAGGCAGGATGTCCCAGCAACATACCAAAGTCCCCACCCAAGGAACAAGACTGACAATATCTATGGCCCTTATATTTTATACTGGATTAAGTGGGACCCGTTGGGTCGAATATTCACATGGGGGGGGGGGGGGGGGGCTGGTCCCCTAACACAATATTCCACCTCTCCACTAATTCCAACATTGCTGGGCAGTGGGGATGGGGGTGCTTTCTGGAGCGCTAGTATGGGTGTTGTTGGCCGAAGGGACTGGTTTTCAGAGGTCTAGTATGGACATTGTGGGCCACATGGATTCTTGGGCTGGCAATGCAGGCCTGGTATGCTGGCAGCTCATTCAGGCTTAGTGGGTTGGCAGCTCAGTCACTCAAGACCTGGTGGGCTGGCACCTCAGTCCCTCACGGCTGTTCCTTGAAATTCCATTTCAAGCAGAGTGCAGGCCAGCAAATCCTATTTCATAGCGTTTCAAGCAGAGTGCAGGCCAGGAAATCCAATTCATAGCATTCAAGCAAAGTGCAGGCCAGCAAATCCAATTTCATAGCATTTCAAGCAGAGTGCAGGCCAGCAAATCCAACTGCATAGCATTTCAAGCAGAGTGCAGGCCAGGAAATCCAATTCATAGCATTCAAGCAGAGTTCAGGCCAGCAAATTCAATTTCATAGCATTTCAAACAGTACCAAGGGGGTAGTGGGAGGGGGGAGCAGGAGGAGGGGAGTGGGAAGGAGTGAGAGCGATAAGGGGGAGTGCGAGGGGGAGCGGGAAGGAGGGAGCGGGGGAGCTGGAGGGAGGGGGTGACGTTTATACCCCGAGATGTTGTCACATCCACTCTCAGTTCGGGTCTTGTTCCCCGCAGATTCTCCAGCTGGTTCTCTCCATCTGCACTAAACATATTCTCCTCCAGCCTGAAATAGGTCGAGGAGTAAAGATGAAATAAACAAATTAAACAACAGTGTCAGTAACAGGGACTGGGGTTAATATTTCAACAACACTTACAGAACAAAATCACAGGAGAAGCCCGCGGATCCCCTGATATTTTATCACATTAAACATTAACACAAACACTCACCGCATCAGCTTCAGTCTCGGATGGTTCCATATTAGGCGGCGGAGAGCGGGGACACATCAGTCTGTGAGGGAGTTGTCTGTCAGCTCCAGCTCCGTCAGTGAGGTGTGTGTACTGAGGGCGGAGACAAGATCCTCGGCTCCAGAATCTGTGAGAACGACTCACAGATTCTGGAGATGAGAGAGAGTGAGGGTGAGGGACACAGAGAGTGCAAATCCCCAGTGTTTATCAGTGACACAATTACTGATCATATTAATGTTCAGTGTCAGACACCCAGTGAGTTTAAACACAATCTCTCAGAGTCTGGAACTTACCCCAGAGTGTGTACTTTACAGTCCGGGTTCCTCAGAGCCGCAGACACCGGTTTCACTCCGGAATCTCCCAGGTCGTTGAATCCCAGGCTAAACACAAACAGAGTAAGAAACAAACTGATACAAACCCCGGCGAGGCTGAGATAGACAACTCTCCCAAACGGATATTTATGGAAACACCTCAGCACATTATTGAATTAATCTCTGTGGATGTGTTTGATGACTTTCACCATTTATTCTCATTCCCCGACCGGGAAATGTTCCTTGAGCAGAGAACGGCGGCAGGCAACACGCGTGACCCGGGGGAAGGGGTCGATCACCGGTGACCCGCAGGGGGGAGTGGAGAAGACCATCGATGACCCAGGGGTGGGTGGGTAAAGTTGGAGGGGTGCCCCCCGTGCATGGTGACGACCGCTCGGCCCCATAGAAGGGGTGCTGGACGGAATAACAAAATAGTGAAACAATTTTGCAGTTCAGTGTTAGTGTCAAACGGACTGTTACCTCAATTCCTGACACTTGTGCAGAGCCGGTCCCAGCCGCCAGAGGCCTTCGCATTGAATGCGGCATCTCCACAAATCGAGGTGTTTGATTGTATCACACGGCCTGATGACATGAGACAGGACCACACAGCCAATCGTGGTCAGTCCCAGTACCTGGAATGAAAGCGTTTGCACAGATCCCAGTGTCTGCTGATTCTGGGGATTCTGAGACTCAAACAGGTAGTGCAGCGTGTTCAGGAGCCTCCTTTTACCAAACTCATTCCCTGCATTTCTAATCTGACGTTGAACCTCCTCCTGCACCTAGTCAATCACTCGACAGATTGTTTCATTAGGAAATGGACCCAGAAACATCTCCAGGACCCGAGCTGCCCGTGGGGAGGAGAGACCAGCGACAAAACGGAAAAATACTTCAAATCGCCCGTCTGTCGTGCTGTGGACTTCAGACAGGAGTTTCACGATATTCCTGGGATCTACAGTCAGGAATTGTGCGAGTGCGGCTACAAACTCTTGGATGGTGAGGTGCGGGAAGGTGTACACCACGCTCCGGGCTGAATCCTCTCTCTCCAAAAGTTCCATCAGGAACCCGGACAGGAACTGGGAAGGCTGCAGATTGTATTTGATCAAATCTCCATCTGTGAAAATGTTCTTCTCGGCCACTCCAGTGAAGGCGATCTGACCAAGCCGCAGTAACACCTCACAGGGGCACTCAATCTCACGGCCGTGGTTTTTCAGGAGGTTGTAAATAAAGCAGAAATATAGTTGTGTGATGGTCTTGGGAACTCGCTGCGGGTCCCGGTGTGTTTGTGTGAAGAAGGGGCCCAGTGTCAGGCCGAGGATCCAGAGGGAGGGATAGTAGGAGGGGTTGTAGCTCATGGTGTACTGGATCTCGTTCTCCTTCACATGTTTGAAAACAGCTGCTGCCACCGACTGATCTTCAAAATTCCTGGTGAAATATTCCTGATCCTCAACAACAAATCCCAGGATTTCAGTCCAGACACTGATCTCTGCCTTATCCAGTAAATGTAACGCAGTGGGGCGGGTGGTCACTAGCACTAAACACCCTGGGAGCAGCTTATGCTGGATTAAACTCTACACAATGTCAGACACTTTACACTGGGATTCAGGATAGGGGCACTGGTGCTGAGGTTCTGTGTCTCTCCAACTGCCAGCAAAATCGATTCCACCCTTGAATTAATCCAGACCTAGAAATATTTAGGAAAATTTCTAATGTTGTTAATATGAATCTGACTCCTGACTCAAAGTTAATAATACTGGGAATACTGGAAACAGATCAATTAATAACAACGAAACCAAATAATTTTACTTCGGAGTCACATGAGTGACTACGTGAAGACCCCGCCAGCACGCATGCGTGACATATAGTCGAACGCATTGCGGAAGCGACAGTCGGGAGGAGCGCCGCTCCTCCAGCGCGAGTTTTGAAAAATTACTGAAGGTAAGTCTTACCTTTTCTGGTGAGCGTGGCGACTCGGTGTGATTTCTTTTTCAGAACGGAGGAAGCACCATGGAGTCGCGCAAGGGAGAGCAGCAGCTGATACCGCTGCTGTGGAAGCAGCCAGCAGCGTGCCATCTCTCCAGAGCTGCAGGTGCTGCCAGCAGCTCCCGGCTTCTCGCCGCTACAGACCGCAGGTGCGCCGCGTTCGGCGGCAAAACCACCCGGAAGTCGGACAGGTCCGTTGACTCGGCTGGGTCCGGACCTGAAGACACCCCGTTCACGGATAGCGACGGCGGGCGTCTTTCCCGCGGGAGCGGATGTGGAGCAGTTGCTCCAGCGTGACCTGCTTATGCAGGGGCAGAGTCACAGTGGGTCTCCTCGCAGACCCACGGCAGCATCCTTTCAAAGACTGCCAAATGTCTCACCCTCTTCGCAGGGGAGCATTAGGGGTCAGAGCTGGGCTGACCCTGAAGAAGGGGCAATGGCTGAACAGTCAACTGTGAGGGGTGCCAGAAGAGAGAGCAGCAGAAGAATTGTGGGAACACATGCTGTACCAACTCAGGAAGGACTGCCTATACAAAGCTGCAAGCCAGTACAAAATACATGGATACAAACCAGCTACAGGAGCAAGCCATTAACATTATGGCTGGGAAGTACATTGCACCAGAGAACTCCATTCTCTTAAAGTACCAGCAGAAAAAACCCCCCCCCCCCCTCTATGACCCCATCTGGGGCAACAGGAGCCCATCTATAAGGAGCCAGGAGGGGAAGCTCCAGAGGAAACTGCTGGCTGCTAAAATCACAGCAGTACAGGACAACTGATAGGGTTGATTTGCCTGAAGAGTTACTAGACTGTGTAATACTCAGTGGAGATTAACAGTTACAGGAAGAGCATCATCAAGAAGTGCGGAATTATGCAAGACAAGTAGCACACAGGCGCCAAAATTGCTGTTGGGGGACCTCCCGAAGCAGGTGAAGACCTGCATGAGGAAGCCAAGGCTATAGGCCTGATCAAGGTGCCAAGCACTTCTAAAACCCACTATCAACAGCGGCAGCACCCCTACACACCCACCAGACATCGGTGCTAAGGAAGACCATCTGGTGGTGAAAGCTCGAGGCCGGCCCACCTGCACAGCGGTTTTTTTTTTCAGACCATGGCCCAGCCCGGCCTTCATGGAAAATGCGCCAACCCCACAACGCAGCAACACAATACCAGAAGAAACAACTGCGGAGACAACCCACACAACACCGGTAACCATGGAGGTAGGTGGGTCTGGTTGTCTTAAAAAACATTGCATGTCCGATTCATCAAAAGTTGGGGGACGGTTGCACTTGTATCATCATGTGTGCTGCACTTTTACCTCTGAACTTTTACATACTCGGAAGTATTCAGAGTTACAAAATTGAATTTGCACACGAACTACCGTCCCAGTTCAGCATACGCCTAGCAGGAAGTTCATACTTCACAAAAAGAGAGAACAGCAGGCCATGCTGAACTGTTAAGACTAAACACAAAAGGGATTGAGAAAACAATCAGAGAATTTCAAGAGTTCGTATCAAATATATTTATAAAAAACTAAAAAGATGGTGGTTGCCGTATCATTACAGATTTGACCGAACTAAATACTTCCATTCAGTATGCCCATTTCAAAATAGACACGTTTGTCACACACAGGATCATCGTAAAATACCTGAAATTTTTGGATGGGACAGCTATGGCAGTATGCCTTATCCAATGGGTTGTCATCAGCACCCAGGCTATTACAAATTTATTAAAACCAGCTTTCGCATACTTAAAGAAACATAACCATATCGTCATGGCTTACCTTGATGATATTCTCATTGTAGGTGAAAATTGGAGCTGGCTAGATTGGTGGTTATCAGCCACAACACAGAGATTTAAACGTACATCCAGATAAATCAAAATTGGAACCCTCCACTACCATGGATTATTTGGGGTTCACTATTGACTCTGTTCATATGTCTATTCACCTTGCCACCAAACCAAGTGACAGACTTGATGGGAGTATGCAAAAGCCTCACTGGCATCAGGGAACCATTCCCATTCGGCAAGGAGCAAGAGTGATTGGGAAATTGGTGGCTGCGTTTCCCAGCAGCACAATTGGACCACTCCATTATTAAAACCTGGAAGAGGGAAATTTTAAGCTCTCAAAAATCATGCAGGCCATTTCAATAGGCCTATGCAACTACCAGGAGAAAGTAAATCAGAATTAAACTGGGGGGTGGATAGAAATGTTCAACATTATCCTAACCCCTCACCCCATTCTATATCCCTAGGGTACATTACAGACTGATGCCAGTGCTAAAGGTTGGGGAGCAACTAATACCACCGCAAGTTGTGGTGGCAGATTAGTGCACAAACATTATTCTGTTTAAAGCACTAGGAATTAATTATCTAGAAATGCTGGGAGCGTTTCATGGACTCAGGCCTACTGCTCAGATGAGCACCAGTTGCATGTACGGTACAAATTGATACCACAGTGGGGGCCTATATATATAATCATATGGGTGAAATAAAGTCGAATATCATGTGATGAATTGCCTAATAATATCTGGCACTGGTGTCTGGGAGAGAGATTTGGATCTCAACCACTTACCTTCCAGGTAAGCTAAATATACAGTGGCAGACACCAGGTCACGTAAATTTCAACGACAACATTAAATGGATGTTGGATCGGAAAGTGTTTAAAGATATTATAGACCGGTATGGGACACCAGATATCGACCTTTTTTCCATCCAGACTAATTCACCAACTACCAACATATGTTGCTTGGGAACCAGACCCAGGGGCAGCAGCGATGGACTATTTCTCGCTGCATTGGGGGGGGAGGATTTGTTTTGCTATGCATTTTCCCCTTCTGCCTCATCAGGCGAGTCTTACAATAATTAAACAAGACGCCGCAACGGGTACCATGGTTCCCAACAGTACAAAGATGGTCTCAGAACCCTGCATCTGGATCAACAACGGCCAAGGAGGTTGGCACACACCGTGCGGGAAAGTATCCGTGCCATGACTGTATGAACTTGTTGATTTGCAGTTTCTGAACAGGCCATTTCTGGGATACGGACTCTCCGACAGGACAATCAATGCCATCTCAGCGTCGTGCAGGGAGTCCACGAGAAGACAGTACCTGACATATGTCAGGAAATGGGAAGTGTTCTGCAACCAGGACGAACACTACATATGACTCAGCACCACCAACACTGGAGTGCTGGAGTTCTGGCCACCCTTCATTTCAAAGAAGGATTGAGTACAGTGCCATTATTGTGCAAGGAGTGCCCTGTCTAATATCTGGGCAGAGGGAGTGATCACCGGGCTATAGGATCACACCCGCTAGTACCTAAACGAATGAGGGGTATTTGTACTCTATCCCCCCCAGGCCCAGATACACCATACATGGGACATAGGTATAGTATACTACCATGTTACGAGGATGGACACCAATATCGGGGCTCACTCTGGACAAACTAATATCCTAGATGGGAATGATTATGGACAACGGGTCCAGTCCTTACACAAGCTAGTATAGGACGTCATGTCTGTCACAAATGGCAGATAACCGGCTACATACAGGGGTACTTAAACAAGACTGACACGGTTCCTCTGGCCATTTAGAGTTTGGCCTATCCTGCAGATAGTCGGCCCTGCATAGTGACACATACTTTCCAATATATAGTCACCAAGACACTTATGGGCACGGAGAGAGCTTTCTCATTAGCCATAAATGCCCTCATCTAAGATCACAGTGCAAACCATATACAGATGGTTAGGGTGGTATTACGTGCAGTGGTGGATACTAATGTTTCAAATCTCACTCCAACAGGGCTGCATCTACATCGGACGCTAGGATGATGGGAGTTCCTATGGACCACATCCTTGCCACAGCGGGGTGGAGCAATGAACGCATTCAATGCTGTATAATAAAACCCGTGGCCGATCCTGAGGGTCGTTTGCAGGGAAAATCAGTAAGTTCTGTAAAATAAAAGTACGCATGTGGGGCATATTATTTTAGGTATGAATAATAAACCTTTATTGTTTTTCTAGCACAGTGTCGTGTGTGAAATACGTTCATCCTCCTTCCCAGAATTTAGGCCCGGTGTGTGTGAACTGGGTCTCGTTCCAGGCCGAAATCACAGTGAGCTTTGATCTTCACGTAGTCACTCACGTGACTCCGAAGTAAATATAGTAAGATTAAATGAGAACTTACCAGTTTGAAGTTTGCTCTTTATTTTATGAGGAGTTACGATGAGGGATTACGTGCCGTCCACTTCCAAAACCTATTATAAAGTTCAACTGGTATGGAAGTTCTCTCTTACCTTACTATATTAGTCTACTCTGGTATCTGTGATTTCACACCACTGCTTTGAAGAATTTCGCGCATGCGTGCTGGCGGGGTCTTCACGTAATCCCTCATCGTAACTCCTCATAAAATAAAGATCAAACTTCAAACTGGTAAGTTCTCATTTAATCTTACTATTTTTATTGATTATAGTTTAATAATTGGGAAAAAACTAATATTAAAATTCTGGAAAGGTCCTACATCCCCCACAATCAAAATGTGGATTACATGGAATGTTCGGAGACACTCCATCTGGGGTGGCGGGGGCAAAGATTGAGGCTTGTCCTAATGGACAGGTTGGATCTTTTCAGAGGAATATGGTCTCCATACATTGAATATCTAAAGGGTCAAAATGGCTCCGTGCGAGAGCCTGACTGAAACCTGAATAATGGAATAGATGAAGAAAATTACGTATAACGGGGGTAAATCGTGGATATATCTCCAACGATGGATAACTTTTTAATACTCCATTCACTTGGGGGGTGGGTGCTTTATTTTTGATTTTTCGCTCCCTTTCTTATCTCTTATTATTTTTCTCTATCTTTTCTTACTTATAAAAAAAAATGTATAGAAATATAAATAAGTCTTAAATGTTAATATTAATAATATTACAAATGTATGTAAGAAGTATTTTCTATTAATATGTATTTACAATTAATAAAAATATTCATCAAAAAAAGAATTAATCCAGACCGTCGAATATAAACAGCAATCCCACTGGGTTCTTCCAGACCTCTCCTATTCTCATATTCCCAAAGTAAGGATACTGATCCAGAATCAATTCCCTCAGGGTTACGCTCTCTTTAATCTTGTTCAAATGCGGGAATTTGAAACTGAAGACAAACTGGAAGTGTTGGTATATTTTCCCTGTGGCCCAGTCATGAACAATCTTTTGCACCATTGTTGTTTTTCCGATTCCTTGGACTCCGGCCACTGATGCTGAACTCCCTGATCCGGATTTACTCCAGGAAAAGCTGCTGTGGAACAATTGATCAGTCCTGATTTTTTCCAGTTTTCCCCGGAGACATTCCTTTCTCCACTCCTCATGGTCCCGGCCTCTTGCCAGCAGCTCATGTTCCACCAGTGTCCGATCTCGAACATGGAGATGATTGTGAGCTCAGCTTATTGATCAAGCAGCTGGAAATCCTTAACCTTCTCCAACATCAGGATGGTGTTCACGCTCAGCTGTTTCAGTCTGTGCTCGCAGAGTCTCCTTGTGTTTCTGTTGAACATCTTGCATGGGAACAGGCAGATAATGGACACATGTTAGATGGCTCAACTCAAAACTCAACATTAAAAACTACAAGAATTAGTTCAATACCCTTCAATTAAATCAATTCACTGACTCTTTGGTTATCTACCTATTTGGTTACACTCGGACTATCTATGTCGGACTTTCCTCATTTTACCTTGCACTAAACGTTATTCCCTCATAGTTTATCTATACTGTAATGGCTTGATTATAATCACATATTGTCTTTCTGCTGACTGGATAGCCTGGATTGACACCTGGAAATATGATGTTGTGGCAATCAGTGAAACATGGTTGCAAGACGGCTGTGATTGGAAACTAAATATTCCAGGATTTTGTTGCTTCAGGTGTGATAGAATTGGAGGGACCAGAGGGGGATGTGTTGCATTGCTTGTCAGAGAGGATATTACAGCAGTGCTTTGGCAGGATAGATTAGAGGGCTCGTCTAGGGGGGCTATTTGGGTGAAACTGAGAAATGGGAATGGTGTAGCAACACTTTTAGGGGTGTATTATAGACCGCCAAATGGGGAGCGAGAATTGGAAGAGCAAATATGTAAGTAGATAGCAGATATTAGTAGCAAGCACAAGGTAGTGATTGTGGGAGATTTCAATTTTCCAAAAATAGACTGGGAAACACATTATGTAAATGGGCTGGATGGTTTGGTTTGTAACATGTGTGCAGGATAGTTTTTTGCAGCAGTACATAGAGGTAATCGACCAGAGAAGGCAGTGCTGGACCTCCTGTTTAGGAAATTTCTCGGGCAGGTCAGGTGATGGAGGTATGCGTTGGTGAGCACTTCGGGACCAGTGATCACAATACCATTAGTTTCAATATAATTATAGAGAGAGTCAGAATTGGACCTAGGGTGGAGATTTTTGATTGGAGAAAGGCTAACTTTGAGGGAATGCGTAAGGATTTAAAAGGAGTGAATTGGGGACACTCTGTTTTATGGGAAGGATGTAGAAGAGAAATGGAGGACATTTAAAGGGGAAATTGTAAGAGTACAAAATCTTTATGTCCCTGTTAGGGTGAAAGGAAATAGTAAAAATTTGAAAGAGCCATGGTTTTCAAGGGAAATTGGACACGTTTCGAAAAAAGAGAGATATCTACAATAATTATAGGAGGCATGGAGTAAATGAGGTGCTAGAGAAGTATAAAGAATGTAAAAAGAATCTTAAGAAAGAAATTAGGAAGGCTAAACAAAGATATGAGGTTGCTTTGGCACGAAAGGTGAAAGTAGATCCAAAGGGTTTCTACAGGTATATTAATAGCAAAAGGATAACGAGGGATAAAATTGACCATTAGAGAGATAAACAGGGTCTGATCAGGAACAGTCAACACGGATTTGTGCCTGGAAGGTCATGTTTGACAAACCTTCTTGAATTTCTTGAAGCGGTTACTAGGGAAATTGATGAGGTAAAGCAGTTAGGATGTATGTTGGCGTATATGGATTTCTCTGAGTAAGGCCTTTGACAAGGTTCCCCATGGAAGGTTGGTTAAGAAGGTTCAATCTTTGGGTTTTAATGGCAGAGTAGCAAGATGGATTTCAACAGTGGCCTGAATGGGAGATCGTTCAGAGAGTAATGGTGGATGGCTTGTTTGTCAGGTTTGGAAGCTAGCCGGCGCGTGACCAATTGGGATGCCTCTGGGATCGGGGGTGTGTTGGTCCACTGGGAGGGTCATGTACATCAAAATGATCGGGTGGTGATGGGGCTGGGTGGGGGTTTTTGGGGAAAATTGGGGTTTTTGGAACATTGGATAAGTAAGTATGCACGAGATAGGTGGTGTTTGGAAATGAATTAGGTCAAATAATAAGCCCAGAAATATGGGAAAAAGCTTACACACATACATTACTGCTCGCGGGGGATTAAATGCTAAACATGCTCTTATACAGTTTAAAATTTTACATAGAATTACATTACTCTAAATTTACCATTTATATATTTTCCAAAATTATCGCCTATACGTGATAAATGTCGAATCTTAGAAGCAAATTTGTCACATTCATTTACTAATTGTACGAAGATTGTAGAATATTGGAACGAAATATTTAAGATAATCTCGAATGTTGTTAATATACTATGATTCCTGATCCAAAGTTAATAATACTTGGAATACCGGAAACGGAACAAATAATTAATAAGGAATCAAAGAACTTTTATCGACTATTCTCTAATAATTGGGAAAAAAATTAATACTAAAATTTTGGAAAGGCCCTGCATCCCCAACAATTAAAATGTGAATACAGAAATGTCGGAGACACTTCACTTGGGAGATTGAGACTTGTCCTTATGGGATACGGTTAGATCTCTTCAAAGGGATTTGGTCTCCATACATTAAATATTTACAGGGTCATAATGGTTCGGCGCGGGGACTTGACTGAGGCCTGAATATCTGAATGGATGAAGAAATACATATAATAAATCATGAATATCTCTCCAAGAATGGATTATTTAGTAATATTTTAATCATCAAAACTTTTCAACAATTTTCTTTTCTATTTTCTACTTTCTATCTTCTATCTTTCTATCTTTAACTAGGGAAAAAAAGTATAGAAACATATTACATATATTCTTAAATATTAGTATGAATACAACCAATTATTAGTTTTAAGAAAATATTATAGATGTCTTAAATTTGTAATTATATAAAATTTGTGCATTTTCAACTATATAATAATTTTGAATTATAAAGTTTAATAATAATACAAACACTCTTAATATTATGAAAATATCATGACTATCATAGACGTTTGGTTAAGATTGGGTATTATGTAGTTATATTAGGGGGGATTTGTATTTGGTAAATTAGAAGAAATATGTGTGGTATGAGAAGTGTGAGTCTATTGCTTATTTTACTTCGGAGTCACGTGAGTGACTACGTGAAGAGCCCCGCCTCACGCTGGTAACGGCATGACGTCGACGCTGGACGGCGAAAGAAGGAGCTGCGGTAAGGAGCAGCTCCTCGCAGCGGTCGGAAACGGCCCGCAGGTAAGTGAAGTTACATCGGCGCGGGTTTTAGGTTACGCTGGATGGTTCCAACAGCGAAACTAAAAGTAAAAATTTAGACGTTAACGTGCTGATTGAGCACAAGATAAATTTTAACAAAAATGGAGAAATCGGGAAGGAAGGCTTCGCGGGTGAAGAGAGCCTCCCGGGGTGAAAGTAAATATACGGGAAGCGAAGCTAGAGTGGACCCGGTTCCGATACCGTTGGCCACTGATTTACCCGATATAGAATTTCCAGATTCTCCTGGAAATTATAAACCACGGAGGAAAATGCTCCTAAGAAATGCAAAAAAAAAACTGTGAGGCCCGTGGTTTCTGAATGATTCTGATTTTGAAAGACCTCAGATAATAAAACTATGTGGCTAAAAATGGAGCATATGGAGAAAGTTCTCCAAACTATTATGAGACAAGGGTCACAGTACCCTCATGAATCCCAGAAAATCCCTGAGGGGTTTGAATATGATGAATATGGCTGTGGGCCAAGTTGGGAATATGATACTCCAGACCCACGACTTGGGCTGGAAGAAGTCTCATGGGATAATATCCCGATGGAATTAGGGCTGCAGAAGGCAGACCCTGCTGAATTTGAAATGGCTTTTGAAAGCACGCCACAAAGTAAAAAAGAAAAGGCTTGATCTGCCTGTATAGCACAAAGTTTTTTGCTATACCCGAAGGAAGTGGTTGAGGCTATGGAAGAAAGCCTAGCTGCCAATATAAATTATATGGTATCTCACCAGCTTCATAATACTGTGATGAATGAATTATCAGAATTATATAAAGCACCAGGCAATTGTGCCTCATTGGAAGTGCCTACGGTTGAATCCGATGGTATGGGCATCTATGACTCTCCAAGTATGAGAGCCCAAGAAGTGAAAATTTCAAAAGGTGCTAAAATTATTTTCGGCTGCCATCACGGCATTTGGCAGGCAAATGGAGAATCTGGAAATGGACAAGATTCAAAAAGATACTTTGGGCTTAATGTGCAATTCGTTTTTATGAGATCAATTGCATGAGGAAAAATGGCGATTCGGCCCATATTTCACCCTAGATATGCAAGCCTGTGTCAAGAAAGTGGAGTTCAAGCTCCTGGATATTTTGTTTGGAGAAAAATCTGCCGAAACAACTGAAGCAGTTGGATGAAGAAGCTAAATATTTTAGCACTATTAAGCCCTGTGTGTCTTTGGACAAAGAAAAGGGTTTTCGGCCCGAAGGGGTTTTGATTTTCGTTATAGAGGCAGAATTTGTCACGAAAGTATTATCGTGCTACACAGGCCACTGCTTCCCTGCATTCGGGAAAGAGGAGACCATCACGCTCCTATGGAGAGGTATTAAAGACTTCTATCCTTAAAGAAACTGTGAGTGAATCTCCAGTTGGAGGGAGATTGCAAAAATTTTATAATGCCTGGCTTAATATTACTTCTGATCGATTTATATTACAAGCAGTTTCAGGAGCTATTATTATTTTTAAAAAGAAGGGGTCAATCCTCCTGTACAGAATAAACCTGCTTATGCTTATGTGTTTTTCTCCAGAAGAAAGAATGGAGATTAATGTGGAAATTGGCAAATTATCCGAAAAAGGGGTAATTGAAAAAACTTATGAACATAAGCATCAATTTGTCTCTATAATATTTCGCAGAGATAAGAAAGATGGTGGTTGTAGAATTATTCTAGACCTTACAGATCTAAATAAGTTTGTAGAATACAAACGTTTTAAAGATGGAGACATTTAAAACTGCAAAATATATTTGATTTCAGCAGGTTCTTATATGGCTAAGATTGATTTGAAAGACGCCTATTATTCTGTACCAATTCATCATCTTTTTCGGAGATACTTAAAAGTTTTTATTGGCAGGGGCAATTTATGGCAGTTCAAAGCTTTACCAAATGGATTAAGTTCGGCTCCTAGACTCTTTACAAAACTGTTTTGAAACCAGTTTTAGCTCAATTAAGAGCACAGAAAACACATTGTAATGGCTTATCTGGATGATATTCTGATTATTAATGATAGTCAAGAGTCAGCTGAGCACTCAATTTCAGTTACTAAAGCTTTGTTTAAAGAGCTTGGGATTCTTAATTCATCCAATTAAATCCCAGCTGCAGCCAGTTCAATCAATTGATTTTCTGGGTTTGTAATTAACTCAGTGACTATGTTAGTTTACGTTTGCCAGCAAGAAGACAAATGATATTTTGCAAATGTGTAATTATCTCATTCACAAAACCTTATCCCTCCATCCGAAGAAGTGGCAAAAGTCATTGGTACACTAGTGGCAGCATTTCCGGCAGTGGAATTTGGGCCATTACATTATCAAAATCTTCAAAAGGGACAAAGTAAGGGCTCTTAAAGATAAGGCAGGTCACTTTGACAGACCTATGCAATTAACAAAGAAGAGCAGTATTGGAATTGCAATGGTGGGTTGAAAAATGTCCCACAAGCTGCTAAGGAAGATCATGATTAAACAGCCTGAAATGGTTTTGCAAACAGATGCTAGTGCTCTCGGATGGGGGGGGCCACAGATTTATCTTCCAGTTGTGGAGGTAGATGGAAAACTGAAGAGCAAGTGTTTTCTCCAAAAGTATGTATTAACTATTTGGAGTTATTGGGGGCCTTTTATGGGCTTAAAGCATATTGTTCTGCTAAACAATGTCTGCATGTATTAAATACAAATTAGACAATAAAACGGCTGTGGTTTACATTAATCACATGGGGGAGTTAGATCAGTATCATGTGATTGTCTGGTCAATGAGATATGGCAATGGTGTATTGGTCGGCAGATATGGATTTCAGCAAGCTATATTCCAGGTAAAGACAATGTGGTAGCAGATGGAAGGTCCAGGATTTTTAAAGATAATACGGAATGGATGCTTAAGCCAGCAATATTTAAGAATATTGTTAGACGATTTGGGTTGCCAGAAATTGATTTGTTTGCATCCAGGCTTAATCATCAATTGCCTCATTATGTGTCTTGGGAACACGATCCGGACGCAGTTGCAGTAGATGCATTTTCATTACACTGGGGAAAAATGTTCTTTTATGCTTTTCCACCATTTGCTCTGATCCAGAGATGCTTGAAGAAAAATAGAGCAAGATTCAGCTTACCGGATTGTTTGGTAGTGCCAAATTGGCCAACTCAACCTTGGTTCCCAGTTATGCTAAAATATGATTAAAGAAACCATATATGATGATTCCTAACTGTAGTGATATCTTGACTAATCCAGTAACAAATGAAGGTTACCCATTATTATGCATATATGAATTTTGTTAATCTGCAGGTTTTGACCAGACCACTACAGGAACTGGGATTGTCGGACCAACTTTGACAGTTATTGGGCGCATCATGGCGACATAGCACACAGAAACAATATATGACACATATTAAGAAATGGGAAGAATTTTGCACACAGTCAAATATTTCTGATGATTCTGTGAATGTTTACTCATGTTTTGGAATCCTTGCCAATTTGCACTTTGGCAACATTTAAGTTACAGTGCCATTAACACTGCACGCAGTGCCTTGTCGTCCTATTTAGGACTTATGATTGTGAGAAGTCAATTGGGTCGCATCCATTAATATCACGATTCATGAAAGGAATTTTCACATGAATCCGCCAAAACCTAGATATACAGAGATTTGGGATGTGAGCATTAGTACTTGCTCTACTTAGAGAATGGACGCCCAATTGAAGGTTGACATTGGATAGGTTAACATTGAAATTGGTCATGTTAATGTCACTGGTCTCAGCCCAAAGAGTGCAAACTTTACAAATGTTGCGTTTAGACTGTATGCATGTGACTACAGATAACGTTGTATTCTATGTTTACGATCTGATCAAACAAAGTAGACCAGGGAGATCTGGAACAAAGGTAACCTTTCAAGCTTTTCATATTGAGCCCGCTTTGAGTGTGGTTAGACATTTGAACCAATATATTAAAGTTACGGACACTTTTCGAGGAAACGAAAAGACATTGCTGCTTACGCACAAAAAGCCACACACAAAAGCTTCAGTTCAAAAACTATCTCAAAATGGTTGAAACAGGTGTTTGGTTTAGCGGGAGTAGACACTGATGTCTTCAAATCTCACTCCACCAGGGCGGCAGCTACGTCGCGGCGAAGGGGCGGGACGTACACTCTCGAGCATATTTAAAAATCGCAGGGTGGAGTAAAGAAGAACTTTTTTTCAAAGTTCTACAACAAACCTGTTCACACTATGACACAAGCTTTGGACACGCGGTGTTGGGAGCACTATAATCACCACTGCCTTTGTCTGCTATTAATTGCTATAATCAGTTGTGTAGTCACTGATATCTTTTGTCACTTGTAATCATTTTTTCCCTCAAATATAAGGAGGGTATTATATGGTCTTTCAACCATTAAAAAATTTAATTGTGAAAAAGATCTAACTTTTTGTCTGCTTTCTCATGTATGTGTTTACTAGCCGGACTGTCGTACGGATTAATTCTACGACATAAAAAACACAGAAAGCTTTAAAACTCTTTCACGTAGACTCACGTGGACCTCCGAAGTAAAATAGTAAGATTAAACGAGAACTCACCTGTTCGAAGTTTGATCGTTATTTTACGAGGAGTTACGATGAGGGATTACGTGCCCTCCACTCCCACCCTCGTAAAATAAATGATCAAATGGTGGTTCTAAGTCTTTTTATGAGCCTTACTATGTTACTACCACCGGCTTTGGTGTTCTGTGTTTTTCATGCCGTTGCTTTGAAGTATGCCGTTACCCAGCGTGAGGCGGGCTCTTCACGTAATCCCTACATCGTAAACTCCTCGTAAAATAACGATCAAACTTCGAACAGGTGAGTTCTCGTTTAATCTTACTATTTTTAGGAATATACTACATACACTCCCAAATTATACAAAAATAATAACCAGGAAATGTATAATGGATAACATTACAATTAACACAAACAGTATCAATTGATAATCAATATTATATAATTTTGTATATTATATAATTTTCAATGCCGT
This sequence comes from Okamejei kenojei, assembly GCA_035221665.1. Classification (NCBI taxonomy): domain Eukaryota; kingdom Metazoa; phylum Chordata; class Chondrichthyes; order Rajiformes; family Rajidae; genus Okamejei; species Okamejei kenojei. The sequence continues at coordinate 318,352 of CM069153.1, forward strand.
ATAAGAGTGTACTCTGTATATATTGTTTCTATAATTAAAAAAATTATAAAAAAAAAAAAAAAAGATAGGTGGTGTTGTGGATAATGAAGTAGATTTTCAAAGTCTACAGAGAGATTTGGGCCATATGGAAAAGTGGGCTGAAAGATTAAACTAAAGAGTTTAATGCTGATAAGTGTGAAGTGCTACATCTTGGCAGGACAAATCAAAATAGGACGTACATGTTAAATGGTAGGGAATTGAGGAATGTTGTGGAACAGAGAGATCTAGGAATAACTGTGCATAGTTTCCTGAAGATGGAATCGCATGTAGATGGAGTGGTAAAGAAAGCCTTTGGTGTGCTGCCCTTTATAAATCAGAGCATTGAATATAGGAGTAGGGAAGTAATGTTAAAATTGTACAAGGCATTGGTAAGACCAATTCTGGAGTATGGTGTACAATTTTGGTCACCTAATTATAGGAAGGATGTCACAAAATAGAGAGAGTACAGAGGAGATTTACTAGAATGTTGCCTGGGTTCCAGCAACTATGTTACAGAGAAAGGTTGAACAAGTTAGATCTTTTTATTCTTTGGAACGGCAGAAGGTTAAGGGGGGACTTGATTGAGGACTTTTAAAATGATGAAAGGGGATAGACAGAGTTGATGTGATAAGCTTTTCCCATTGAGGGTAGGGAAGATTCAAACAAGAGGGCATGACATGCAGATGCTCCTTAAAGGGATGGAAGTTTAGGGGTAACGTGAGGGGGAACTTCTTTACTCAGAGGGTGGTAGCTGTGTGGAATGAGCTTCCAGCAGAAGTGGTGGAGGCAGGATCGATTTTAACATTTAAAAGTAAAGTGGATAGGTATATGGACGGGAAGGGAATGGAGGGGCATGGTCTGAGTGCAGGTAGATGGGACTAGGGGAAAACAAATGATTGGCACGGACTGGAAGGGCCGAGAGGGCTGTTTCCGTGCTGTAATTGTTATATTGTTATATGGTTATAACAGGCAACAAAAGCATTTCACCGTCCCTCAATACATGTGACAACACACTAAACTAAGCTAAACCTGAACCTACAGACAAAGAAGCAATCCATAGTGAATACCCGTGTCAGTCTAACAATTGCTTAGCCTTTAATCTTCTGATTTCCCATTCTGCAAAGCTCTGAACAGTTTCAGTATGAAATCAATTCTAACAAGTTAATGGTGTGAACTGTACATTTCAACACTCACCTTCCATATGAGAGGGTAACTTAGATAAACGTCGGGTGATGTTCATGTATTCTTGTGGATCAGGACCTGTTCAAATCAACGAGCATTCATTAAACCAGACTTGAATAACATTGTTAACTCCAGCGTTTCAATGTGATATTAATTTCAGTGTGTTGATTTACCGTACCGAGCTCCTGGATTTATTTCAGTATTTTGTCCAGCTTTGGTAATCCTTTCTGCATTTTCACAAAGGATTCCCACATCACCCGACGGGCACAGTTACCCTTCTCCATCACCAAACTGAGGAAGAGTGTGGAACTGTCTCTGCGGTTTCCCTTTACCACAAGCTCAGCGACACTCTGTGAAGAACAGCAATTAATATATTGAGAAGTGATTGAGACAATGCTTATGGGGAGGGAATTAGCTGTTCAGTGATGGGATATTCTGGTAGTTATGAGCATAGTGACAGGCATTGGTCTGCCTCTTCATACACCCATGATACTGTGCTGACAAACTGTGTACTCCCAGAGTCCTGACAGTGGGAAACTCGCTTCACACCTGACAGTGACCGAGAACACAGCAGAGTACAGCACGGGAACAGGCCATTCAGGCCAATGACGGCTGTGTTGAAATTGACGTGAAATTAATCCATTTCCTTTTATCCTCACATCGAGTGTATCCCACTAAGAATGGATGTGTCCAGTCCAACCTGCATTTCTTCCTGCTTTTTTATTTCTATACCTCCCCCAGTTTTACCCGATCAAAGACATTCCTCTCTTGTACATTTCCTGCAGCTCATCCCCTCCTTTCACTGCACATTAACTTGGTTTTTCTTCCCACAGATATGTAAATAGCCGACTTGCTGAATATTTTGTTTATATTGTAGATTTTAACAAATGTACTTTTGATTATTTTATTTGTCAATTGAATTATAAGCGAACAGTTTAATGTCTTTGAGTAATCCAGCAGGTCAGACAGCATCTCTGAATACGAAGTTCTTCTGTGCAGCACATTGTGTGTTTTTTTGTAAACCAGCATCTGTAGTTCCTTGTGCTTGTGCATAATGCCCTTTGTGGTTAAACGTTATTAATGTGATTAAGCTAAGCTAAAACGAGTTAAACTGAGCTCAACGTGACCAATGAAACTGATGACACTTGAGAAGTATTATCGTTTTTGATTCTTGTGAGGGATAAAGTGATTAAACCCCACTATTGTAAGGGGCTTTAAAGAGGATTCAAACCGATAGGAGCCAGGGAGAGGGTTCTGACACCGCTGTGTATAAAAGTAACCAGACCCATCCTTGAGTAAGAAGTAATAGCATTGTATAGCGGTAGAAGGGAGTGATGTAGATAGATCCCTATCAGTAGAATGGAGTGATAGATGGGACCCTTGTCACTATAGCTTAGCTTTAGTGCTGATATAGGAGAACTGAGAGAGTTCACTTGGAGGTGAGTAAAACTAGGGTAGGTCATGAACAACTGAGCATGCTTAATAAAATAAATGAATTACCACACCCCTGGCCAAGAAACTGCTCATTACCATGGACATGCGATGTATGATGTGGGAGGTACTGGGGGAACGTACCTACAGGTTGTCCACCTCAGTGTCTGATTGGAGCGGGTCAAAGGAGGGGAGGTTGGATGTAGAATTGTGTGTATAAAGGGGGTTTACCCTTCTGACTTCGTGTGTCTCAACTTGGAGAGGCACCCGGCTCTGCAGACTCGAAAATAAAGAATCTCTTGCTTCCACGATTTAGTCTTTGAGTAGTGATAGTGAGCACATCGCATATCTCACAAAACTGGGGGCTCGTCCGCGATCGCCACTCCGGCTGCTCGGTGGAGGCAAAGATGGAAGGGAAGGTGCACCTGCTGATTTCAGCAGTCTCTGATCTCCTTGCTTGCCATCAGCGGTTTGAGCGAGTGAAATTCGGGCAAAAGACTCAGGAAGCAAGAGTGAGTGTCAGGTAAATAAACAAGGATGGTCGAGCGATTTCTTGTGCACAAGACCCAGGTAAGAAAACTGACTATTAAGTATTGCTGGGCGACCGGGGTCTGTCGGACGGGAATAGTCCGATAAGAAATAAAGATAACCGAACGGGAAAATGTAAGAGTCCGGGGGGAAACAGGACAAGGCTCACACTGGTGAAGAGCCGCCACATTCTGCCTGAAGATTGTCCCATAGGGCGAATGTGGCAATCTTGGGGAGAAGGAAGCCCCGGGGATAAAAGAAAGGAGAAGCACATGAAAGACCTGGGTGTCATGGTACACCAGTCATTGAAAGTTAGCATGCAGGTGCAGCAGGCTGATCGAAGAAAAGCGAATGGTATGTTGGCATATCATAGCAAAAGGATTTGAGTACAAGAGCAGGGAGGTTCTACTGCAGTTGTACAGGGTCTTGGTGAGGTCACACCTGGAGTATTGCGTACAGTTTTGGTGTCCTAATCTGAGGAAAGACATTCTTGCCATAGAGGGAGTACAGAGAAGGTTCACCAGACTGATTCCTGGGATGGCACGACTTCCATATGAAGAAAGACTGGATAGACTCGGCTTGTACTCGCTGGAATTTAGAAGATTGAGGGGTGATCTCATAGAGACTTACAGAATTCTTAAGGGGTTGGACAGGCTAAATGCAGGAATATTGTTCCCGATGTTGGGGAAATCCAGAACAAGGGGGTCACCATTTAAGGATAAGGGGGAAGTCTTTTAGGACAGAGATGAGGAAAAAATTCACACAGTGAAGCCTTTATAAATCAGAGCATTGAATATAGGAGTAGGGAAGTAATGTTAAAATTGTACAAGGCATTGGTAAGACCAACTCTGGAGTATGGTGTACAATTTTGGTCGCCTAGTTATAGGAAGGATGTCAACAAAATAGAGAGAGTACAGAGGAGATTTACTAGAATGTTGCCAGGGTTCCAGCAACTATGTTACAGAGAAAGGTTGAACAAGTTAGGTCTTTATTCTTTGAAGCGCAGAAGGTTAAGGGGGGACTTGATGAGGTCTTTAAAATGATGAACAGGAATAGACAGAGTTGACGTGGATATACGTTTTTTTCCTCCCCATTTGAGGGTAGGGAAGATTCAAACAAGAGGGTATAGACATGAGAATTAAGGGACAGAGGTTTCGGGGTAACGTGAGGGGGAAACTTCTTTACTCAGAGGGTGGTGGCTGTGTGGAATCAGCTTCCAGCAGAAGTGGTGGAGGCAGGATCGATTTTAACATTTAAGAGTAAAGTGGATAGGTATATGGACGTGAAGGGAATGCAGGGGTATGGTCTGAGTGCAGGTAGATGGGACTAGGGGAAAACAAATGGTCGGCACGGACTGGAAGGGCCGAGAGGGCCTGTTTCCATGCTGTAATTTTGTTGGTTTTTTTTTTTATTTTTTTTTTTTTTTTTGTTTTTATTATATGGTTGTTATATGGTTAGTGGTGAATCTGTGGAATTCTCTGCCACAGAAAGTAGTTGAGGCCAGTTCGTTGGCCATATTTAAGAGGGAGTTGGATGTGGCCCTTGTGGCTGAAGGGATCAGGAGGTATGGAGAGAAGGCAGGAACAGGATACTGAATTGGATGATCAGCTATGATCATATTGAATGGCGGTGCAGACTTTGAAGGGCCCGAATGGCCTGCGCACTCCTGCACCTAATTTTCTATGTTTCTATGTTTCTTATGAAAGAAATATTGAGTTGTTTCACACAATCTCATTGAAAGTAAGAATGGAAATAAATGTGATGTGTATGTAAAAAAAACGCGGTTTTTGTATGAATGAGGAAGTTTGTATACAGTGATAGGTTTGTTTGCTGTAGGCCACATGACCTGTAAGGTTAGGTGTGTGTGTTTCCTTAAGAAATTGTAAGCAATGGGTGAGGTACGAACAAGCTGTAAGGTAACGGACAACGCTTTGTATCAATCGCAACTTAAAAGGGGAATTGGAAAATGTAGTTTTGTCTTGGCTTTGTTGATTTATTTTTCAGTAAAAGTTAATTTTGTGAAATTGTTAGTCGTATGTATTTAAAACTAGAATTGGAATTTGGGAATTGTAGGGAGAATGGTTTGAACAAAACTAGAAATAAGTTAATTGCTGAACAACAGGCAGCTTTTATGGTTTGTTTAGATAAACATTCTGGTTGGAGAAGGGTAATAAATTAATGGGGCCCAGGGGGAAAAAAAAGGAGTTGGCAGACAATGATGTTGCAGGCAGCAAGGGGTAAAGAATGGGAAGTTTATTTATAACCATATAACCATATAACAATTACAGCACGGAAACAGGCCCTCTCGGCCCTTCCAGTCCGTGCCGACCATTTGTTTTCCCCTAGTCCCATCTAACCTGCACTCAGAACAACCCTCTCACCTTTTCCCTCACGTCCATCATACCTAAATACGCAAAACCCAGGGATAGCAGTCTTTCACCTGCTTCGGGAGGTCCCCCAACAGCAATTTTGGCCCTGAGTGCTACTTGTCTTATTACATAATTTCGCACTCGAACCTAGATGAAAACAGAGACAAACTACAACCTCTTGATGATGCTCTTCCTGTAACTGTTAATACTCCAATAGTATTACACAATCTGCTAGAGCATCTGGTAACTCTTCAGGCAAATCAACCCAATCATTTGTCCCCCCCACCCAGGTACTGCTGTGATTTTAGCGCCAGCAGTTTCCTCTGGAGCTTCCCCTCCTTCCTCCTTATAGGATGGGCTCCTGTTTGCCCCAGAATGGGTCATAGACTGCTGTACTCTTAAAGAAATGGGAGTTCTCTGAAGCAATGTACTCCCACCATAAAGTTAATGGCTTGCTCCTGTAGCTGGTTTGTAGCATGTATTTTGTACTGGTTTGCAGCTTTTGTATAGGCAGTCCCTTCTTGATTGAATACAGCATGTGTTTCCACAAATCTTCTGCCTGCTCTCTCTTCTGGCACCCCTCACAGTTTACTGTTCAGCCATTGCCCCTTCTCAGGGTCAGCCCAGCTCTGACACCCTAATGCCTCCCCTGCGAAGAGGGTGAGACATTTGCAGTCTTGAAAGGATGCTGCCGTGGGTCTGCGAAGAGACCCACTGTGACTCTGCCCCTGCTTAACAGGTCACGCAGGAGCACTGCTCCCAATACCGCTCCCGCGGGAAAGACCCACGCCGTCCCTATCCTGAACGGGGTGTCTTTTCAGGTCGGACCCACCGAGTCAACGACCTGTCAACTTCCGGTGGTTTTTGCGCCGACCCGCAGCGCACCTGAGGGTCCTGTAGCGGGCGTAGAAGCCGTGAGCTGCTGGCAGCACCCCTGCAGCTCCGGCGAGACCGGCACGCTGCTGGCTGCTTCCACAGCCAGCGGTACAGCTGCTGCTCCCCTTACCGCGACTCTTGGTGCTTCCTCCGTTCTGAAAAGAAATCACACCGAGTCGCCACGCTCACCAGAAAAGGTAAGACTTACCTTCCGTAATTTTTCAAAATTCGCGCTGGAGGAGCGGCGCTCCTCCCGACTGTCGCTTCCGCAATGCGTTCGACGATATGTCGCGCATGCGTCCTGGAGAAAAGGAGATTAGGACAATGTTACGTCAATTCGAATTGAGGGAACTTGAAATTGAGGTTTAATCAATAGATGCGAGGGATAAAGTGATTAAACCCCACTATTGTAAGGGGCTTGAAAGAGGATTCAAACCAATAGGGGCCAGGGAGAGGGTTCTGACACCGCTGTGTATAAAAGTTACCAGACCCATCCTTGAGTAAGAACTAAAAGCATTGTATAGCGGTAGAAGGGAGTGATGTAGATAGATCCCTATCAGTAGAATGGAGTGATAGATGGGACCCTTGTCACTATAGCTTCGCTTTAGTGCTGATATAGGAGAACTGAGAGAGTTCACTTGGAGGTGAGTAGGTCATGAACAACTGAGCATGCTTAATAAAATAAATGATTATTATAAAACACACCCTGGTCAAAAAACAGCTCATTACCATGGGACCTGCCATGTAGATGTGGGGAGGTACTGGGGGTTCCATACTACAGGTTGTCCCCCTCAGTGTCTGATTGGAGTGGGTCAAAGTAGGGGAGGTTGGATGTAGAATTGTGTGTATAAAGGGGATTTACCCTTCTGACTTCGGTGTGTCTCAACTTGGAGAGGCACCCGGCTCTGCAGACTCGCAAATAAAGAATCTCCTGCTTCCATGATTTAGTCTTTGAGTAGTGATTGTGAGCACACGATGCTCCATCGCATATCGTCCCAATTCTGGTTTTTACAAGTTTACTGACCGTTGTGCTAAGATGCATGTGTAGGAAGAACAGCTGGATCAGAATGGAACATTCTCAGAAATCCCAGCTCCCAGGTTTTATTCCTGATACCAGGTCTACAGGAGGCAATCTGATCACAGATCTGTGTCTCCATTAGTGTCTCCAGGCAGTGCGAGTGAGTAGATGGCATTTCCCTAATGCCGTCATTCTGTGGGACAGTAAACAGAAGTCACCGTGGTCCTATCCCGATCCTTTTATTTACCCCATGTTCTTGTTTCTTTGAAAAATCCCTCCTGTTTTTTTCAATCATGAAGTCGAGGCCTTTCAGTCCCTCTTCAATCGCCTGTTTTCAGTCTCTCCAATAGAATTTTGTAAGCTTGCTGGAACAATTGGTATCGTTCCGCTGTGTCAGGAGCTCAGAAGAATAGCGTTTAACATCTGGGTATCCAAAGAGGGAAACAAACACCATCTGATCAGTCCCCTTGTCCCGTTACAACAGCAAGCCCTCATCCCTGACTGTTCCTGCCCTAAATTAGAAATGATCAAACTGAATATCGGTTAAGTACATGTGGTGGAGGAACTTAGTGGGTCAACCATCATCTCTCGAGAATATGGATAGGTGACATATGGGTAGTTTCCATGTTTCTGTGACGTATCGTCTGGACCTTTCTTCAGGCTGATTGTGGTGGCGGTATAGAGGGAGGGGGCAGAGAGGGGGGAAGAGAGAGAGGGAAGAGATAGAGATGGAGAAGAGAGGGGGATAGAGAGGGAGTAGACAAGAGGGGAAGAGAGAGAGGCGGAGAGAGGGGGAGAGAGGTGAAGGAGAGAAGGGGAGAGAGAGAGAGGTAGAGGGAGGGGAGGAGAGAGAGAGGGAGAGAGAGAGGGGAGAGAGGGCGACGGTGACGTACAATGTCGCCTCCAATCCGCCAGCAGAGGGCGGTGATGGAACAATCCTAGTCATCCAATCAGCAGGGCGATCCTGGCGGGACGAACATCACCTATGATTCATTCACCGAGCCGGGGTGGGGCTTGGGGCCGTTGATTGACGTACGTTCCCTCCGCCTTTCTTCCCTCCTTCCTGCTCCTACTCCTTCTTCATCTCACTGTTTCTCTCCCCCATCTCTCCCCCCTCGTCTCTCTTCCCCCCTCTCTCATTCCTCATCTCTCCGTCCTCACTCTCCCTCATCTCATCCTCTCTCTCTCCCCATCTCTCCCCCCTCCCCCCCCTCTAATCCCTTCTCTCTCCCCCCTCTCTCTCTCCTCCACATGGTGAAACCAAAATGTATAAAAATGGCCTTTATTAAATCTGACAATGTGCACTTTAACCACGTGTGATTTATTGAATTACAAACCACAAATTATGGACCAGAGAGGCAAATAAATCAATGATGGGAGTTTGTCCCAAACATTATGTAGGTGTGTTTGCGTGCTTGTACGAGCGTGAGTTCAGGACTACACGTCCCAACACGCTCCGCAGTGGAGGCCAAATTACTGGATGGATTTAAGAGAGAGTTAGACAGAGCTCCAGGGCATGGTGGAATCAAGGGATATGGGGAGAAGGCAGGCACGGGGAACTGATTGGGATTGATCAGCCATGATCACAGTGAATGGTGGTGCTGGCTCGAAGGGCCGAATGGTCTCCTCCTGCATCTATTGTCCATTGCTTATGGTCACTCATCTCCTCTCCTCCTCTCTCACACACCGACCCATCAGCTACCCTCTATCCACCCCCTCCACATCCCCTTCTTCCCTCCGCCCTTCCCTCCTCTCCCCTCCCACCTCCTCTCCCCTTTTCCGCACCCTCCCCTCTTCTTTCACTCTTCTCTCCTCCCTCCCCTCCTCCCTCATCTCCCTCTCCTCTCCTCCACTCCCCGCTCCTACCCCCCTACCCTCTCCCATCTCCCTCCTCTCCCTTCAGCTCCACATCCCTCCCCTATCCTCCGCTCCACTCCCCTCTCCTCCCCTCTCCTCTCCCCTCCCCTCTACACTCCTCCCCCTCCACCCTCCTCCCCCCCCACCCCCCCTCTCCTCCCCCCTCCCTCTCCTCCGCTACCCTCCCCTCTCCTCTCTTCCCAAGTTTCCCACCCCTCCCCTTCTCTGCTCCTTCGCTCTACCCTTCCCTCCCCAACCCTTATCCACTCCTCCCCTCCCATCCCAGTCCTCGCCTCCTCTCCTCCCTCACCCTCTCCTCCCCTCCCGCCCCTCTCCTCTCCTTCCCCCCTTTCCCTCTCCTGTCTTCCACTCCCCTCAACCTATCCTCCCCCCTCTCCACCCCTCTCCAGCACCTGCCTCTCCTCCTATCTCCCCCCCCCTCCTTCCCCTCGCCTCACCCTCCCCTCCCCCCTCCCCTCCCCTCCCCTCTCCTCCCCTCCCCTCTCCTCCCCTCTCCTCCGCTCCCCTCCCCCCTCCACCCCCTCTCTCCCTCTCTCCCCCCTCCTCCTCTCCTTGCCTCCCTTCCAACCTCCTCCCCTCATCCCCCCTCCAACCCCTCCCCACCCACTACACACCCCTCTCCTCCTCCGACTCTGCTCCACTCCCCCTCTCCTCCCCTCTCCTCCCCTCCCCCTATTCTTCCCTCCCCTACCCCCAACCCTCTCCCCATCCCTCCCCTCTCCTCCTCCTATCCACCCTCTCCTCCCTCTGCTCCCCTCCGCTCCCCTCCCCCCACACCACTCTCCTCCACTCTCCTTCTCTCTCCTCACCTCTCCTCCCCTCTCCTCTCTTATCCTCCCTCCCTCCCTCCCCTCTCCTCACCTCTCCTCACCTCTACTCCTCTCCATCCCTCTACTCCCCCTCCCCTGCCCTCCCCTCTCCTCTCCTCCCTCCCCTCATCCTCTCCTCCCGCTCTCATCCCCTCCCGTCCGCTTCCCTCCCCTCCTCCTACCCACACTCAACAACACTCCCCATTCCTCTCCACCTCTCTCCCCTCCACTCCTCCCAACCTCCCCTCTCTTTCCTCCCCTCCCCCTCACCTCCCTATCTCCTTCCCATCCCTCTCCTCCCTCACCTCCCCTCCTCCACCCCTCTCCTCCCAACTCCTCCGCTCCTATCCCTCTCCTCCCCCTCACATCCGTTTATTCTCCTCTCTTCTCCCCACCTCCTCTCTCTCCCCTTCCCCTCTCCTCCCCTCCGCTACACCCTCTCCTCCCCTACCTTCTCCTCATCCTCCCCTCTACTCTCCCCTCCAGTCCTCTGGTATCCTCCCCTCCCATCTCCTCTCCTCCCCATCCCCCCTACCTTCCACTCTCTCCCCTCCCATCTCTGCTCCCTCCCCATCCTCCTCCTCCTCTCCTCCCTTCCTCCTCCCCTCATCCTCCGCTCCCCTCCCCCTATCCTCCACCTCTCCTCTCATCACCTCCCTCTCCTCTCTTCTCCACCCCCTCCCCTACCCTCCCCTCACATCTACTCCACTCCTCCCCTCTTCTCCACTCCCCTCAACCCTTCACCATCAATCCTCCCTCCCCTCCACTCTCATCTCCTCCCCATCCCCCCACCCTCCATCCCCTCTCCCCTCACCTCCACTCCCTATCTCCTCTCCTCTCCTCCCCTTATCCTCCACCTCTCTTCCCCACTCCGCGCCTGCCACGTCCCCTCTCCTTCCCCCTCCTTCCCACCCCTCCCATTCCATCTCTCCCTCTCCTCCCTCCCCCCCATCTCATCCCCTCTCCTTCTTCCCTCCCTTCCTCTCCCTCCCCTCTCCTCCCATCTCCCCGCTGCCCTCCCCTCTCCTCGTTCCATTCTCCTCTCTTCTCCCCTTCCCTCTCACTCCCCTCTCCTCCCCTCTACTCTCCTCCCTTCTCCTCCCCCTCTACTCCCTTCCACACTCCAACCCCTCTCCTCCGCTCCCCTAGCATCTCCTCCCCTCTCCACTCCCCTCCTCCCCTCTCCTCCCTCTCCACCGCTCCACTTCCCCTATCCTCCCACTATCCTTTCCCTCTCATCACACTCCACCGCTGCCCCCACCCCTCCCCTCCCCTCTACCATCTCCTCCCCTTCCTCACCCCCTTTCTCCTCTTATTCTCCCCTCGTCCGCCCCTCCGCCTCCCCCCTCCTCCGCTACGTGCCTCTCCCCTCATCCTCCCAACCCTAATCCGCTCCTCCTCCTCTCCCTCACCCCTCCCCTCCCCCCCTCTCCTATACACCCTTCTCCTCTCCTCCCTTCCCTCTGCTCCCCTCCCCTCCCTCTCTCCTCCTCTATCCTTCTCTCCTCCTCTCCTCTCCTCATCCTATCCTCTCCTCCCTCTCCTCCTCCTCCCTCCCCTCTCCTCTCCTCTCCTCTCCTCCCCTCTTCTCTCCACGTCCTCCCCTCCCCTCCTGCTCTCTTCCCCCTCCCCCCTCTCCTCCCTCTGCCTCTGGATCCTCCCCCCATCTCCTCTCCTCCCCTCCTCCCTCCTACCCTCCACCTCTCCCCCCTCCTCCTGCCTATCCCTGCACTCTCCTCCCCTCACCTCTGCTCCACACCCCATCCTCCTCCTCTCACCCTCCTCCCCCTCTCTCCCCTCTTCTCCGCCCTCCCGCTCCCCTCCCCTCTCATCTAATCCCACCCACCCTCTCCTCCCCTCCCCCTCCCTCCATCTCCTCCTCTCCCTAAACTCTCCTCTACTCCTACGCACCTCTCCCCTCTCCCCTTCCCCTTCGCTCCCTCCCCTCCTCTCCCCCTTCCGCCACCTCTCCTCTACTCTCCTCCCCTCTCCTCTCCTCGTCCTCTCGTCCCCCCTCCTCTCCTCTTCTCCCCTCTCCACCCCTCCGCGGCGCTCCCCTCCCCTCCTTGTCCACTCCTCCACTCACCTCCTCTACACACCTCCACGTCCTCCCCTCCTCCTCCCCTCCACTCTCCTCTCCCCACCCCTCTACTCCCCTCCACGCTCTATCTCTCCGTCTCCTTCCCCCCCTCCCCTCCCCACCCCCTCTCCTCCCCCTCCTCCCATCTCCTCCGCTCCCCTCACCCTCCCCTCCTCCCCCTCCTTGTTCATTCTCCTCTCTTCTCCTCCCCCCCCTCGCCCTCTCATCTCCTCCCCCCCCTCTTCCTCCCCTCCCCTCCCCCTACTCCCTCCCCTCCTGCTCCCTTCCCTCTCCTCCCTCCCCTCTCCTCTCCTCCCCTCTCCCTCTCCTCTCCTCTCGCCTCTCTCCTCCCCTCCTCCTCCCCATCCCTCTCCTCCCATCTCCTCCGTTCCCCCTCCCTCCTCCCCTCTCCTCGTTTCATTCTCCTCTCATCTCCCCTCCCCTCCCCTCACATCTTTTCCCCTCTCTTCTCCTCCCCTCCCCTCTCCTCCCCCTCCGCTCCCCTCTCCTCCCCTCCCCACCCTCTCTTCCCCTATCCTCCTCGCAGCGCTCCCACTCACCCATCCCCCCCTCTCCACCCTCTCCTCCCCTCACCCTCTCTTCCCCAAATCCCCTTACGCTCCCCTCCATCCCCCTCTCCTCTCCTCTCCCTCCCCTACCCCCCCTCTCCTCCTTTCCTCTCCACATATTCCCGTATTCCCCCCGACCTCTCATCTCCTACCCTCTCCTCTCCTCCCCCTCTCCTCCTTCCTATTTTCCCCTCCCCGCTTCTCTCCCATATCCTCCCTCTCGTCCCCCTCCCCTCTCCCCTCCCCCTCCCTCTCCTCCCCACTCCTCCGCTCCCCACCCATCCCCCTCTCCTCCACACTCCTCCTCTCCCTCCCCACTCCTTTAACTCCTACCCCTCTCCTCCCCTCCCCTCCACTACCCTCGTCTCTCCTCTCCACTCCCCTCCCCTCTCCCTCCCCCTCCCCTCTTCTCATCCTCACCTCCTCCTACCCTCACCACCATCCCCCCCTCTCTCCTATCAAACCGTCTCGCTCTCCTCCCCTCCACTCCGCTCCCCCTCCTCTCTTCCTTCTCTCTCCTCTCGCCTCCACCCCTCTCCTTCTCATATACTCCCCTCCCCTCTCCCTCTCCTCTGCTCTCCTCTACAGGCCCCTCTCCTCTATCCCCTCCCCTCCTGCCCCTCTCATCCCATCATCCTCCCCTTCCCTCTCCTCCCTTCTCCTCATCTCCCCTCTCCGGCCCTCCCCTCCCCCCTCCTCCGCCGCTACGTGCCTCTCCCTCTCCTCCCATACCCTCTATTCCGCTCCTCCCCTCTACCCCTCACCCCATCCCCTCCTCCCCTCTCCTATACACCCTTTCTCCTCCCTCCTTCCCCTCTGCTCCCCTCCCCCCCCTCTCCTCTATCCTTCCTCTCTCTCTCCTCTCCTCTCCTATCCTCCACCTCTCCACCTCTCCTCTCCTCGCCGTCCCCTCTGCTCTCATCCCCTCCTGCCCTCTCCTCCCCTCTCTGCGCCTGGTATCCTCCCCTCCCATTATCTCCTCTCCGTCCCCTCCTCCCTCTTACCCTCCACTCTCCACCCCTCCACCCTCCTACCCTCCACTCTCCTCCCTTCTCCTCCTGTTCCCCACCCCATCCTCCTCTCTCCCCTCCTCCCCCTACTCTCCCTCTCCCCTCTCCCTACCGCTCTCCACTCCCATCCCCTCTCATCTAATCCCCACCCCCACCCTCTCCTCCCTCCCCTCCCCTCCCATCTTCCTCCTCTCCCCTAAACTCTCCTCTACCTACTAACGCACCTCTCTCCTCTCCCTTCCCCTCCGCTCCCCTCCCCTCCTCTCCCCCCTCCTCCTCAACTCCTCACTCCCTCTCCTCAACCTCATCCTCCCGTCCCCTCTCCTCTTCCTCTTCTCCCCTCTCCACCCCCGCAAGCCGCTCCCACTCCCCTCCCTTGTCCTCCTCCATCCTCTCTCACCTCCCTCTACACACCTCACTCCTCCCTCATCCTCCCCTCCACCTCTCACTCTCTCCCCTCCCCTCTACTCCCCTCCACGCTCCTCCGTCTCCTCCCTCCCCTCCCCTCCCCACCCCTCTCCCCTCTCCTACCTCCCATCTCCCTTCCGCTCCCCTCCCCTCCCCTCCTTCGCCCCTCCCTTGTTCATTCTCCTCTCTTCTTCTCCTCCCCCCCCTCCCTCTCATCTCCTCCCCTCACCCTCTCCTCCCTCCCCTCGCCTCTCCTCCCCTCTCCTCCCCTCATCCTCCCTTCCCTCTCCTCCCTTCCCCTCGTCCTCCTACCCCTCCCCTCTACTCTCTCTCTCGTCGACGTGTCATCCTCCCCTCTCCTCCCTCCCCTCTCCTCCCTCTCATCCCATCTCCTCCCGTCCCTCCCCTCCTCCCCTCTCCTCGTTCATTCTCCCTCTCTTCTCCCCTCCCCTCCCCTCTCATCCTTTTCCCCTCTCTTCTCCTCCCCTCCCCTCCTCCTCCCCCTCCGCCACCCTCTCCTCCCTCCCCTCCTTCCCCTATCCTCCGCTCCCCTCCCCTCTCTCCCCTCTCCACCCTCTCCTTCTTTCCTTCCCCCCCCTCCCTCTCTCCCCACTCCTCTCGTTTCCGCTCCCCCACTCATCCCCTCTCCTCTCCTCTCCTCCCCTACCCTCCCCTCATCCTCCCTTCTCTTCCCCTCACCTCTACATACCCACTCCTCTCCTCCCCTCTCCCTCTCCTATTTTCCCCTCCCCTCTTCTCTAATTCTCCCTCCCATATCCTCGCCCGTCCTCGTCCCTCCCCCCCCCTCCCCCCCCCCCCCCCCCCCCCCCCCCCTCCACCCCTCCCCTCTCCTCCCTCCCCTCCTCCTCCCCCTCCTCGCTCCCCACCACCTCCCCTCTCTCCACACTCCTCCTCATCCCTCCCTCCCCTTTTACTCCCTCCCCCTCTCCTCCCCTCCCCCTCCACTAACCCTCATCCTCTCTCCTTCCACTCCACCTCCCCTCTCCTCACCCCACCCTCTCTCCCCTCTCCTCCCCTCCCTCCTAACCCCACTCCCATCCTCCCCTCTCACCTATCATAAACCTTCTCCTCTCCCCCCACCACTCCGCTCCTCCCCCCTCTCCTCTCCCTTCTCTTCTCCTCTCGCCTCTCAACCTCTCTCTCATATACTTCCCCTCCCTCTCCCTCACTCTGCTCTCCTCTTCAGCCCTCTCCTCTATTCCCCTCCCCTCTCCTCCCTCCCCTCCCGTCTATCTCCCTCTCCTCCCCTCCACTCACCTCATCCCCTCTCCCTCCCCTTCCCCTCAACCTCCCCTCTCCTTCTCTCCCCTCCCCTCCCGATCCCCCTCCCTCCCCACCCCCCCCGCTCCTCCCCTCTCCTCCCAACTCCTCCGCTCCCCTCCCCTCTCCTCCCCTCACTTCGTTTATTCTCTCCTCTCTTCTCCTCCCCACCTCCTCTCCTCATCCCTCAACCTCCCCTGCCCTCCCTCTCTCTCCTCTCCTCCTCATCTCCTCTCCCTCTCCTCTCCTCCCTCTCCTCATCCTCTCCTCTCCTCTCCCTCCCCTCTGCACCCCTCGCGTCCGCTCCCCCCCCCTCCCTTTCCCCTCCTGCTCACCCATCCTATACCCTCCCCACTCCTCCCTTCTCCTCCCTCAACTCCTCTCCCCTCCCCTCTCCTCCCTCCACCGCTCCCTCCCGTCTCCTTCCCACCCTCCCCATCCAGCTCTCCTCCCCTTCTCCTCCATCTCCTCCGCTTCCCCTCCCCTACCTCCCCTCTCCTAGTTCACTCTCCTCCCTTTCTCCTCCCCTCCCCTCCCCTCGTATCTCCTCCTCTGTCCTCCTCCCCTGCCACAACCTCACCTCCGCTCCACTCCTCCCCTCCCCTCCACTCTCACTCTCCTGTACTCCTCTCAATCCTCCTCATCCCCGTCCCCTCAGCTCCCTCGCCCTCTCCTCGCCCTCCACACTCCTCCACTCCGCTCCTCCCCCATCCCTCCCCTCCCCTTCCTCCCCTACCATCTCCCTCTCATATCCCCCCTCCTCTCCTTTCCTCTCCTCTCCTCCCCTCTCCTCCCCACCCCCTCCCATCTCCTCCCCTCCCCCCCTCATCCTCGTTCATTCACCTCTCTTCCCCTCCCCTCTCCTCTCCTCCCCTCCCCTCTACTCTCCTCCCCTCTCCACTCGTATCATCCACACCCATCCCTCCCCCCCTCTCCTCACCTCCACTCTCCACACCCGTCTCCACCGCTCCCCTCCCCTATCCTCGCCCACAACTCCTTTCCTCTCATCGAATCCTCTCTACGCTCAACCTCTCCCTCGCCATCCCCATCTCCCTCCCTTCCCTCTCCGCCCCTCTCCCCTCCTCTCCTCTCCTCCCCTCTCATCCCCCTCCCCTCGCCTCCCCCTCCTCTCTCCTCCCCTCCTCACCTCCCTTCCACTCCTCCCCACCTCTCCTATTCTTCCCTCCCCGACTCCACCTCCTCGCATCTCCTACCCTCACCCTCCTCTCCCCTCTCCTCCCCATCACGTCCTCCTCGCCTCTCCTCCGCTCCCTCCCCACACTCATTCCCTCTCCTCCCCTCTCCTCCCCACTCCTCTTCTCCTTCCCTCACCTATCACTCCCACCCCTCCCCTCCCCTCCCCTCTCTCCTCTCCGCTCCACCTCTCCTCCGCTCCGCTCCACTCCCCTCTCCTACCCTCCCCTCTCCTCCCCTCTCCTCCGCTCCCCTCCCTACTCCCTCCCCTCTCCCCCCTCTCTCACCCTCTCCTCCCCTCTCCACCCTTCTCCTCCCTCTCCTCCTCTACCCTCCACTTCACCGCCTCCCCTCCCATCACTTCTTTGCCTCCCCTCTCCGCCGCTATTCATACTCTCCTCCCTCCCCGTCCTCTCTCCTCCATCTTCCCCTCCCCTCTCCTCAACTCCCCTTACTCTACTCCCTCTCCTCGTCCTATTCTCCCTCCCCTCCGCCCCTCCCCCTCCACTCACCTCTCTCCCCTCCCCTCTCCTCCCCTTCCTCCCCTCTCCACACCCTTACCTACCTCCCCTCTGCCTCACACTCCACAACCCTCCACTCCACTCCCCACTCTCCGCTGCTCCACTCATCCTCCCCTCTCCTCCACTTCCCTCCCCACTCATACCCCTCTCACTCCCCTCGTCCTCCTCGCCCTTCCATCCCCTTTCACTCCCCCCCTCCCGATCCTCTCTCATTGCTCCCCCCCCTACCACCTCTCCATAGCTCCCCTCCCACTCCACCTTTCTCTCTCTCCTCACCTCCATATACTCTCCTCTTCTCCCATCTCCGCCCCTCCCACCCCTCTCACCTCCGCTCCGTGCCCCACCCCTCCCTCCCCTCCCCTCACACTCTCCCCTCCCCTCCCCCTCAACACCCCCCTCTTCCTCCTCCTATCCAACCTTCACTACGCCCCTCCTCTCCTATCCCTCCCCTCCCCTCTCTCTACTCACTCCCCTCCCCACTCATACCCCTCTCCTCCCCTCCACCTCCCCTTCCCCTTCACACCTCCCCTTCCCATCCCTCTCTTTGCCTCACTATCCCCTCTCCATATCTCCCCGACCCCCACTCCATCCTCATCCTCCCTCCCCTCTCCTCTCTCCCATCTACCGCCCCTCACCCCACCCCTCACACCACCGCTCAGTGCCCCTCCCCTCTCCTCCCCTCCCCTCACATCTTCCCCCCCCCCCTCGCCGCGTCACCAACCAACCCCTCTCCTATCCACCCTTCCCCTCTCCTCCCCTCCCATTCCATCCTCACCCTAACCCCTCGTCCTCTCTCATCCTCTCTACTCCCCCCTTCCCTCTTACTAACCTCTTCGCTCCTCTCCTCTACCTACTTCTCCGTCCTCTCCTCCCCGCCCCTCTCCTATCCGCTCCTCCCTCTCATCCCCCTCCCTCTCCCCGCCCTCCCCTTCCCCTCCTCACCTCCCCTTAATTCCTCTCCTCACCCTCCTCTCCTCCCCTTCCTCCCCGCTTCACTCCTCGCCTTTTCACATCCATCCCTCCATACCCTCTCCTGCTGCCCCTATCCCCCCTCTCCAAGCTCCCCCTCCCCATCCTCCTCCCCTCTCCTCACCTGCTGCCACCCCTCTCTCCTATGCTCCGCGCCCTCCCTCTCCTCCTCTCCTCCCGCCTCCCCTCACCCCTCACCCCCCTCCCCTCTCCTCTCCTATCCACCCTTCTCCTCTGCTTCCCTCTCCTCTTCCCATCTCATCCTTCTCTCCTCTCCTCTCCTCTCCTCTCCTCCCTCCCCCCTCTCCTCTCCTCCTCTCCTCTACTCCCTTCTCCTCTTACTCCTCCACTACTCTCCTCATCCTCCCCTCTCCTCTCCTCTCCTCTCCTCCCCTCTCCTCCCCTCCCCTTATCTTCTCCTACTCTCCCCTCCTCTAACATCCCCATTCCCCTCCCCAATTCCTCCGCTCCCCTCCTCCTCTCCCCTCGTCCTGCCCGCCCCTCCCCTTTACTCCACCCTCCCCTCCCCTCACCCTTCCTACTCTCTCCACATACCTCTCCTCCTCGCTCCTCTCCTCGTCCTCCCCTCCCCTCTTCCTCTCCCTCTCCCCTCCGCTCCCCTCCTCCACTTCCTCTCCTCTCTCCCCTCTCCTCCTCTCTTTCCTCCCCTTCACTCCTCCCCCTCTCCTCTCCTCTCCTCCCTCCCCTCCCCCACTCCCCTCCTCCTCTCCCGCACCCGCTAACCCTCCCATATCCCACCCCTCCCCTCTCCTCTCGTTACCTCCCCCACCCTTCCCTCCCCTCTCCTCCCTATCCTTTCTCCTCTCAATCCCCTCCCCTCACCTCCCCTCCCCTCACTCCTCTCTCCTCCTATCTCCTCTCTGTCCTCCCCTCTCCTATCCTAGCTCCCACCTCTCCTCCTCTCCTTCCCATCTCCTCTCCTCCCCTCTCATCTCCCTCTCCTCACCTCCCTCCCACCCATCCTGACCGCTCCCCTCCCCTCCCTTCTCCTCTCCCTTCTCTCCTCCTCTACCGCCCCCACTCCTCTCCCCTCTCCTCCCCCTCCATACTCCTCTCCCCTCACATCTGAGCTCCCCTCCCTCTCCATCCCTCCCCTCCATCCGCCCCTCTCTCCTCCCATCCCGCCTGCTCCCAGCACCTCAACCCCTCTCCTCGTTCATTCTCCTCCCCTCTCCTCCACTCCCCTCAGTCGCTCTCCTCTCCTCCCCTCTCCTCTCCTCTCATCCCTCTCTCCTCTCCTTCCCTCGCCGCCCCTCTTCGTCCTTCCGCTCCCCCTCTCTTCCACTCTCCTCCGCTCCCCTCCCCTAATCCTCCCCTCTCCACGCCCTCTCCTCCCCTCCCCCTCTTCACCCTCTCCTTCCCCCCTCCCATCCCCTCTCCTCTCCTCCCCTCTCCTCACGTCATCCCTCCCCTCATCCCCTCCCCTCTGCCTCCCCTCATCCCCTCCCCTCTCCTCCCCCCCACTCCTTCCCCCTCCCCTCCCACAAACCACCCCTTTCTCTCCTCCCCTCTCCTCCTCTCCTTCCCCCACTCCATCCCTCTCCTCACCTCCCCTGTCCCCTCCCTCTCTCCTCTGCTCCGCTCCCTCCCATCTCCACCCCTCCCCATCCGCTCCCCTCTCCTCCCCTCTCCTCCCTCTCCTCCCCTCATCCCCTCCACCCTCTCCTCCCCCCCACATCCTCCCCTCTCCAAACCACCCCTTTCCTCTTCCTCCCCTCACTTCCTCCCCTCTCCTCCTCTCTTCCCTCCAACTTCACTCCTCCCCTCTCTCCTCCCCTCGCCTCCCCACATCCCCTCTCCTCCTCTCCCCTCCGCACCGCTACCTCCATATCCAACCCTCCCTACTCCCCCCCTCCCCTACTCATCCTGCTCCCCTCCCCCTCCCTCCATCCTCACCTCCCCTCCCCCCTCTCCTCTCCCACCTCATCCTCTCCTCTCCAATTCTCCCTCCTCTCATCTCTCCCCTTTCTTTCCCCTCTCCATCGCTTCCCCCTCCTACATCCTCCCCTCCCCTCTCCTCCCCTCTCCCTCCTCCTCTCTCATCTCCTCCCACTTTCTTCCCCTCTCCAAATCAGCTCCCTCCCCTCATCCTCCCTCCCTACGTCCTCCTCTCCTCTCACTCTCCTCTCCTCCCCCTCATCCCTCCCCTCTCCTCCCCCCCACACTCCCCTCCCCCCCCACACCAACCCCTTTTACTCTCCTCCCCTCCTCCTACCCTCTCCTCCTCTCCTCCCTCCACTTCACTCCTCCCTCTTCCTCCCCCTCCCCTCACCCACTCCCCTCCCGTCCTTCCTTTCCTCGCACCGCTACCTACCCTATCCACCCCTCCCCTCTCCCCCCTTCCCCTACTCATCTGCTCCCCTCCCCCTCCCCTCCCCCCTCCCTCTCCTCACCTCCCTCCCCTCTCCTCTCCTCCCCTTCTCCTCTCCTCTCCTATTCTCCCCTCCTCTCAAGCTCCCTCCCCTTCTTCTCCCCTCATCCTTGCTGCCACCTCCCTAATCCCACTCGCTCCTCTCCTTCTCATCCTCCTCTCCTGTCCCTCCCTATCTCCTATCCTAGCCTCACCCCTCTCCTCTCCCTCTCCTCTCCCGTCCTCCCATCTCCTCTCCTCCCCTCTCCACCCCTCCCGCCGCTCCCAACCCTTCCCTCTCCTCTCCTCCTCGCCCCTCCTCCTATCCGCCCACTCCTCTCCCTCCTCCTCCCCTTCCACACATACCTCTCCCCTCCCATCTGCCTCACCCTCCCCTCCTCCCCCCCACAACCTCCCCTCCCCTCCCCAAACCACACCCTTTCCTCTCCTCCCCTCGTCCTCCCCTCTCCTCCTCTCCTCCCTCCACTTCACTCCTCCCCTCTCCCCCCTCCCCTACCCACTCCCCTCCCTTTCCTCTCCTCCGCACCGCTACCCTCCCATATCCACCCCTCCCCTCTCCCCCCTCCCCTACTCCTCTGCTCCCCTCTCCCCCCCTCCCCTCTCCTCCCTCCCTCCCCTCTCCTCTCCTCCCTCTCCTCTCCTCTCCTATTCTCCCCTCCTCTCATCTCCTCCCTTTCCTTCCCCTCTCCATCGCTCACCTCCTACTCCCCTCCGCCTCCTCTCTCCTTCTCGTCTCACTCCTGTCCTCCCCTATCCTATCCTATTAGCCTCCCGCCCCTCTCCTCTCCTCTCCTCCCCATCTCATCTCCTCCCTCGTCCAACCCCTCCGTCCGCTCCTCCCACCCTCTCCTTCTCCTCTCCTCCTCAGCCCCTCCTCTATCCGCCACTCCTCTCCCCTCTCCTCCCCTCCACACTCCTCTCCCCCCCCATCTGCTCCCCTCCCCTCTCACCCCTCTCCATCCCTTCCCTCCCATCCGCTCCCCTCTCCTCCCATCATTCTCCGCTCTCCTTCTCATCCCTCGTTCATTCTCCTCTCTCTCCTCCCCTCCCTCTCCTCCTTCTCTTCCACCCCTCCTCCTCCCAGCTCCTCTCCTCCCTCTCATCTCCTCCCCTCAGCCCCGTCCTCCCTCTCCTCTCCTCTCCTCTCCTCCACTCTCCTCTCCCCTCTCATCCCCTCTCCTACTCCTACCCCTTGGCCGTCCCTCTCTCTCCCCTTGCCAGCCCATCTCCTCCCCTCCCCTCTCTACCCCTCCTTCCACTGCTTCTCCTCCCTCCCTTCCCTCTCCTCTCCACCCCTCTCCTCCCCTCCCCTCTCTTCTCCCCTCCCCTCCTCCGCTCCCCACCCCTCCCCATCCCCTCTCCTCTCCGCCCCCCCTCTCCATATCCCACCCTCCCCTCCCCATCCTCTATCCTCACCTCTCCTACCCCCCTCTTCCTCTCCTCCTGTCTCCTCTCCTATTCTCCCTTCTCTCCTCTCAAATTCCTCACCACCTCATACTCATATCTCCTCCCCTTTTCTCTTTCCCCACCCCACTTCCCCCATCCCCCCCCCTCTCCATCGATCCCCTCCCCACTCCTGTCCCTCTCCTCTCCTCCCCTCTCCTCCCCTCACCTCCTCTCCTTCCCTCCACTTCACTCCTCCCCTCTCCTCACCTCCACTCCCCTCCCCTCTCTCCTCTGCTCCTCTCCCTCCCCTCTCCTCCCCTCCCGTCTGCTCCCCTCTCCCTTCCCTCCCCTCCCCTCCTCCCCAATCTCCTCCCCTCCTCCTCCTCCTCCTTCCCTCGCCACAACTTCTCCCCTCCCACACCCATCCTCTGCCTCCCCTCTCCCCCCTCCATATCTCCCCTCCCCATCTCCATCCCTCTCTCCTCTCCTCCCCTCTCCTCTACTCCCCTCTCCCTCCCCCATCCCTTTCTCCTTCGCCCGTGCCCCTCCCCTCCCCTCCACTCATCCCCCCCTCCCGCCTCCCCTCACCCCTCCCTCCACTCTCCTCCTCTCTCCTCTGCTACTACTCCTCTCTACCCCTCCTCCTCGTCCTATCCTCCCCCTCCATCCTCTCCTCCCCTCTTCTCACCCTCCCCCTCCCTCTCCTCACCTCTCATCCCCTCACCTCTCCTCTCCCTCCCCTCCTTCCCTCAACCATAGGCTCCCGTACCCTCCTTATCCTCTCCTACTCTCCCCTCCCCTACAAGTCCTCTCCCCTCTCCTCCGCTCACCCTCTGTCCACCCCCCTCTCTCCCCTCCACTCTCCTCGCCCTCCCCTGCCCTCCGCTCCCCTCCCATTTATTCCGCTCTTCCCCTCTGTCCCCTCCCCACTACCTCCCCTCCCCCTCTCCTCTCCTCTCCGCCCCTCCTCCACCCCTCTCCTCCCCTCCCCTCTCTTCCCTCTCTTCTGCAAACCTCTCTTCCCTCGCTCCCCTCCTCTCCTCCCCCTCCTCTCCCTCCCTCCCCCCCCCACCCTCCCCTCCTCTCCTCCCCTTCCTCTCCTCCCACCACCATCCTCTCCTCCTCTCATCCTTTCCTATTCCCCCTTCCCTCCCCTATCATCCCTCTCATCCCTACCCACTTCCTTCCTCCGCACCACCTGCCCACCTCCTACTCTCTCCTCCCCTCCTCTCCTTCTCTCCCCTTCACTCCTCCCCTCTCCCCCATACTCCCCTCCCACCCAACCCCCCTCCTCCTTCCGCTCCGCTCCCCCCCATCATCCACCCCCTCTCCTCCCTACCCTCCCCCTCCCCTCACCCTCCCCAGCCCTCTCCTGCTCCTATCCCCCTTCTCCACTCCTCCCCTCCCCTCCGCTCCACCTCCCCCTCATACCCCTCGCTCCTCTCCTCTCTATCCCTTCTGTCCTCCCCTATCCTATCCTAGCCTCCCTCCTCTCCTCTCCTCTCCCCACTTCTCCTCTCCTCCCCCTCCACCAACCCCTCCCGTCTGCTCCCAATCCCTCCCTTCTCCTCTCCTCCCGCCACTCCTCTATCCCCCCACTCCTCTCCCCCTCTCTCCCCCCCACAGTCCTCTCCCCTCCCATCTTCTCCCCTCCCCTCTCCTCCCCTCTCCATCCCTCGCCCCTCCTCCTCCCGTCCTCCCCCTCTTCATCCCTCCCCTCCCATCCGCTCCCCTCTCCTCCCATCTTCTCCGCGCCCTTCTCATCCCCCTCCTCGTCATTCTCCTCTCTTCTCCTCCCGCTCCACACTCCTCCCCACATCCACCCCTCTCCTCCCGTCTCTCTCCTCCCCTCTTCATCTCCTCCCCCTCCCCCTCTCTCCCTCTCCTCTCCTCTCCTTCCTCTCTCCTCCCTCTCATCCCCTCTCCTCTTCCTCCCTTGCCACCCCTCCCTCCCTCCCCTCTCTTTCTTTCCCTCATCCTCTGCTCTCCTTCCGCTCCCTTTCCCTCTCCTCCCAACCCTCTCCTCCCACCCCCTCTCTTCCCCTACCCTCACGCTCCCCTCCCCTCCCATCCCCTCTCCTCTCCTCACCTCCCCTCCCCTCACATCCTCTCCTCCCCTCTCCTCCTCTCACTTTTTTTTTTTTCCCTCCCTTCATTCCCCCTCTCCTCACGCTCCACTCCCCTCCCCTCTCTCCTCTGCTCCGCTCCCTCCCCTCTCCTCCCCCCCCGTCTGCCCCCCTCCTCCACTCCACTCCCCTCCTCCCATCTCCTCCCCTCTCCTCCTCTCCTTCCCTCCCCACACATCTCAACCCTCCACACCCTCTCCTTGCCTCCCCTCTCCCCCCTCTCCATAGCCCCCACCCCTCTCCTCCTCTCCCCTCTCCTCCCCTCTCCTCTACTCCCCTCTCCTCCCCATCCCATTCTCCTCCGATCCGTGCCCCTCCCCTACCCTCCACTCCTCCCCTCCCGCCTACCCACACCCCTCCCCTCCCCTACTCCTCTCCTCTCCACCCCTCTCTTCCCCTCCCCTACCGCTCCCCTCCCCTCCCTCTCTTCCTCCTCCTCATCCTCTCTACTCTCCTCTCTACCCCTCTCACTCTCCTAATCCTCCCCTCTCCTCTCCTCCCCTCTTCTTCCCCTCTCCCTCTCCTCTCCTCTCCTTCCCCTCACCTCCCCTCCTTTACTCCTTCCCTACCATAGGCTCCCGTACCCTCCCTTATCCTCTCCTACTCTCGCCCTACCCCCTACCAACTCCTCCTCCCCCTCCTCCGCTCCCACTCTTCCTCCCCCTCTCTCCCTCCACTCTCGCTCCCCTCCCCTGCCCTCCTCCTCCCCCTCCCATTTATTCCGTTCCCCTCTCTTCCCCTCCCCACTCCTCCCCTCCCCTCTCCTCTCCTCTCCGCCCCTCTCCCACCCCATCTCCTCCCTCCCCTCTCTTCCCCTCTCTTCTGCAAAACCTCTCTTCCTCGCTCCTCTCCTCTCTCCTCCCTCCTCCCCCTCCCCTCCCCTCCCCTCACCTCTCCTCCCCTTCCCTCTCCTCTCACCCCTCCTCTCCTCCCTCTCTCACTTCCTATTCTCTACCCATCCTCCCTATCATCCCTCTCCATCCCCCTACCCTCCCTCTCCTGCGCACCCCTGCACACCTCCTCCACTCTCCTCCCCTCCTCCTCCTTCTCATCTCCCTTCACTCCTTCCCCTCATCCTCCCCTCCCCTCCACAACCCCACCCCTCTCACTCCTCCGCCCGCTCCCCTCCCCCATCTCCACCCCTCTCCTCTCCTACCCTCCCCCTCCCTCAACCCCTCCCCTGCCCTCTCCTCTCCTATCCCCCTTCTCCTCTCCTCCCCTCAGCTCCGCTCCTTCCCCTCCCCTTCCCGCCTCCTCTCTCCTTCTCTCTTCCTCTCCACTGTCCTCCCCTACTCCTATCCTAGCCTCCCTCCTCTCCTCATCCTCTCCCCCCTTCTCCTCTCCTCCCCTACCCGTTCCGCCTCCCAACCCCTCCCTTCTTCCTCTCCTCCTCGCCCCTCCTCTATCCGCCCCACTCCTCTCCCCTCTCCTACCCTCCACACTCCTCTCTCCCTCCATCTGCTCCCCTCCCTCTCCTCCCTCTCCATCCCTCCCCTCCCATCCGATCCCCTCTCCCTCCCATCTTCTCCGCTACCTTCCTCACTCATACCTCCCTATCCTCGTTCATTCTCCTCTCTTCTCCTCCCTCCACTCTCCTCCCCTCTCCACCCCTCTCCTCCCGTCCTCTCCTCCCCTACTCATCTCTCCCTTCTCTCACCTCCCCCTCTCCCCTCTCCTCTCCTCCTCCTCTTCATCCTACCCCTCTCACCCCCCTCTCCCTCCCTCCCCTTGCCACCCCTCTCCTCCCATCCCCTCTCTTCCCCTCTCCTCTGCTCTCCTCCGCTCCCTCCCCTCCTCCTCTCTCAACCTCTCCCCCCACCCTCTTCCCTACCCTCCGCTC
Source organism: Okamejei kenojei (assembly GCA_035221665.1). NCBI lineage: Eukaryota > Metazoa > Chordata > Chondrichthyes > Rajiformes > Rajidae > Okamejei > Okamejei kenojei. The sequence continues at coordinate 344,237 of CM069153.1, forward strand.
CCCCTCCCCTCCCATCCCCTATCCTCACCTCCCTCCCCTCTCCTCTCCCCTCCCCTCCCATCCCCTCTCCTCTCCTCTCCTCCCCTCTCTCTCCAAACCTCCCCCTCCCCTCGCCATCCCCTATTCTACCTCCCCTCCCCTCTCCTCTCCACCCCTCCTCCTCCTCCTCCCGTCTCCTCTCCTATTCTCACCTTCCTCCTCATCTCCCCTTTCTTCCCCTCCCCTTCGCCCCCTCCCCTCCTCCCCTCATCACTCCTCTCTTCTCCTCTCTCCTTCCCTCCCCTCTCCTTCCCTCCCCTCTCCTCCCCCTCTGTACCCCATCCTCCTCTCTTCCCTCTCCTCCTTCCTCACCCCCTTTCCTCTCCTCCCCTCTCCACCCCTCTCTCCTCCTTCCCTCCGCTTCACTCCACCCCCTCTCCTCAGCTCCACTCCCCTCCACCCCCTTCCCTGCACTCCTCTGCACTGGCCCCCTCCCCCTCCTCCCTCCTGTCTACTCCCCTCTCACTCCACTCCCCTCCCCACGTGCCTCCCCCACATCACTCCCCGCCTCCTCCCTCTCCTTTCCCTTCCACTTCTCCCTTCATACCCTATCCTTGCCTCTCCTCATCCCCCTCCCCAAAGCTCCCCTCCCCCTATCCTCCTCTCCCCTCTCCCCCCCCTCCTCTACTCTCCTCCTCCCCCCTCCCCATCCCACTCTCTCCGCTCCCCGCCCCTCCCCTCTCGTGCCCTCCCCCTGCTCCACTCTCACCCTCGCCGCCTACCCCTTACCCCTCCCCTCTCCTCTACCAGCCACCCTTGTCCTCTGCCCCCCTCCCTCCGCTACCCTCCCTCCCCTCTCCTCCACCCTCTTCCCTCCTCTCCTCTCATCTCCTCTCCTCTCCTATCCCCGCCCCCATCTCCTCTCCTCCTCCCACACCCTCGTACCTCCCCCCCCACCCCTCTCCTCTCCTCTCCTCCCCTCTCCTCTGCTCTCATCCCCTCTCCTCCCCCCGTCCGCTCCGTCCCCTCCCTTATCCTCTCCTACTCTTACTCTTAACTCCCTCCCCTACCCCCCACTCATCTCCACACTCCTCCACATCCCCTCTCCTCTCCCTCCCTGCCCTCCCCCCTCTCCTCCCTTCAATCTCCTCCCCTCTTCCTCCCCTCCTCCTCCCATTTATTTCCGCTCCCCTCACCCTCTTCTCCCCCTCCTCATAAATCTCCTCTCTCTCCTCCCCTCCTCTCCAACCCCCACACTTCTCCTCCCCTCCTATCCACCCCCCACTCACTCCCCCCTCCTCTCCACCCTCCTCCCTCCCTGCCCCCCCCTCCTCCTTGCTCCCCTCCCCTCTCCTCCCTTTCCTCTCCTCTCCTCCCCTCTCCTCCCCTCCCCTCTTCTCTTCGTCCCTCTCCTCCCCTCTACTCTCCCAATCCTCTTCTCCCCTCTCCTCCTCTCCTTCCATCCCCTTCACTCCTCCACTCTCCTCCCCTCCCCTCCCCTCCATCTCCTCCCCTCGCTCCTCTGCTCCGCTCCCCTCTTCCATCCTCCCCTCCCCCACCTATCCCTCCCATCCCCTCCCCTCCCCTCCGCTCCCCCTCACCTATTCCTCTCTCCTTCTCTCTCCCTCTCCTAGCGTCCTCCCCTCTCCTCCTAATCTTCTCCTCCCTTCTTCTCTCTTACTCTCCTACTCCCCTCTCCTCCCCTCCCCTCCCCTCTCTCCTCCGATTCGCCCACTCCCCTCTCCTCCTCCCCTCGGCCCAAACCCTCCCCCTCCCCCTCTCCCCTATTCTCCCTCTCTCCCCTCCTCCCCCTCCCCTCTCCTCCCCTCTCCCCCCTCCCCTCCCTCCCCTTCTTCTCTCCTCATCCTCTCCTCCACTATCCTCCCCCTCTCCTCTACTCTCCCCCCTCCCCTCCCTCCCTCCTCTTTCATTACTCCTCCTCCTCCCCTTTCTTCTCCTCCCTCTCTTCCCCTCCGCTCCCCTCTCCTCCTCTCCCCTCCCCTCTCCCTCTCCCCCTCCCTCCTCCCCTTCCCTCTCTGCACCCCACTCTCCTCCACTCTCCTCGCCCCGCTCTCCCCTCCCCATCCCCTCCTCTCTACTCTCCTGCCGCTCCCCTTACCCGTTCTCCCTTCCCCCCTCCTCCCATCCCCTCCCCACTCATTGTTCATTCATCTCGTCTAGATCCCCTGCCTCTACCTCCTCCCTCCCCTCCCCTCACCCTCCACGCTCCACTCTTCCCCCTCTCTTTCCTATCCTCTCCTAACCCTCCCTTACCCTCTCCTCTCCTCTCCTCCCATCCCATTTCACCTCCATCCTCACCTCTCCTCCCTATCTCCTCTCCCCCCTCCCTCTCCTCTCCTACTCTTCCCTCTCCTCTCATCTCCAACCACCACTCTTACACTCATCCTACCCTCCCTCCTCCCCACACCCCTCCCCTCTCTCCTCTCTCCGCATCCCTCCCCTCTCCTCCCCTCCCTCTCCCCCTTCCACATCCGCCACCTCCCCTTCCCCCCCTCCCTTCCCTCCTCCCTCCCCTTCCCCCTCTCCTCCCCTCCACCCTCTCCTGTACTCTCCTCTCCACTCCCCTCTCTTATTTCATTCTCCTCTCCTCTCTCCCGCTCTCCTGTCCTTCCCCTCTCCTCCCCTCCACTATCACCTCCTCTCCTCTCCTCTCCTGTTCTCCATCCTCCCGCACCATCCCTCCACTCCCTTCCCCTCCCCTATGCTCCCATTCTTCTCTCCTCTCCTCCCTCGACCTATCCTCCACTCTACTCTCCTCCCCCCCCTCTCCTCCCCCTCCCTTTCATTCTCCTCTCCCTCCTCCTCTTCTCCTCCCACCCCATGTCCGCCTACTCCTCTCGCCGCCCCTCTCCTCGCTCCTCCCCCTTTCCTCCCCACCCTCCGTTCCCATCCACTCTCCTCCCCTTTCCTCCCCTCCTCTTCTCCTCTCCTCTACTCTCCTCCCCACCCCCTCCACTTCCCCCTCTCCATTCAACCTCTTCCTCTCCTCCTCCAACCCTTCCCTCTTCACCCCCCCCTCCCTCACATCTCCCCCTCCAACTCCCGACCCTCCACATCTCCTCTGGCTCCCCTCACCTCCTCTTCCCCACCTCACCGCTCCCCTCCCATCCCCTCCCCTCCAACTGCTCTCCTCTTCCTCACCAATTACTCCCCTCCTCTCGGCTCCACCCCCTCTCCTCTAACAACCCCTCCCCTTTCCTCACTACACCTCTCCTCCCCTCCCTGAGTTCCTCCCTTGTCCTCCCCATCTCCTCCCGTCCCCATCCACTTCTTCTCTTCCTCATCCTCCCCTCCACTATCCACACCCTCTCCTCTACTCTCCTCCCCTCCCCCTCCTCTTTCAATCTCCTCTCCTCTCCTGTCCCCTCCCTCTCCTCCCTCTCCTCTCCACCACTCTCCATCCCCTACCGCCACCTCCTCCTCCCCCTTTCCTCCCCTCTGAATCCTCCGTTCCCCCCCCTCCTTCCCTCCCTCTCCTCTCCTCCTCCCTCTCCCTCCCCTCCCCTCCCATCATCAATTCCCATCTCCTCTCCTCCCCTCCGCTCTCCTCCCTCCCCTCCCCTCCCCTCCTCCCTAATACCTCCCCTCCCTCCCCTCACCTCCCCTCTCCTCCCTCTCCTCCCCTCCCTCCCTTCCTCCCTATCCATCTCTTCCTCTCTTCTCCTCCACTATCGTTTCCACACTCCTCTCCACCCTCCCTCTCCTCACCTACTCTTTCCATTCTCCTCTCCTCTCCTCCCCTCTCACCCCCTCCCTCTACTCCCCTCACCTCCTCTTCACCCTCCACTCTCTACCCTCGCGGCCCCTCTCACTCTGCTACCTCGCCCTTATCCTCCCGTCTTCTCTCCTCTCCTCCCCACTCTTCCCTCCCCTCCCCTCCGCTTCTCTCCCCTCTCTCCACCCCTCCCCTCCCCTTCCCCAGCCCTCTCCCCTCTCCTTCCCTTCCCCTCCCTATTTTCTCCACTGCTCCCCTCCCTCTCCCCATCCCCTTCCCCTCCCCCTCCTCCTCTCCTCTCCTCCGCTCCTCCTTCCCCTTCTCCCCTGACCATTCAATCTCCCTCCCCTCCCCTCCATCGTTCATTCCTCATCTCGTCTCCCCTCTTCTCTCCTTACCCGTTTTCCTACCCCTCCCCTTCCCTCATCTTCCCCTACACTCTCCTCTCCACCCCTCTCATCCCCATTCCTCTCCTCTCCCTCCACTCTTCTCTATCCCCCGATCCCTCCCTCTCCCATGCTCCCATCCCCTCACTCTCCGCACCAAGTCCCCTTCCCTCTCCTCACCACTCTCCTACCCCTCTCCCTCCCCTCCGCCCTCTCCTTCGCCTCTCCTCTCCTGTACTCTCCTCCCCATCCCCTCTCCTCCCCTCTCCTCTTTCATTTACCTCTCCTCTTCCTCTCCTCCCCTCCCCTCTCACCTCCTCTCTCCCTCCTCCTCTCCTCTCCACCCCACTCCTCTCACCTCCTCATCCCTCCCTTCTCCTCTCCTTCCCTCTCCTCACCTCCCCTCTCCTCCCCTCCCCTCCCGCTCTACCTCCCCTCCCCTCTCCTCCACTCCCTTTACTCCTCCTCACCCTCTCCTCCCCTTCCCCTTCCCTCTCCCCTACCGTCACCCTCTCTTCATATAACCAATATAACAATTACAGCACGGAAACAGGCCCTCTCGCCCTTCCAGTCCGTGCCGACCCTTTGTTTTCCCCTATCCCACTACCTGCACTCAGACCATAACCCCCTCTCCCATCTACTCCCGTCCATAAACCTATCCACTTTACTTTTAAATGTTAAAAACGATCCTGCTCCACCACTTCTGCTGGAAGCTTGATTCCACACCATGCCACCACCCCTCTGAGTAAAAAGAGGTTCCCTCACGATTCCCTAAACCTCGTCCATGTCATGCCCTCTTGTTTGAATCTTCCCTACCCTTAATGGGAAAAAGCTAATCCACGTCAACTCTCTATCCCTTTTTCATCATTTAAAGACTCATCAAGTCCCCCCTTAACTTCTTACTGCGCTCAAAGAATAAAGACCTAACTTGTTTCATATCCTTTCTCTGTAACATAGTTGCTGGATTCCAGGTCAACATTCTAGTAAATCGTCCTCTGTACCTCTCTCTATTTTGTTGACATCCTTCCTATAATTAGGCGAGCAAAATTGTACACCATACTTCAGAATTGTACAATTTAACATTACTTATCCCTGCATCTATATTCAATGCTCTGATTATAAAGGCCAGCACACCAAAGGCTTTCTTATCACCCCATCTACATCATTCCACTCAAGGAACTATGCACCAGTTTTTTTTATCCTAGATCTCTCTGTTCCAACAACATTCCTCAATTCCACCATATTACCATGGTACTCCTATTTTGATTTGTCCTGGGCAAGATGTAGCTACTTCACACATCTATATCAGCATTAAACTCCATCTGCATCTTTCAAGCCCGACTTTCCATATGGCCCAAATCTCTCTGTAAGACTGTGAAAATCTACTTCATTATCCCTTTCCCTCGCATTCCTCCTTCTCACTCCCCTCTCCTCTTTCATTTCTCCTCTCCTCCTCCTGCCGCTCATCCGCCCGTCCCTCCTCCCTTCTCCTCTCCTCCCCTCTCCTCACCTCGCCCTCTCCTCCCCACTGACAGGTCACCTCTACACTCCTCCCTCCCCTCTTCCTCACCTTCTCTTTCATTCTCCTCTCCTCACCCCCCCTTCCCCTCTCCTCCCTTATCATCTCCTCCCCACTCCTCCACACCACTCTCTCCCTTCGCCTCCCCTCTCGCTCTGCTCTCTCCTTTCCTCCCCTCCTCACCGTTCCAACACTCCTCTCACCTCTCCTCGTCCTCGACTCCCCCCCCCATTCCACTACCCTCTCCACTCATCCCCTCCCCGATCCCTCCTTCTTTCCCTCTTCTCTCTTCTCCTCCCCTCCCCCTCTCCTCCCCTACCAGGCCCTCCTCCTCTTATCCCCTATTCTCTCTCTCCTCCCCCCCCCTCTACTCCCTCTGCGCCTCCGCGAGCGCGTCTCTCCCTCGCCCTCACTTTCCATTCCTCCAGGCGATCGCCCACTCCTCGCCTCCCCTCTACTCCCCTCCCCTCGGCTCCACTCCCCTCCCCCTCCCCTCTCCTCTAGACCCCACCCCTCCGCTCTCCATCCCGCTCACCCTTTCGCTCCCTCCCCCCCCTCTCCTCTTCCATCCCCTCTTCAACCCTCTATATAAAATTACCATCTACCTTCCTCATGCATCAACGACATCTCTTTAAAATTATAAAAATAACGAAACTGTGCGGGGGAGATGGTTC